>FR989892.1:5532735-6062735 GCA_905404145.2 Biston betularia | reverse complement strand
CTACCTACCTACCTACCTACCTACCTACCTACCTACCTACCTACCTACCTACCTACCTACCTACCTACCTACCTACCTACCTACCTACCTACCTACCTACCTACCTACCTACCTACCTACCTACCTACCTACCTACCTACCTACCTACCTACCTACCTACCTACCTACCTACCTACCTACCTACCTACCTACCTACCTACCTACCTACCTACCTACCTACCTACCTACCTACCTACCTACCTACCTACCTACCTACCTACCTACCTACCTACCTACCTACCTACCTACCTACCTACCTACCTACCTACCTACCTACCTACCTACCTACCTACCTACCTACCTACCTACCTACCTACCTACCTACCTACCTACCTACCTACCTACCTACCTACCTACCTACCTACCTACCTACCTACCTACCTACCTACCTACCTACCTACCTACCTACCTACCTACCTACCTACCTACCTACCTACCTATCTACCTACCTACCTACCTACCTACCTACCTACCTACCTACCTACCTACCTACCTACCTACCTACCTACCTACCTACCTACCTACCTACCTACCTACCTACCTACCTACCTACCTACCTACCTACCTACCTACCTACCTACCTACCTACCTACCTACCTACCTACCTACCTACCTACCTACCTACCTACCTACCTACCTACCTACCTACCTACCTACCTACCTACCTACCTACCTACCTACCTACCTACCTACCTACCTACCTACCTACCTACCTACCTACCTACCTACCTACCTACCTACCTACCTACCTACCTACCTACCTACCTACCTACCTACCTACCTACCTACCTACCTACCTACCTACCTACCTACCTACCTACCTACCTACCTACCTACCTACCTACCTACCTACCTACCTACCTACCTACCTACCTACCTACCTACCTACCTACCTACCTACCTACCTACCTACCTACCTACCTACCTACCTACCTACCTACCTACCTACCTACCTACCTACCTACCTACCTACCTACCTACCTACCTACCTACCTACCTACCTACCTACCTACCTACCTACCTACCTACCTACCTACCTACCTACCTACCTACCTACTACCTACCTACCTACCTACCTACCTACCTACCTACCTACCTACCTACCTACCTACCTACCTACCTACCTACCTACCTACCTACCTACCTACCTACCTACCTACCTACCTACCTACCTACCTACCTACCTACCTACCTACCTACCTACCTACCTACCTACCTACCTACCTACCTACCTACCTACCTACCTACCTACCTACCTACCTACCTACCTACCTACCTACCTACCTACCTACCTACCTACCTACCTACCTACCTACCTACCTACCTACCTACCTACCTACCTACCTACCTACCTACCTACCTACCTACCTACTACCTACCTACCTACCTACCTACCTACCTACCTACCTACCTACCTACCTACCTACCTACCTACCTACCTACCTACCTACCTACCTACCTACCTACCTACCTACCTACCTACCTACCTACCTACCTACCTACCTACCTACCTACCTACCTACCTACCTACCTACCTACCTACCTACCTACCTACCTACCTACCTACCTACCTACCTACCTACCTACCTACCTACCTACCTACCTACCTACCTACCTACCTACCTACCTACCTACCTACCTACCTACCTACCTACCTACCTACCTACCTACCTACCTACCTACCTACCTACCTACCTACCTACCTACCTACCTACCTACCTACCTACCTACCTACCTACCTACCTACCTACCTACCTACCTACCTACCTACCTACCTACCTACCTACCTACCTACCTACCTACCTACCTACCTACCTACCTACCTACCTACCTACCTACCTACCTACCTACCTACCTACCTACCTACCTACCTACCTACCTACCTACCTACCTACCTACCTACCTACCTACCTACCTACCTACCTACCTACCTACCTACCTACCTACCTACCTACCTACCTACCTACCTACCTACCTACCTACCTACCTACCTACCTACCTACCTACCTACCTACCTACCTACCTACCTACCTACCTACCTACCTACCTACCTACCTACCTACCTACCTACCTACCTACCTACCTACCTACCTACCTACCTACCTACCTACCTACCTACCTACCTACCTACCTACCTACCTACCTACCTACCTACCTACCTACCTACCTACCTACCTACCTACCTACCTACCTACCTACCTACCTACCTACCTACCTACCTACCTACCTACCTACCTACCTACCTACCTACCTACCTACCTACCTACCTACCTACCTACCTACCTACCTACCTACCTACCTACCTACCTACCTACCTACCTACCTACCTACCTACCTACCTACCTACCTACCTACCTACCTACCTACCTACCTACCTACCTACCTACCTACCTACCTACCTACCTACCTACCTACCTACCGACCTAACCTACACAGCTGATCAGCTGACTTTCCTTCGAGTCGGCATGTGTAGCACAGCGGTCGTCGCCCGCCCCGCGCCCCGCGCTCATGTACTTATCGGTTAGTTTAGACAAGTGTAATTAGTACCTTTCTCCTACATTTCCCCGTGTTCCCTCATACTTCTAAGTGTAACGTCAAAAATGGAAAACTCAACGTCAAGCAGAGTTCATTGAAGTCGTGGAGTTAGTGCCGCCCGCCGACCTGGCTTAGAACAGGCGAGACATCTGACACGGCGGCAGCTGCAGGTATTCCTTGAGACAGTCCAATAGTTCGACTCGACTGAACGAAGTGCACGTATTCGTAAATTGACCCGATAATCAAATAATATCTCGTCCTGAGTAGGCAGGTATTCGCGCGGGATGGAACCTCGTCAAAGTACTCTTGCAGGTTCACTGGAGTCTGGAGTCGGCTCGTTTTCCCTTCCTCGATAGGAAGTCGGCGCTGTGAACTGTCTGAAGATTCGAAGCCGTCGGTTTCCTCCTAACATCAGAGAACACGATGGGATACACCTGTTTATATATTTGCCGATGTGTATAGCACCTCTCACAAACACACTGTCATTGTCTATTGATTTCGCCAAGTTACGATGGGGCAATTCGGGCCCCCAAAAATTTGAGTGGACTGTATATATTGAGTTGAGACGATGGTGCACGTAACAAAAGAGAAGGATGCGGAACGAGAGGAACAGCACTCACGTGTGATTCCGCCGTCCGCTATCCTTTCCCGGGAAAGACGCCAGCGAAGCGCGCGACGGCTTCGAACACGCGCACGCGCACTGCAATCCTGTTTCACAACACCAGAGCCTCGGGGGCGAAACACAGTTCAGTTGTTTATGTGCTAGACCTCAATGGCAATAACGGCCGACGCGCGACGGACCACCGTCTCACAAGAGAATACGTGGCCGAGTGCCTTCACAAAATTAAAGCGCGCGCGACTCGCGCGGCGACCAACCGCACACTGAAGTCGTATGCGCATTGCATTCTTCTTCTTGACAAACAGTGCTGTGTTAAGGGCAAGGGGGAAAAATGGGAAATGCACCAAAATACTAAAATTCTCAATTAAATCATAATCTGGCGTGACCACCTACAGTATACACACGCACCATCATTATCCCAATACTCTTGCTTGGCGTGTTGGTCAGGTATCGTCGCGACAACTCACAAGCAATAAATAATAATGATCACTCGACGCGAGAGCGGTACGCGGCGCGGCGGCGGCGCGGCGGCGGCGCGGCGGCGGCGCGGCGGCGGCGCGGCGGCGGCGCGGCGGCGGCGCGGCGGCGGCGCGGCGGCGGCGCGGCGGCGGCGCGGCGGGACGGTGCGGCGTTGTTATCGCGCTGCACGCAGGTGGCGAACTGACTGCGTGACCTGTTGACCGAGAGTCGCACGCACCCCCGCCCGCGCCCGCGACCCCTCGGACGCCGCGGCCGCCTTGCGCCCGCGCCGCGCGACGCGTAGGCACAGAGAGCTCGCGCCCGGATTTGTTTGTACCTACTAGGATTTGTTGTGTCTGATTACATTAGTTTGTTGGTCAATTTGGTCAAATTGTAGGGTATTGTTTTTATGACGTATTTGAGTTCAGTATCGCTTTGTGAACACCCGCTTGAAATATGTCCGTCGTCTAGATACAGCCTATACATATAAGCAATAAAATTTATCTTATATTTTGTCATCTTTCAGATACAAAACAAATTTTCCCAATCTGTTTATAAATTACGGAGTGCAGAGATAATCGATCGACAGGCTCGGTGGTTGACAATATTTTACAAAATTTAAAGGCCACCCGAGCACTCGGCGAGTCCTCCTGTCGGGGATTCCCCGCGCGCACTCGCGGATAATGAGCTTTTTTTTTTATTTTTTTTTTTAATGGTTGACAGGCTAGTTGTTTGACCACAGCTCACCTGATGTTAAGTGACGGTGTGGTCGAAGATGGTAAAGCACACCTAGCCTGGAATGGAACTGGCTCTCAAGTGAGGCTGTCGGAACACACCGTTAGATGCTTGGCGGCAGATGTTCAACTCTCGTGTGGTAGCTAGCCAGCCGAGTACTAGAGAGTACGCTACCACCATGCTATGGTTTCCTCACGATGTTTTCCTTCACCGGCAGCTCGAGCTCATTGTTGGGGTTTAAACTCACGTCCTTCGGCATGCGAACCGACCGCGCTAACCACTCGATTATACTCGATTATCATCGCTACATAATTATATGGTATGGAGGTGGCTGAGACCCTGGATTAACACGTGGGATACTTTTTATCCCGAAAACATGTAGTGGGTAACACCGCGGGGTGCAGCTAGTGTGTAGTAAAACAAACCTGGCGGCGGGACCATCGGGAGACGAGCGAGCGGCTAACATCGGTGCATCCCTCTCTCCTATCGCTCCGGAGCGCGAGCGCGGCCGGCGGCGAGCAGAGTGTAGCTACTCAGTTACTCACGCTCCTGGGGCAGCACCAGGGAGAGGGAGAGGGAGAGGGAGAGGGATTATATTACGGAAGGGTGAATGATACACTTTGCTTCGTATCCCCGAGCTGGTTGTATTTAGGACCAAACCATAACAACTCACTGATCATTGTAGAGTAAACGCCACCGCGCGCTAACTCGCTCCCAACGCCATCTAGTTTTGTCGTCGGGAACTAAACTGAATGGGTCGAACTTTGTAACTTGAACGAACTATGTTTCCTTAATATCCCTCGGCGGCGGCCTTCAAGGGGGCATACCATTGAAAGTCACTAAATTAATATAAATAGGTGACTGTGTAAGTGATACCCTGCCAATTAAGTTCGGTGTTCCCCAAGGTAGTGTACTTGGCCCTACTTTCTTTATCTTATATATCAACGACATTCACCTGACATGCCCCATGGAGACAGAACTTATCTGTTATGCTGATGATACTGTTGCATTATTCCATGGAAAAACGTGGAAATCAGTTTTTGAAAATGCTGAATCTGGCATGTTACAAATGAAACGGTGGCTAGATAAAAACCTTCTCACCCTGAACTTAGGCAAAACAAAATATTTATGCTTCCATAAAACAAAAGCGTCTGCACCAGAACCAGGCTTAAGTCTCCAAATACACTCTTCGTGCGACTTACATAACTGCAGTTGCGAAATAATCGCCCGAACACCGACTATGAAATACCTTGGTGTGCTGATTGACGAACAGCTGTCATTTAAAATGAATATCTCGACTCTTGGGAATAGAGTCCGTAAACTCATACATATAATGAAAGCTCTTCGGAACTCGGCAAACGAGCAAGTCCTTCGCATGGTTTATGTGGCGCTCTGTGAATCGATCCTGACTTACTGCCTTACTGTTTGGGGAGGAGCCGGAGTTACGGCGATGCTTGAAGTGGAGAGGGCACAGCGCGCTGTGCTCAAAGTCATGTACAAGCTTCCCTACCGCTACCCAACAGTGGACTTGTACGCTAACATTGGATTACTGAGCGTCCGTCAACTTTACATCCTAAGAGTTACCGTGGCAGAACACCGAAAACAATCCAGGCTTGCAGATGATAGTATAAAGAGAAGAAGGCCTCCGCGCGCTCCTGAACCCAGAATCAACACTGCTTTTGCAAGACGACTTCTTGATTATAGACAACCATTTATCTATAACAAAATCAGCAAACAATGCGACATTCGCAATAAAACTTTAAGAGAATGCAAAAGCACAATTTTCAAATACTTACATTCTCTCACCTATGATCAGACAGAAGAGCTACTAAAAACAGTCGTTTAGTCTCCGCTTTACAGATAGCTCCCGATTTCATACAACACCGCACTAAACTACATAAAACTGCTTTTCATGCTATAGAAACACAGACAACAAACTCTTACACACATACACACACTCGCGCACACACACACACACACACACACACACACACTATATTCACACACACGTTTAATTTTATATAAAATGTATAATTTGTCTTATTACCTCTTTTCTGTGATTTTATTCCGAACCCATTCATACCTAGATAAGTTTTTCTTTTTTTATAAATTCTGGTGGCCCCTGCGACACAAGCTCTTACTTAGTGCAGGGTCCACAAGTAATGCTACAAAATCTAGTTTGTTAATTATAAGGTTTAATTAATTTATACTAATGTAACTCGAGTTATGGTAATAAACAAATTTATTATTATTATTATATTATTATTATTTATTATTAAATAAGTTTCCTCAGCATAATTATCGACAGTAGATTCCATGTCGCGCGCCATCTAGTTTATTTTGGCCGAAGTAAAGTTTCGACACTCGTCAGTGCAGGTATGTAGGTAAACAAATAAAAAACTGTCGAGTACAGAAAAGGATTGTATTACAGTGTTGGGTACCGGTTCACAAATGTCGACCTCCGCTGGCTCCCGCGCGCGTGCGCGGGTGCGATGGCGAGTGCCGCGCTCACATGCGCGCCTGGATCCAAGCGAGGAAGGAGGTGACGCGCGCGTACCCGCCCGGGAACCCGATGTCGCACCCGTCGAACGCGTGGAACGACACCACGCCGATCTGCAAGCACACGCCACGTCAGCGCGCGTCACGCCGCGCCGCGTCACGTCACGCCGCACCGCGTCACGCCGCGCCGTGTCTCGCACTCACCAGGTAGGTTTCGCCGGAGAGCGTGAGCGCGAGGGGCCCACCGGAGTCGCCGCCGCAGGGCCCGATGCGCCCCACACCCGACGTGCAGATGGTGGAGTCGACCACGTTCCAGCCGTACACGGTGGCGCAATCCAGGTTGTTGACCACCATGACGCTCACGGCGCGCTGCGACTGGTTCACCGTGATGTTCTCCGCTGCGAACAGACCGCGCTACAGCGCCGGCAGCGGAGCCCGGGGGCTCTTTACTCCGACGAATTACACACAACTTCAAAAATGCGGGGCTTTCCCGTTTCAAACGCTCCAAATATTTGACCTAAAAATGGAGTCTAGCGAACGTAGGCCTTCAAACCTGGCACGCCGGAGCACGACGGTGCCGCGCCCTCGCTTACCAGGAGAGTTGATGGTCGAGCGAGAACAAACACCCGTGACCGCTGAACTCGGAACCTTCGTTTTAGCATCGAGTTTAGTCGGGAAGTCGCGGAGGGATGGGAGAGAGGGGGGCTGGCGGACAGTTACCGTCGTTGGTGACCCCGAAGCCGGCGACCACGGCCCAGTTCCACTCGAAGGTGAGCCACGCGAGGAAGCTGCTCGGCAGCGCGATGGGCCGGATCACGTCTGCGGACACGCGCGGGTCACGTCAGCTCCTGCGACACTCCTCGTCTCCTCTTATTACCGATCAAATACATTCGTTACAAAACGGACAAGATTCTTTTGTTAGTAAGAAAAAAGTCAAACAATGTGCGTCAGTTCAGTCGCGTTACTCGAAGGCCGAGCTGCGATTTTATCGAAATCCGAACTGAGTTTGTCAAAAGTCGAAAACTTTGTTGAGATTATCGAAAATCAGATACCTAATACTTTTCAACCTAAACTATATCACACATATGTATGTTTTTATCACAACGCCAGAAAACAATCTTTTCATAATAAGTTGCAGCTCGTCGCGCGCGAGTCACGAGACGCGGCGCGGCGCTCTCGTGGTCGCGGTGTTCAGCGTCCACTCCGAGAAGCTCGCGCATAACCATTTTTGGTTTTCACAAATGTTCATCCATATTTATATCATACTAGCTGCGCCCCGCGGTGTTACTCGCTACATGTTTTCGGGATAAAAACTAGCCTATGTGTTAATCCAGGGTCTCAGCTACCATCATATCAAATGTCACCCAAGTTCGTTTAGAAGTTTTTGCGTGAAGAGTACAGACATCCATCCATCCAAACTTTCACATTTATAACATGAGTGGGAAGTAACGGCCAGTTTAGGGAACCATTTAAAAAGAAACTGAGTTTGTCGAAAGGCGGACCGAGTTCGATGATCAAACCGCCGAACTAGGTCATTGGAAGCGGAAGGGAGTCGTCGGGCGCGCGGTGCGCCGGCCGGGTGGGGTTACCCGTGTAGGCGACGAAGGGCACGGTGATGACGGCGATGTCGTTGTTGAGGTTGCTGGGGTTGAAGGCGGCGTGCGAGTCCACGGCGCGCGAGCGCACGCGCGTACCGCCCGAGAACAGCAGCGTGGAGCCCAGCACCGCCTCCACCTCGAAGCCCTGCACACGCACACACACACGCCTCCAGTGATCTGTCGCGACCGTGCTTGGGAAGCTAGGGGGCACCCTTGAAGGGGCTTCCATCGGATCCGCTGAAGGTCAGCCATCGAGAAACGTGATAAGAAATTCAATGGTAGCGCACTCTCTAGTACTCGGCTGGCTAGCTACCACGCGAGAGTTGATCATCTGCCGCCAAGCATCTAACGGTGTGTTCCGGCAGCCTCACTCGAGAACCAGCTCCATTCCAGCCTAGGCGTGCTTTTCCATTTTCGTCACTCAACATCAGATGAGCTGTGTTCAAACATCTAGCTTGGCGAATATTACTTCTACGGGAGCGTGCTCCATCGTAGACCGCTTCTTCGCTTAACATCAGACGAGATGGCGGTCAAACGCGAGCCGTGATAGAACAACTCACGGATTGCAATCCAGTCTCGAACCCGAAATGAAGCGGAACTAAGAGACGTCAATGTAACGAAGGACTCGTGAGGCAGGAGCCCGGGCCCGGCCGCCGCGAGCGGGGGACGGAGGGAGGGACGGAGGGAGGGACGGAGGGAGGGACGGAGGGAGGGAGAGAGTGTGCTGTGGGTAGGTCCGATACTTTTTGGTATGATGAAATAAATGAGTTCTTGCATGGCACTCGGTGTTGTTATTGAAGCTGCCCAAATTAACATAAATGACAGAGAGGGCGTTAGGGAGGGAGGGGGGAGTTAGGGAGAGAGAGAGGGAGTTAAGGGAGCTAAGGAGTGAGGGAGGGAGTCAAGGGAGCTAAGGAGTGAGGGAGTGTGAGAGGGGGGAGTCAAGGGAGCTAGGGAGGCTGAGAGAGAGAGAGAGAGAGAGAGGGAGGGGGTGGGGGAGTACCTGGTAGCGGCCGTCGAACCAGCAGTGCGCGGCGGTGAGCAGCTTGGTGTTGGAGAGCACGGAGGCGCCGCACACGGACGTCTCGCCGATGGTGAGCGAGATCAGCAGCCCCGCCTGCACACACACACACACACACGCGCACGGTGGAGGGACTCTCTGCCACTCTCTCTGGTCCGACTGTCACATCGTGACGCAGCGCGAGAGTCGCTCCGTTTAGTTAGCGTCCCCGACCGCAGCTCGGCAGCGCTCGTCTGAGCGCGGCCACTTTCCATTCCCAGTGCTGACCATCTGTTACTCGTTCGCTTAACATCACGCGAGCTGTGGTCGAACACTGAACTACTTATTTTTTCTTAGTCTTTTTTCTAATTATTTAAAATCGATTATATTACTGAATCTCTTTTTTCTAAAAAAAGAAAGATAATTTATAAAAATGAATAAATAGTTGGATTATGGCAAACAGCGCCATCTGTCGTCTGCCATGGATGTATTACAAAACGCGTCGCTAAACGTTAAAAAGGAATGTCACTCGTCAGTCGACAGATGGCGCCACCTTTATATAAATATTAAAAATCGATATTTTTTTTAGTTTCCTCAGTATAAAAGTCAGTATAAAAACTCAGTATAAATTATTGACTCAGTAATTGTATTATTATGTACAAAAAATGCAACTTTTCGAATAGTTAGAAAAGAATCGATTTTCTACAATTCGATTTATTTTAAAGAAAGAAAAATCGTTTTTTTCCTCTGTAAGTGACATCGCTAGAGCGAGTGAGGCCGGACTGGACACTCACCAGGTAGGGGTGCGCGCCGAGCGCGGCGGGCTGGCCGCCGGCGACGCGGCCCGCGGCGCCCGCGCGCTCCGCGGCCAGCAGGCGCCGCGCGGCCGGGATGCCCTCGCGCTCGTGGTAGGGCGCCGCCACCGCCGCGGGCCCCGCGTGCGCGCCCAGCGCCGCCGCCGCGCACCACGCCTGCGCACACACACGGTCAGCCGGTCAGCCGGTCACCTCGCGCCACAATAACTACACATCCCACAGGGGCGACGCGCGACGTGCAGGCAGGCAGGCATAGTTAGTCAATACGCGCGCTAATTAAATACAGATATCAACAACAAAATCACATCCAAATGAAGATAAGAGATAACGCGAACGAGTGGCAATAATCGGGTCGATGCGATAACAATGTTTGATGGTATTTATTTATTATTGTAATGAACAATTAATGTTTTAACTTGACTTCTGTAACGCGACTGGCGGCATGCCACGGACGGCATGCCGCCAGTGCCGCCCCCGTCACGTCACCGAGGCGGTGCTCCCCTGGGCGGGGCGCACACCGAGTGCGACGTGCAGGACAGCTGCCGGCGCTCGCAGCTCCGGCACTGATTGCAGGCCTAGCGCCTAGTCAGGGGGGGGGGGGGGGGGGGGGGGGGGGGGTCAGGAAACCTACAGGACACGTCCCGGTGGCGGCACTCCGCCAGGGAACTTGTCGACTCGCGCCCCGCACCGCAGCACTGCCCTCGCCGACTGCACACCTGCCTAGCGGTAGTGCGCCCCGGACGGTAACCTCGTGACACTTGGGGGGGTCTCCTTCATTTTCAAACTAAACTTTTGTTTTAAAATGAGTTACTTGAGAACTAAACATGAACATGGGATTATAGGCAAAGTTCAAGTTGCTGTAGATGCGCTTTACCCCGCCGCCCCGCGCCCCCGCGCCCCCGCGCCCCGGTACTCACCGCCAGGAGTCCCCACAGGTAAGTGTTCATGTTGATACCTCGCGGCACAATTTCATCAAACTCGCCGATTACTACATTATATAGAGGGAGATTACGCGCGAAACTAGGACTCGCCCGCGGCGACACTCCCTGCGTCGACCCTCCTCCCGCGGTGACCCTCCTCCCGCGGCGGACTGGGGCCCGACTCTCCCCAACTGCAAGAAGAGGAAGGCTATCAATTGGACCCCAATCTCTTTACGTGAGAACATTGCTTACAGCGCTTGTCGCCCGACTTCCTTCAGCAGCGGGAGCCGGTGACGGTACATTTTAGTCGCCAGCCCTAATGTCAGATGGGGCATTCGGACCGCGAAGGCATCTGACTACACGCGCGCAGTGACAGACGCGCGGCGCTCGCCGACCGTCGCTACTGTATACAATATACATGCATGATCATATTATGTATTAATCCTTAATTATTAATAATCGGCGATTAAACAGATAACACAACAGGGAAGTACGCGTCTGACGCACTTCGCGCGCCTCGACGCACCGCGGCGCGCGCGGAGCCCGAGGCGGCGTATTTCATCATTCAGCCGTAGGACGTCCACTGCTGGACATAGGCCTCCCCCACTCACTTCCACAAAGACCAACCGGTCTGGTTGGAAGCGGCTCGCATCCAGCGCGTTCCTGCGTCTTTACTAGGTCGTCTGTCCGCCTTGTGGGGGGACGTGCTACGCTGCGCTTGCCGGCCCGTGGTCTCCACTGCAGTCTCCAAGGTGAAGTGGCAGTGGGCACATGCCCACTGCCACTTCACCTTGCTGATTCTCTGGGCTATGTCGGTAACTTTGGTTCGTCTACGGATCTCCTCATTTCTGATTCAATCTCGCAGGGAAACTATTTTTTATTTACTAGTCAAATTGTAATGGCTAATACAGACCGAGGGAGACATCGCAAACGTGCAATCAGAATGTTTGTTTACTTCATAATGTCGAAGTTATTACTAGTCAACATTATCCGACATCCTGCCTCGAATTATGGACATAGCACTCGTTTACTGCAAGAGAGCACTATCCCCGGAGCAGCTGGCGGGAGCCGGCGCCGGCTTGCATTGCAATTAATCGTGTGTAACTCAGATCAGAACCGGTTCAAATATTCAGATCGCGTAGGTTTGAACCGTTGAGCTGCAGCTCAACTGCAGATCAAGCAGCTCAAATCGTGGCTTGCGGCTCATCGAGTCATCGTTGTCGCGCACCCGACCGCAGCTAATCGAACTGAATTGCGAACCGAACCGAAATTGAAAAGTGAACCGAACGGAGCCGATGCGACGCGATCTGTTTTTTGAAGCAGTGTGACCTGAACAGAATGATGAACGAAACAGAATGACTTAGAAAGGGAAGGAGAGCATATTTACCACGAATCTTACAATTCCCGGGATAAACAAGATAATAATTATGCTAATCCAGATAATAAACTATTTATATGCAATTTATTTTGCAAATCCTTTCATTTGTTTTAGCATGATTGACTAACAAATATCCATACATACAAACTTAGGCAATTATAATATTAATCGGAAAACAAAAAAAAAATATTTTTATTTTAATTTCAAAATATTTTTTATCTGTAGATTTCCCGATAAATTGAGAACATTTCCAACGTTGTTGAGCTGAAACTATAAACCAACTATATGAGCTGCATATTCTAGCGCTGCATAAGGTCTAGTTTACTTCGCTATTGACTAAATGACTCCCTCGAGTTAGTACGTGAACTGATCTGAAATGATCTGTTGAGCCGGTTCAAGTTTTCAGCTCAAGGGTTGAGCTGCGAGCCGCGGCGTGACTCAAGTAAATCTGTTGAGTTACCCATGGCTAATTGCAATATTGCAGAAGCATGTTCGTTCTCGCTCGCACGCGCGCGCGAGGCTCCCGCTGCCGGCGCGCGGGTTTAGAACGAACTCGCGCCGGAGTAGGTGAATGTAAGCGCCTCCGGAGTCCGGGCACAATGATAACCGGGAATCACATTTTTGTGGATAAATTTTTTTTCAACATCGATTTTTCAAGTTTTTTTGTTCATAGAAGGTTCAGTGTTTGCGGTGTTTTTCCAGTTGTTTTTTTCAAGTAATTACAAAATAGCGACGGATAAGGTTTCCGTCCTGCGCAATGTACTGAGAGGGGAGTACGATGACGGAGCTCAGGTCCGCTCGTCAGGCGTGAGGAGCAGGTTCCCCCGCTGATAGTGTGTTAGTTGATAATGACGGTTGCTCAGTCCGCAGCAGCGGGGCGCGGGCGGCTCGCACTTGTATGTTATCTGTCGCGCCGGCGCCGGTGTCGGGCTACTTCCTAGTGTCGCCACGATACGTAAACACGTCACGATAGATAGATATGTCGATATTATATCTACTGTCTATACTATTATAAAGAGGAAAGATTTGATTGTCTGTTTGTTTGTGTTGAGTAGGCTGCGCCCGGCTGCGACACCTACACCGTCGTGGCGAGCAATCAAACGAACAGTCGATATAGAAAACTCTTTATTGAGAAATTACCTAAATGTACACAGCGGTCCTACCCCCACGCGGCCGCCTCTCCTCCTCGTACGTGCACACTACCACCTGCTACTGAACGAATCACTTTTGAAACCTGACGGAAAAGAGAAACCCAGCTTCCACATGGATGTAAAATAGAGGCGGCAGCAGAGATTAGACATAGTGGTTCAGGAGTGGGGCTCCGGCGAGCACCGAGTGGCCGCGTGAGCGCGTCGCAGCGGGGCCGTGCGCGGTGGCGGCGGCGGTGGAGGCGGCGCCGGCAGCGGCGGCTAGGCCGCCAGCTGCGCGGAGATCCAGGCGAGGTGGTGCGCCACGCGCTGGTAGCCGGCCGGAGCGCCCGCGCCGCAGCCCCCCGCCGAGCCGAACGTGAACACGCCCAGCTGCCGCACAGACACCGACATTACTGCTGCAGCTCCCGCTCCGCACCGCCCGACGGCGGTGCAGGACATTACATAAGAGAGCAGAAGACGTGAAGGCTCCTCACTGCGGACCTCATCATATGCGCAGGAATCGTACAGGAAGCCCGCAGTCCGGGGAAGGGCTCCTCCAGCGCCGCCGCCCACGAAGATACATCAGGCGTGGAGGGCGCTGCAGCGACATCGCTGGGCCGGTGACACCCATCGCAAGTCTCACAGTAAGGAGCGCCGCAGCAGCGATGCTCTCTTTTGTTGCTCAAAGTTGGACACGTTATCTCTCACCATCAGGGGAGCGCGGCATCGGGGCAGCACTCACCAGCAGGTCGTCCCCGGCGGCGGAGTAGAGGATGAGCGGGCCGCCCTGGTCGCCGCCGCAGGGGTTCCGCCCCCCCGCGCCCGACGAGCACATCTCCCCCGCCGTCACCTGCGGCCCGTAGTACTGCTGGCAGGCGGCATTGGAGATCACGTCCACGAACACGTCGCGCAAGCTGGCCGCCGCCGTGATGGCAGCCGCTGCAACGTCACCCGCGCTCCGTAAACTAGGTACTCCTGGAAACAACTCTACTCTCCCCCCTCTAATGACGGTCGAACCATCACTAAACATTGTATTAAGATTAACAGGCTAGATGTTCGACCACAGCTCACCTGATGTCGAACAACGAACGAATTGGAAAGTGTTCGGAAGGCTGATCGTCAGTGTAATTTACTACTTTTTTTATATTTGACAGGCTAGGTGTTCGACCGCAGCTCGCCTGATGTTAAGCGACGGTACTGAGCGCAGTCGTCGGTCGGACGGCACTTTCAATAGTTGTTCTCGGTCGCTTGTCCTCCGATATTTAATTGTTTCATTACAACTGTCGTACGTCTATTCTGCGTCAGCACAGATAACATAACACTACCACAATTGTGTAAGTCGAGCGAGCACTAGATGGCGCCACTCTCTGCGCGTGTTTGTTCGCCGACTTCACAGTAGTGAAACGTCCAGTCAGCAGATGGCGCTTATCTAAATCAATTATTGTTTATCGTGATGTGATCCCGTGTGACAGATCCATCAGGAGGAAAAAGGAAAGTTGCCGGTGTCCTCCTATCCCTCGCGGGCCCGGCGTGGGCGTGGCCGTGGGCGTGGGCGTGGGTACTGACTGTCGGAGGTGCGCCCGAAGCCGATGGCCTCGGCGCGCGCGCCCACGTGGTCGCCGCTCGCTGCCAGCGCGATCGGACGCACGTGCGCTGCAACAACAACCCGCACGGTCAACCATCGCGCGGCAGCACGCTCTCCTCGAGCCGAGCGGCGGCAGCGGTGCATAGCTGGCTGTAGTAGAACAAACTCCAGGGCAGCGCACCTTCCGCGCTCGTTACTTGAACACCTACAATGGTCCTACTCAACAGTTACACACTACTGCTTGAGGGCACAATACCTGGTACTGCGGTGGTAATCTTCTCCTATAAAACGAACTGCCTCCTATGTCAGTTCAATATGGGTTTGAATGCTATTGTTTTAACACAAATTGTGATTGTTTGTTTAATTGTATGTGTGTATATTGGAGCTATTAATTGCGTATAGCGCCAGCTAATTAAGTTTTTATAAAGTAGACATAATACAGTGGCGCCATCTCTGGTGTATCTGGTGGTAATATCTGGAGCCTACAATCCCCACTAGTGTACTCACGACGCTGTGTTTCGTAATAAAGAGAGTCCCGTGAGGCCACTTCTGATGCTTTTTTTTTATGTTTGACAGGCTATGTGTTTGACCACAGCTCACCTGATGTTAAGTGACGGTGTGGTCGAAAATGGTAAACACGCCTAGCCTGGAATGGAACTGCTGCTGCTTCCAGGTAAGTCGAGGGGTCTTGGGGCCCGCAGCAATCGACTCTGAGGCTGAGGACGCTTTCCACATATAGTGTGTTTCAGTATGTGAGGTGGGAGCCGAGGGTGTGGAGGGGGAGGGAGGGGGCTCACCGGTGGAGGGCTGCGGGGGCACGGTGAGCAGCGCCAGGTTGTAGTGCAGCGAGGCGGGGGAGTACGCCGAGTGCACCGCGATGCTGGAGGCCCACTCGCGCGTGCCGCCCGAGAACAGCGTCACCGAGCCCAGCACTACCTGCACAGAGGGCGCCGCCGTCACACCGGGTGTGCGAGACCTCATGTAACACGGGGGGAGGCTAGCAAACTCTCCACTGCTTTACTGGAACGTCAACAGAATCAGAATATCGTTTATTGTGTCCCGGTGTAGCGGTGTACAGAGGTGTCAGAAGTAACAACAGGTCTCGCCAGCGTGGATATACAATGTCGGACTGTACGGACTAGGGTCATGATGTGTGTTGTTCTGAGCGTGGCTTTGACTGTGACTAGAATTTATTTTACTCTCAAGTTCGTTTAAAGTATATCGAAATCACTGGGCAGGGAAACAGCACAGAATTTAATTCGGCAGTTTTTTTTTAAATTTGACCATGGGGGGAAAACTTCTGAGCATCTGTGAGAGAACTTTTTTCTTCACATCAGCAAACAACAAATCTTCGCTGACAAACCTTCAGAAGACTCAAAAGCCTCTCGGGGTGGGATAGACATTACTCTGAGGTGTTTGGTAACCTCACTGGAGAGCCAGTTCCATTCCAGGGCAAGTGTGTTAACCGTCTTCGAATCAACCTTCACTTAATATCAGGTGAGCTGTGGTCAAACACGTCGCCTAATAACCATGAGTGCAGGGACCTTCCGGATAGTTGTGTAGTTACCAGCATGGCGTACGCCTGGCTGGCGCCGTCCCAGTAGCAGGCCGCCGCGGTGAGCACGCGACTCGCGGTCACCAGGGAGCCGCCGCACACGGACGTGGCGCCCGACGACAGCGAGATCACCAGCCCCGCCTGCAGCAACACAACCTGACGAGACTCGTTCGACCAATAGGTAAATGAATTTTCAAAATCTGTTCAGTAGATCCAGAGACACCCCTTACATCCTCACAAATTCTACCACTTAAAATATGAGCATAGATTGATGATTAATTAACCTAGATGGCGCTGACCGCTTTTAGAGCTCGCTATCGTTTCATCGCCACTCTATCGTTCGTCGCAGCAAATATCATCCCGTCACACACGATCACGGGATAATAAATATGAGCTGTCTTCAAGATTCAAGACATGTGTTGGTTCCATACTGTTCCTTCCACGATGTTGAGCTCGGTAGTTCGTACTCCGCGCGGTTCTAGGGCGTGTAACGTCGCTCCCCCTTCACGCCCTTCATTTACGTTCATACATTTAGGTATTGAGAACTTGGCGGAAGTTTTTCCCCAACTTGTGAAGCTGGACGGTGCGGGTGGTGGTGCAGCACGAGCAGCTCACCATGAAGGGATGTTCTCCGCGGTACGAGGCCAGGCCCCCGACGATCATGAGCTCCGGTTTGCCCCGCGGCAGTGCCTCGAGCGCGGCGATGCGCGCCGCCTCCGGCACTCCCACAGGCACGTGGTAGGCGGTGACCGCCTCCGGCGGCTCAGCGCCTGCGCCCCACTGCACACATACACACAGTAGTCAACTCAAAACATGGAAACAAAAGAAAAAACAACATATTAATAAAACAACATGTTAATCAGTTAACTTAACGTTAAGTGACGGTGTGACTGAACTCAGTAAGCGTACTCGATTGGGATTGCGAACTGGCCCTCGAGTGGAGCCACCGGTGAAGCTACAACCCACCACTAGGTGCGCGGTGGCAGATGCGGAACCCTCGTTCGATATCTGTTCCATCGAGTACAAAGGGTTTTCCTTCAAAGCAGCTCAAGGAAAATTCATGGGATTTGAACCACATCCTTCGGCGTACGATCCGACCTCGTCAACCGCTGTACTGCTAAGCTCGTGGTACCTCCTCCAAGGCAGGCAGGGGCGCCTCCAGGTGCAGCGGCTGCAGCCCCGGGGACGCGTCCGCGGGAGCCGCGTGCGCGCACGCCGCCACCGACAACGTCACCAGCAGCACCGCGAACATGGCTGCTGCCGCCTGCTTCCTGCTGCTGCTGGAGCTGGAGCTGGAGCTGGTCTCAAACAAACAACATCAGCAGTGAGCCGGCGCCTGACGAGGTCCAGAAGCTGCGGTAACTCTCGTAGTTCCAAACATTATAGAAATGTTTTGTTTATGGAAGCTGTCCCACTGCTGGGCGTGGGACTCTCCCCAATGTGGAAAGGGTAAAGCTATAGTCCAGCACGCTGGCAAAGTGCGGATTAATAGACTTCACGTATTTACTTTTTTTTTAACCTTTTTTAAAAATCTTTCCTTCACCGTTTGAAGTCATCGGCAATACGCACGTCACTTAGATAAGAGAGGCACCGCGGGATTCGAACCCAGATGGGAAGCCAGACGGTCTCCACACTGGACTGCTAAGCGTTCAATGCGGGATTACTCACGTTTATATCGAACACTCTCACTTTACTCCGGTGGCCTTTTTCAAGGAGACAAAGCTAAAAACAAAAAACAAAAATGTGTCAAAAACACTTCAGTTCCCATAGTATAATATAAGAACAGGAACTGGGATAAAATGTATTCACATCAGGTTCAGGGGGCACGTTCGAGGTTTGAGGAACAGCTGCGAGCTCCGACGGAAGCACTGTCGCCGGCTGCGCGCGGACGCCCCATATAAAGGTGCGCGAGGGTCACTCCCCGCCCGAGCGAGTGACTCGAGCACTCCACTCGAGGGCTTCCTCGTACTGTACAGTGCTCGCGAGCACTTGAGCGTTAAGTGCGGCCACCTCACCTCGCGCGCCCTTACTCTGTACGAGCACGTAGCACGTAACGCGCGCGTGTTTCATTCCAGGCTACGAGTGTTCACCATCTTCCACGTCACTTAACATCAGATGAGTTGTGGTCAAACACAAAAATAAAATGTTATGTAGTTGTTTATTTGTGTTATTTTGTATACTTGGTGGTAATTTCTTCAGCAGGAGAGTGTCTAAGTACCGCCGCAGTACCAGATATTCTACCTAGCAGTAGTGTGTCAACATAACTGTGAACGGTAGAATAGATTAGAATCTATAGTAATATTATAAAGAGGAACGATTTGTATTTTTGTAACGAATAAACTCAAAAACTGGACCGACACCAATCTACATTATAACATACAAAACTTTAAAAAAACATCGGTGAGCTGTAGAGAAGCAACAACATGACTGTACAGTCTGTAGCTGCCGGCGCGGTCCGCTAGATGGCCCTTATCGCTAGCCACACGGACCAACTAAAACTACCTTGGACACTAAAACTTGGCACAACGCCACCTAGCGGCCATTAATACGAACTGTATGGTTATCTACTAGTTGCTCAGTTTGAAGCTAGATGGCGCTGCGGGGAACGCCTGACACTTGTCACTTGTCTAGTTTGTTCATGTTACGTAGTCAGTGTTGTTTTAATGTAAAAGTAATGAGACGAACAAACGCTCTCCTGATGGTAAGAGATAACGCCTGCCCATGACCATCGCAGAACTTTGAGCAACAAAACAAAATCCAGACATCGCTGCTTTGGCGCTCATTACTTTGAGACTTTCGATGGTTAGTCTCAACAGCCCAGTAATGTCGCTGCAGTGCCCTACACAGTATTCCGTAGTAGTAGTAGTGTGCAGGAGAGGCGGCGAGGCCGCGCGGCGCCGCTAGTGCGCGGAGATACGAGATAGCAAAGTTGCCGTTATCATAGACAAACATAATTATCGGATTCCTCCTCAGAGAGCCGAGTCATCGAGCCGGCGATAGCGCCACTCCAGCGCCGCGCGCTGCACGGGGGCGTCACCTCGGGCAACCCAGCCGACAGGGGGCCACCCTCCATCCAGGAGAAACATTCGGTTAGCGATGACGCTAGTGGGCAAGGAACAAATGCTCGCCGTGTGTTCGACTTTCTACAGGGTGTTTCTCTAGGCGGCGCGGGCGTCTCGGTCAACAGCAGCGTTGTATTTCGTACTATAATTATAGTATTTGTACTACTATTTCATGCTCCGTACTAGATAATATCCATACCTAAGGATAGTACGGAAAAATACTACAATTTCGTTACTTTACTTAGAAAAGACCAAAATAGGTAAATATGACACCCGTTTATAGCCAAACCATCTGTAAAAAAAATCATTTCAAAGTCAAACAATAGTTCTTCTTTATCTTTTTTGATTTTGGCTTCGCATTTTGTCATAAAATTGTAACTTGCCACTGGCAAATGCTTGGGGTGCGACGCCAAAATCTAAGAAAAAAATGCAGCAAAAGTGGCAACAGTACCGGTTTTATTCTTTCGTATACTCGCAGTTTAGAAGAGATGTTTTTATGATTACATGCTAAGGCTGAAGAAAATAATAGTCAAGAACTTACATAATTTAGAACAGGAGTAATTTTTGTATAAACATGTTGATTCTAACTATCTATTTTATTGATTAATAGCTTTTTTTAAACAATGTAAGATTTAAAAAAAGTGTACTATCGGCGTACTATTATTTTGGTAGTCTTGTACTATATTTTTCAACGTACCCGAATCCAACCCTGCTCTCGGTCAACAGGTCACGCAGTCAGTTCGCCACCTGCGTGCAGCGCGATTACAACGCCGCACCGTCTCGCCGCGCCGCCGCCGCGCCGCCGCCGCGCCGCCGCCGCGCCGCCGCCGCGCCGCCGCCGCGCCGCATACCGCTCTCGCGTCGAGTGATCATTATTATTATTTATCGCTCATCGTGACGATGCCTTATCAACACACCAACGAAGAGTGTTGGGACAATTATGGTGCGTGTGTATGTGCAAGAGTACTTTGACGAGGTTCCATCCCGCGCGAATACCTGCCTACTCAGGACGAGATATTATTTGATTATCGGGTCAATTTACGAATACGTGCACTTCGTTCAGTCGAGTCGAACTATTGGACTGCCTCAAGGAATACCTGCAGCTGCCGCCGATGTCAGATGTCTCGCCTGTTCTAAGCCAGGTCGGCGGGCGGCACTAACTCCACGACTTCAATGAACTCTACTTCACGTTGAGTTTTCCATTTTTGACTTTACACTTAGAAGTATGAGGGAACACGGGGAAATGTAGGAGAAAGGTACTTATTACACTTGTCAAACTAACCGATAAGTACATGAGCGCGGGGCGCGGGGCGCGGGGCGCGGGGCGCGGGGCGGGCGACGACCGCTGTGCTGCACATGCCGACTCGAAGGAAAGTCAGCTGATCAGCTGTTCTTGGTGACCGTGAGTCTTGTAGTCCCGGGACTAAATTTGAACAACAATAATATCTTTTTAATACTCACGTAAATATTTTTTGTTATATTTTTTTCCGTACTAAAACATAAATTATAACGTCATTAAATATGTCTGTCGTCCAGAGAAACAGGCTGTATAAGCGTTATTGTACCCATGCCCCACGAATATCATAAATGTGAAAGTTTGGATGGATGTTTGTTACTCTTTCACGTGAAAACTACAGTAATCAGTAATCAGTAATCACTACTGAACGGATTTGCATGAAATTTGGTATGGACGTAGCTGACACCCTGGATTAACTTATAGGCTACTTTTTATCCCGAAAACGTGTAGCGGGTAACACCGCGGGGCGCAACTAGTACGCAATAAATGAATTATTATTATGAATGATGTTTAACGGAAAACGCAGACGCTGGCAGAGAATTCCACATCCTCGCTCTGCCGGCGCGCCGGCGCCGCCCAGGAGACACGCGGAGCCGTCGTCCCCGACAACACACACACACACACACACACACAAGTGATGCGGAACACGCGCCACGATTACAACGAGTAATGACAACATATTGCAACTAGTCCCAGTCACTCTGATCATGTGCTGATATTGACTTGTATTATCTGTTTTGACATTTTTGTAATTCCTTGACATTTAGATTTTCATGACACTTATGTAATTCTTATTATTATTATTATTTTATTTGATATTTGTATAATTTTAGTTCATTGACATTTATATTTACCTTATATTGACATTTGTATAATTTTTTATTTTTTATTTTGGCTTGTGAGATAGAGCTAACTGATCATTATTGTCGTTTTTATCTCAATAAATAAATAAATGTAGCATTCTAATTGAAAAGGAATTATTCAGATCCGTCCAGTAGTTTCGGAGCCTGTTCAATACAAACAAACAAACAAACAAACAAGATGTAGCTGTAGGGCAGAGAGACAAATACAACAACACGTCGTGGCCACTGTTTTATTTTGCAATCAATCATAATAATTAACACAATATTTTCTTAAATTAACAACTCAATCGAATCCTTATTGAGATCAAATGTTTTTCCTTTCTTCACACTAGCAGTCTCAGCGGCCGTGCTCGCGCCGCGCTCCTTTATATATTCTCTAAATTATACATCGACGCCAAATATATATATTGTTGATAACATGTGCAATGCGTGTCGACTTCTAAACTTCAACATTCTTCGAGTTACATCTTTAATACCTTTCTAGTGAGTTTCTTTTCGTACGTTCTCCCCCCTCGACCGGCTCGCTTCTCGCTCGCCCGCTCCGGTTCAGCTGTTGAATAAGAACGTGAGCGAGAAGGACTTGTGTCGCGCGCAACCGTCGTCGCATTTCCTCGGAGACTTCTTCTTTAACTTCATGCAGTTCGGGAAGACGACATCGCGCGCCGCGAGGGCGCTGGCCGACAACTCGGACCCGTTGTCCCGCTGAGTGCTAGAGTAGACGTTTATTTCACTAGAAGCGCTCTCTTCGGCCGTCGCGCCTGCACCGCCGTGGTCTTCTGACGATTCCTTATCGCCTCTGACCGCCGGGTCAACGAGGACGATTTGTTCACTCGCCGCGCTGTCCGCGTGATACGAGAGGTCTTCTCGGCTGTCGTGTTCAGATTCTCGGTTTAACTGGCTCGTGGAAGAGCCGTCTGCTAAATCTTCTACTTTTGAATCTTCAAAATCGTCAGCAGATTGGCTTTCATCGTTAATGTTATCAACACTCAAACTGTTGCTAAAGTTTTCACTTGAAAACTCATCCCAGTCGACTCCGGAGACGTCCGATTGGCCGCTGTCGTCGGAACCGTCGTGCAGCTGGTGAACTTCCGGCGACTCCTCACTGCTTATTCGTATTTCGGGGTCAGGGTCCTGCTCGATCTTAGCTAGGATTTCATACAGCTGGTTCAAATCGGATTCCATAGTGCTTTCATGGATCAGATCGTGGAGTTGCTCCAGAGATTCTATTAGAACACTCGTGTCCCGGTCGCCGGTCGTGATGTATTCAGAGCTGAGAGAGTGGTGCGGGGTCATGTGGCCGTCGGTCGTCGGCTGTGTGCCTTCGTGCGTCACCTCGTGGTCGCTATGGACCGTACTATGGTGAGAATCTGTGTGATGTTCATGCATTTTGTGCGCGACATGTACGAGATTTTCGTCCGAATTATCCTTTTTCTCGTTAACTTTCACGTGATTGTGATGGTTTTTATGTTCCATTGCAGTTCCATGGTCGTCAGAATGAGAGTGGAAATGTGTTTGTTTGTATTTGTCGTCGTTTTCTATCGCTTTGTTATTTATTTGGCTGAAGTTATGTTCGTCGTAATGCGTCGCATCTTCGACCGAGTTGCCGACGACGTTCGGTCGTTGTTTTTTGTGTATAATGTAATGGACGTGGTATTCCGGATCGGCCTCGTCATCAGGCAAAACGTCGTGAAGTAGACTGTCTATGTTGACATCTTTATGTTCCTTGAAATAAGACACGATGTCGTTTAGCTTGCTATTTATTTTATCTTCAGAAGCGAAAGTATTATTATCATCGTCGACGATGTCATTTTTCGTGGTCCTTCCGATTTCTTCATCGTCAGCTTGAACAACATTCGGCGTTTCATCTTCTCGATATGAACTATTCGATTCTACGGATTCACTGTCAGAATCACTCGATACACTCTCGGAGCTGCCGACGGGCGGCGTTTCTTCGCTGCTATCGGAGACTTCACTCGAGTCCGGCAGCCGAGTCTCGACGACGACACCCGAGACTCGCTTCTTACTCTTCAGCTTGTTGTCGACGCTGTGCGACTTGGGGAGTATGTACGCGAGCGCTTTACCTTTGGAGCTGGACTTGTGCTTGATGGGAACGATTTCGACGAGATGCTTCATGTTCGGGAGTTTGGTCCAGAGCGTTCCGTCGTCGTGTATCTTGATCTTACGCCTGTGCTTGAGATGCGTCGCGGCGGCGGCGTGCGGCTCGCGCGCGACGTCCGCGTCGGGGGCGAGCCGCTCTGCTCCCGTGGGGGTCGCACTCGGTAATATCAAAGTGTGGAGCGAGGGAGAGGCGAAGTTCGGCGTCGGGAGGAGGGCGGATCGCTCCACGGGTTCGTGGAGCGCCGGGGTCGCGCCTAGGGAGGCTGCGTGCTGCGCTCCGCTCCGCGAGCGGTCGACGTCAGTGACGTCAGCGGTGTCAGCCGTCAGCCGGCGACATTGCGCCGGAGCCGTCAGAGCCAGGACTAGCGCCACCACACCTGCGAACAGCGAGACACGGCTCTTCACTCTACTCCAGGTGGCCTTGATGACAAACAAATACGTTTACCTGATAGCACTGGTTACTCGGAGCTAGTATCTGCCGCCAAGCAGTAGTGTGGTACATTACTGTGGAGGGCACTGCAGCGACATTACGGGGCATTGAGCCAGCAGTACTGCACACTTTTGTTTATGTTTGACCTCAGCTCACCTGATGTTAAGTGACGCTGTGGTCGAAGATGGTAAAGCACACCAAGCCCGGAATCGATTACAGTTACGATTCTTGGACAGTCGTTTTCTGTTACCATCAGGAGAGCGTTTCGCTCGTCACGTTACTTGTACAACATGAAGTTACATAAATTAAAAATATGTACTGGCATCGCTATCAGGAGTGGTGAAGTATAGCACGTGTGGTCTCACCGAGCGCGCGCTCCATGCCGCCTTGCTGCCTCGTGGTGTCTCTGCCAGCCCCGGCCGCCTATATACCGGCCGCGGTGCAATCAACGGCGCCGAGGAGTCGCCAGCTCCGTTAATCCGTTACGTCGTTACATCGCTTCATTAACGACTAGTTCGATATACCGATATACGATACCGAGGTGTGCGCGCCACTAGTCGCGCCGCGCGGCCTCGCCCGCCACGCTGAGAGCACGCACAGACCGACTGGGAAAATACTTTATGTTTTTTTTTTGTCTTTGGTTTTGGCGTCGCATTTTGAGCATTCGCCTATGTCATGCGTCGAGTGTTTTATATTTAAGTTAAGTAATAAGTTGGCTCGCAGCTGCGCGGGCATCCCACACCAGGAGCTGGCTCAAATAAAACGACACATCTCAAAGTAATGTTTTTAATATCTGAATTACAGCTAGGTACAGATCAAATCAACCAGACGATATTAAGAACGAGGTCGCTGCCTCCAACCGAGGCCACGCGACACATTTATCTCCACGTGCTTGTAGCTCGGCGCGGACCGGCACCGGCGCCGGCGCCGGCGTCTCCAAACCGACAAATGTAATGTTGTCTCTTTTCATTTAATTGAAACAAAGCGAGATAGCAGTACATTCGTTCGCTCTAACTCGATGTTTGACAGATTTTATTTGCGTGGGACACTCATCCATGAGTTAGCAGTAGTTTGCATCGGTATCTGTCCTCGTACACACACACACACACACACACGCACGTGGATGCGGTCCATTAGCCACAGAATTCGCTTCGCTCGGTCAATTAACTAAATTAAGTTTACTGTGATTGCTAAAGCAGGTATTTTGATAATTGAAACCGTCACGTTTGTTCCGTCGGATGCTCGCGTAGTTCTCAAAATAAGGATTTTTTTTCAATTTGTTCAAGGCTTCCTTGTTTCCTGACAGATATAATCTGGATCTTTTCAAGGTCAGAGTGAATAAGTATCTTCTGGGTCTGTATGCTTCATCCTCGACCACATCGTCGCTTACCATCAGGCGAGTTGGTGGTCAAAGGCGGACATACCCGTATTAAAAATAAAAAAATTACCGAAGTTATGTTTTTATCAAAAATCTTTAGTTTAATTTATTATACCTATTTAATAAAAGTTGAAAAAATCGAGTGTGTTAAGATTAGTGAGATTCTATAGATATTTAGCTTTATAACCGAGACTTAATATCGCACAAAATAGTTTCATTTATTTTTCTCGAGTATCCCAGAAAAGTTTAATTTATTAATCTCGATGATCCCATAATAGTTTCATTCATTGGCTTTCACGTGGCTTTCTAGCCACGGTTAAGTCCCGTTTATAATGTACAAGTTAGTGCGCTAATATAAGAGAGGCGTGTAGAGACTACGACGGAGCGACTACAGAACTAGTCAGTAGTGCGGGCGCGGACACGTTCTGCGTTCTACAGAAACGTTGACAGATTTGTACGTATAATACAAATGAAATAAATTAAACATTTGATCCAAATATTTGGTAATGATTTTAAAAAGCAAAAATTGGAACCAAACAATAAAATAATTTGAATCTTGCTTTTTAAATTAAATATGTTTTAAAAATAATCTTTAACAATTTTTTTATATCAATACTTATTATAATATGTTTTGTGCTGACTTATTAAAAAAAATTATGACGAGTGTTTTTATTAACATGTAATATTGTATTTATCTATAATTGCTATTATTATTGCTTATTCTAGTATTTTATTTGGATTGTTCAACGTGGGTGTTTGTGTTGTCAATAACAACACCAACTATAGTATATCTGAGATCTGAAATATGGGCTCACATTCATATAATTTGTTTATTCAAAATTTAATTTTATCTCAAAACAATTTTGATAGTGTTTCTCATAAAATAATAAGTTTGCGTTAATTTTTTTTTAACATTAAATAGATCTACGTTTAGCCACCAACTCGTCTCATGTAAAGCGACGGTGCAGCCGAGGATGGAGCACGCTGATCAAGAAGAAGAAGAAGAAGAAATTTATTCCTTAAAAACGTTCAAATGTTACCTAGCCGAGGCGAAGACATGATGGATATGTTAAAAAATAAACAAAATCACACAACAAACTGAGCCGCGATTATCGACCTTACCTACTCACAGAGTACCCGCCCGCGCCGGCAGAGCGCGCCTTCACGAGCACAAAACTTCATATAATTAACAATTAAATGACATTTTGTGTTCGCAAGTCTCGCTTCCCAACGCGAGACTGCCTCGTGTGCCCACGCGAGGCCCACAGGCGCCTACACCTACTGGAGCCTAGTTTATAAAATACATTTTAATGTGTAGTGACGTCACGTCGTTTCTCTACATTGATCCAGGTTACACCTCACACATGTTCCCTCAAGGTTACAACAAACGAGAGGAAACCTACGAAGTTATAGTACGACAACGTCGTGAATAGAGCTTTAGGGCCGGTCGCGGTGCGGGGTAGACATCCACACGCGGTCCACACGCGAGCTGTGAGCCAGGCGCGTCAAGAACTCGCTAGATTCTTGGATGATTCTGAGATTACCTCGCTTCTGTAGCATCAGAAATGCTTACTGTTTTTAAAACTTGAACTGGCAGCTTTAGGAAAAATTATTTATGAGAATATTTCCGAGTAGCGACATCATCTGAAGAACTGTTGCAGAGCCCGTTCTCTCCGCTAGCTAGGTATCTCGTGCAGACGGCAGTGTTGTCCACACTCTGCCCGATGTTAAGCAGTAGAGTGGTCTAAGATGGAGCACGCTTACCTAGAAGAAATCTGTTTACTCATTTATTTTATTTATTTATGTATGGCAATAAATGACCATAATCTGCACAACAGATAAGAAATCAGGCGACGGACTGGCGGTGTCCTCCGAACCTGTCTTTACCGAGTGATTCTTCAATCTTCAAAAATATTGGACAAACCAGCCACACCGGGCAGCCGCGACCGGACCGCGCCTTAAATGACATCCACGACGAAAGATATGTAATTTTTAAACTTTCGCGACTTGAACACTTAATTATCAATTTGTCGCCGGGTCTTAATCGCACATAAAACACAATGAAATTACTTTTGTATATTTATCTCGACGTTTCAGCCATGTTGGAATCAGCATGGCGACTGGGGAGGCTCGTCTCGACGGGAAAATGTGTCACAGGACATTACGTAGCAAAGCAAAAACCATTTAAGCATAACTTCTATGGAAGTCAGATAACTGATAGAATACTTAAATACTTTTTTTTAATACATACAGAACACTCAGACACAGAACAAACATTTGTGTTTTTTTTTTCTTTAGTTTTGGCGTCGCGTTTTAGCATTTGCCAGTGTCAAATTTTTGAAACTTGAAAATATATATTTTCAAGTTTCAAAAATTAAACAAGCGTCCTCGTAGCTAGTTATAGTCAAAGTCCAGTCTTAGTCAAGTCCAGTCTGTGTCAGTCAAGTCCAGTCAAGTCAAGTCATGCTTTAGTAAAGTAGTGGCGACTTTACTATAAAGCTTCGATGGAGTTTTGGAAGCAACACGAAAACTCATGTTTCACCACATTATATCATTTTCCCACACTCGCGCTTGTGATTCGGCACTTTATGAATAAAACACCACCATTTTTATGCATAAACACTCGACAAAACACAAGTTTTGGAAAAAAATACAACACGGCGACACGACTCTTCCCGCGTTCCCGCCAAAACTCAAAACATTTTTGTTTCATACAATGTTTGTTCTAAATAAGGGTATTTCTATGTTCTACCCTCATTTTGGTGTTATACAAATGTACTGACACTAACTGTATCAGCAGACCGTTCTGAGCCTACACCGCTATATTATGAGCACTTGGTTATGGTCGCTTTGCCTTGGTTGTTCTGTATGTATTACAAGTATGTATTTATAAAAAAACTATGTAAGTATTCTATCAGTTATCTGACTTCCATAGTACAAGCTTTGCTTAGTTTGGGGTCAGATGGCGCTGTGTGTATAGTCCTGAGATATTAATTTTTTATCGCATTTGACGGCGCCGACAACCTGTATCCATCTTTTTGCGCGCGATTAAGACCCGGTGATAAACATAATTACGACTTAAGATATAATTATAATAATTAATAATAACGTACGTAATGGAAGATTAGTGTGCCCTCAATTATAGTACTGTGTAGGTATTGCTTATCTGACTCACTCGCCGCACAAACACTTGCAGGTACGTTATAGTACCGGAACAACAGTCAAGTGGTGGCGAGTCTTAACAGTTAAGTGCGGCGCGACGTTCCGCAAGTACGTGCTGCGGAATATCTCATTAACTATTCATTATCGAAAAGTTTTAGTAAAAAAACTAAATTTTCTAAGATTTGAAAAATCTAGATAAATATTCACTTTTCTGATCTATACTTATAGTAGGTAAAATATCTGTAAGTAGAACATCTTCGCGATGAACAGGCGACACGAGCGGGGGCGGGGGGCGGCGGCGCGCCGGGGGCGGGGGGCGCTTGCCGGCGAACACTGCGCGAGTGCCGCAGCAGGCGGCGCGAGCACGGCAGTGTCATTGTTTTCTGACTTTTTAATAAAAAGGTTTAAAAAAGTCACTATAGTTTGCGTGTGTCATAGATTTGATATTAGCGAAGCTGCGAGCAGAAAAGGTCGCTGGAAGATTAGTTCTAGGATGCGATGTCGCCATGCCCCCCCCCCCCCCCCACGCGCCTCGCGCTAACCTGCACCTCAGCTGTAGCGAGGCCCGGGCGACAGATCGTTGATCGTTGTGAGGCCCTTTTTGAGTCCGTTTTACTAAAAAAACTAGCTCGAGTGCTGGCAACATGCTTGCACTAGTAATGAAGCCGTGCGTTCAGGGGGGGGGGGGGGGGTTTGTTAAGTGCGAGGCGCGAGATACATGTACATAATATGGTAAAGACTTTTTCCTACGAGGACGCGAGGCCCCTGCAAGAGCGAGGCCCCGGCCGGTTGGCCTGCCTGCCCCTAAGGCCGTCTACGCCAGCAGGGAAGATGTTCTACTGGCTCGGGGCCGCGCGCTCCGAGTACTTTGCTTAGACTAATTAATGTCGAATGACCGAACGTTTTTTTTTTTGTAAATAACGTCTTAAATATTTTATTCATAATTATTATCTGGAAAATTTAATTTACTTATTAGTACAACACGCTCGGGGCTGAAATCTTCCTCTCGTATTGCGACGATTGTTTCTATGAATCTCCTGGCATGATATGAGGTCTGCCGCGAGTCGCGCGACTTGTACTATTCACACGTTTACAATTGACATAAGGCGAGAGGGTGAGCCGAGCGCGGGTCGTCGTGCTGCATAGAAGATTGGGCGTTCCGCGGGGGCAGAGGTGGTATTTGGTTCAGCGGCGCGGCGGTGGCGAAGGGTGCCGGCCTTTGCGCCTGGGCTTCCTGTGGCGCGTGTGTTCGGCGACCTGCGCAAACAACGACCGAGTCAGGGCCCCGCCTCACTGGCTGTGCACCTGCCGCGCGCCGGGAGCGGAGCGCTCCTGGAACTGACATCAATTCGTAGCACAGTTTCGTTCTGACTGACGTTACACACGAGTAGCGGTTGGATATTCGATGCGGTTGAGTCGCTAAAGTAATGCACGCCCCGCCAAACACTACAATTACTGATAAAGTACGCATATTCCAGAGTTTAGAATCAATTTGTAAGTTAATTCTTATTTCTAACTAAAATAGTGCAACAGCCGCGCCCTCTCCAGGTTGATATAATTAAGTTGCCAGCCTGGACAATTTATTTTACTAAATTCTACACAAATAAGATATTTTCTCAGTTCAAACGATGAAAGTGTTGCTGTGGTGCAGTTTAGGATTTTTATTGGTACTTGAATCGAATACGATGTTATCTGCAGCAAGAGGCTTACGGCGGGCGGGGGCGGCGCGCGCTCGGAGGGCGGCGTGCGCTCGGAGGGCGGGCCGGCGCCGGCGCCGCTCGCGGCGGGTGACGCACGCGGGCCGGCGGACGCTGCCATTAAACCATTCATAATATCAACAATAGTTCACCGGGACACAATCACACACTAAATACTATAAATCAATTTAATTTATTTAGTTCGACGTTTCGGTTTAATTCATTTCAAGTCGTGACCGCGGCTGGTGCATCGTGGCCGAGTCGTCGAGGTAAATAAATTAAACTAAGCACTTGTGAAAATATTTTGTGAGCAATTAAATCCCAATGAATTGTAGTTTGCCCAACTCGTAAGTTTTATTCGTAATGGTAAAGAAAATTATTATTTTACATTTTTGTACTCACACATAACAGGTCTAGATCGGGTTCTTGTGTAAACCGAAGAAAACCAATGTAAGTTACCTTGCGTCACGCTCGGCGATGTAGCCAACCGGCTCGGCGACGTCCGACCCCCGCTCGGCGACGTCCCCGCGCCTGCGCCCGTCGCCGCCGGGCTCGGCGATACTGCCCTCATACTTGGCGACGTATGAGACATGCGACACGTCATCAAAGTCACACTCGGATACTCCTGGGTCAAACTTGGCGACGCATTTATCTCACTCGGCGACGCAGCGCACGGGCAGTCGATGACCGCGGGCGGGACTCCACTCGCGGCAGTTTTGTTTGCAGTGTGCAGTCTGGCTCTCCTCGCAGACTTGTGCTCGGGGTCGGCGCTGGTGGCGCTTGCGAGCCTCCCCGCCGCGGGGGCGCTGTCCGCGGACTCGGGAGAGTGGGGGGTGGGGGTGTCGTCCACTGCAGTAGAACGCGACTCTCGCGCAGATTCTTCCCTGAGACAAAAAGAAACATTGCAATGAAATTTATTTAATTTGAAGTCGTGCGGGTGCGTGCGGGTACGTACGTGTCGCGAGGCGCGGCGGGCCCGGATCACAGCACGGTGTCGAGCGTGGCGAGCGAGCGCAGCGCGTGCGGGTCGCGCGCCACCCACAGCGCGAGCTCGTCGGGCGTGACCACGCCGTCCGCGTTCGCGTCCATCAGCTGCCGGACGCCGCACCGGTTACAACATGCACTTACTATTATTCGCTTCACATTTCTGATTGTAATTTTAATTTTCTTTTAATATTATTAATTTCATTAATAAATTAAGTAAATATATTAATTTTGTATACATAAATTGTAATTTGTGTGATCATTTATCTCCTACTTATTCTGTTGAATAGCAGCTGTTCGTTTTTAATCACTAATATCATAAATGTGAAAGTTTGGATGGATGTTTGTTACTCTTTCACGCAAAAACTACTGAACGTTTTTGGATAAAATTTGGTATGGAGGTAGCCACGACCCTGGATTAGCACAAAGGCTACTTTTCATCCCGGAAACATTTAGCGGGGTGTAGGTTATATGAGGTTCGATACGAAATCGTAAATAAATAAAAGCAAATGGAAGCAATGCGACTGATTCCGCACAGAGGCGGAACGAGTGTGTGAGAGAAAATCGAAGATGGCGGTTGACAGTTCTAATCAATTAATTTACTTTTAAGAGTAGGTAATTTTTGTAAAAATGAACTAATAAATTCAACACGGGTATCACCGCGGGGCGGAGCTAGTGTAAAATAAAATAAAAATATTCCCCGCCCATAGTACGACCCCTGAGAGTAGTTAGCTGGAGGAGAGGCGCGCGGCGCGGGTACTGACGCCGAAGATCCTGTGCGCGTGCTCCCGGGCGGCCAGCGGCGTGGCGGGCGGCACGGCGGCGCGCCCCACCAGCTCGTAGATCGCGTGCACCACCTGCAGCACCACACCCACACGCACTCAACTCAAGCGCCATCTAGCGGTTTCGCGCCGCACTAACACGAAGTTAGCCAACGTTAGCGCGAAACGCGCACAGAGAGTGGCGACATCTAGTTCCCGCATGACATTAGAAAAGATCATGTTTTCCCAAAGCACCGTGTTTTAGTGTGGGATGATGTATGTAGTAGAATTATATCTTTTGTTTCCAACTAAGTACAACTCGGAGTTGTTCAAGAAAACCGTGGATATGTATTTCCTAGACAAACGTGCTCCACCTTCGGCCACATCGTCGCTTTCCACCAGGTGAGATCGTGGCCAAACGGATGCCGAGTGCGATGTGAAAAAAACTTATATTTTGTTCATTACTTATACTCGGAAAGTAGGTCTGAAGTTGCCTGAAGAGCGGCCTGAAACTAATACTGTTCCGCCCGAGGGAGAATCGCTTTCAGCTGACAAGTGACACCTGTCTAATTATCAAAACAACTATATTTTTTTTCATTTCTATCCCAACGTTCTATACGGCCACAATTACAGCGCGTATGAAATTGAAATAACTATAAGTTAAGTATTAAAGTTTTTTTTTAATTACTTTATGACACATTTTTTAATTACAATTATTTCTTTAAAATAACATATTTGGGCAAAATATTTAAATAAAACACTTAAACACTGTCAAATACTCGAAATGCGACGCCAAAATCAAAGAAGAAGATTGGCTGAAGAGCTGGCCGGCAGAAAATAATGGCGGAAAAATAGCAACCCGATCTTCATTTGTTTTGTTGATTTATGTACAATAACATTTAGACTTATTTAGTCCCGCGAACTATTGCCGCCCGGGCGTAGGTCTCGCAATTCATAATTAATTTATTGCATAAATATGGGTACGTATACAAATAAACAGATGGAAAGTAAACAAGACCTTACGGCGTGCAAAGAAGCTAAAACTACCCACTACTAACAATAAGCGATGACTAAACACATTTGCATATTCAATTATATAAATAATCTCGGGACTAAATAAGCTAGTTTCACCCCTTGGGTAGCAATGTATTGTTTTTTTTTTGTAATGTAAAAAGTAATGAGACGAACGAGACGCTCTCCTGATGGTAAGAGATAACGCCTGTCCATGACCATTGCAGCGATACACAGAACTTTGAGTAACAAAACAAAGTCCAGGCATCGCTGCTTTGGCGCTCATTACTTTGAGACTTTTGTTAATGTTCATTAACGGTGTGGTGAGGAGAAACACCTGGTCTGCAGACATACAAGAGCTGCGCACCTGCTCCATCTCGTGGCGGGAGATGCGTCCGTCGCCGTCCACGTCGTAGAGCGCGAACACCCAGGCCAGCTTGTCCTGCACGGAGCCCCGCGCCACGCGGGACAGGATCTCCAGGAACTCCTGGAACAACGCGCCTTGTCAGCGGAGCCCTGCAGCGCCGCCGCCGCCGCAGCACCCACGCTCCTGTCGCATCTGTAGCTCACGTATGGCGGAAATAAAACTATTCGCTCAGTAGAATTGCTTATCAATTCTTTCCTAGATTTAATTTATTGTTTGTATAGAACAGGCTCCGAAACTACTGGGCCGATTTCAAAAACTCTTTCACCGTTGGGAAGTTACACTATTCCCGAATGACATGGACTACTTTTTATCCCTGTATTCCTACGGAAACGGGAACTAAACGGGTGAAAACGCGAGGCGTCCGCAGTTGGTGCGTACTAAAACTGACAGTGAGGCGCGCGGCGCCTACTTTGTCGGTAGTATGGTAAAGGCGGTAGGACGCGCACATCGCTTCTCGCTTTGTACAGGCTCCTTGGACACAGTGCTCCGGTTCGAAGAGTACTGCGACGTTACCAGAACCAACGATGGCGAGTCTCGTGCGCTGGTGCTGCGAAGCCCTATCTGACATGGCGTGGAAGACTCCTGGGTCCTACAACGTTTGCTTGGCTAGCAGAACTTCTCACGCACACTAACATGCGGTGTTATGTGTCTAGTTGGCGGACGAGCAGCGAGACCTGTAGCGCCGAGGAAGCTGCACGCACTTCCTCCGCAACCTTATAAAGGGATTAGGTCAGGATAGAATTAGACTCCACAGTTTCACAATTCACTCTTGGTTTATTAATGATCCCCTCTTGCTTATTCCTCATCCTTTTATCACAATCCTTCCTATCATCGCTCTCAGCTTCCAACCCATCTATCCGTCCGTCCGAACCTCGCCCGATCGCCGTCCCTACGTCAGTGGCCGTGATTGGGCGACGCTCGTCATTGGCCGGAGTCTCACAACTTCCGTAAAACTAAACAATTTACTAAACTTAAATAATCGTAGAAACATGTATTCTTACAACATAACTAATTTACTATATTCACATTTCTATTTGTAGAGAATTATACAACTCAATCCGTATTTTAATAATAAAACTATAGCTGAAACCTAACAGCTCGGCCATCCTACATGAAGCGAGTCCCATCGCTTCTTTTTAAGTTTAATCAAAATTACATGTACATTGTACATAGAAGTGACAAACGGTAATAAACATACATGTATTGACTAACCTGAATATATTCTACAGTATACACGCATAGTAATCACCAAATAAATCTTATTACTAGTTTGACTTTACATGATTAGTACTTGGTTCCTACAGCGAGAAGAGGATATTAAGACTTGTGGCTTTTTTAATTAGATTTTTGTTTAATTGGTTTTTAAGCTTATGTCAAAATTAGTTCTAGATAATTATTAAGTTTTTAATTAATAAATTGTTGTTAAATTCAAGTCCTCATCACTGTTGTAACCGAAACTACTGTCAATCGGAAATAACCCAAATATATACACTGGACATTCAAATAGAACTTCCGCAAAGCGACGCCTGAATCAATCAATTATTATCATTAGTTTACATTACATGATGTTACAAATATTATTCAAGTCTAGTTACACTTTTTCTGGATTTGGCTTAAATTAATACATTTTTGAATGAAGACACATTAAGACATTCCTTAATTAATTATTCATCTTTTTCGGTATCATTTCCTGATGATTCGGATTCAAAGTTTCTAGTGAAGTTCATCCAAGGTTGAATTTTATCTATAGCTACAATGGATTCGTATTTTCGACCATGTTTACGAGTCAACGGTGTGTCTTCAATCAGAAACCTGTCATGTTCGAGCGTTTTTATTATGCGGTAAGGGCCTTGATATTTTACAACAAGTTTCTGTGATTTACCATCGTGAGGTACCTGCCTTTCTACCCGTACTAGATCTCCCTCCTTATATTGCCTCGCCGTCTTCCTATGTTTATTATAATTAGCAGCATCTTTTACCTGTTGTTCCTTTATTTTATCTCCAGTCTCCTGCCTCAAGACACCCAATTGTTCTGTCGGGACTTTATTTAATGTATCGCTAATTACTTCACTCAACTTACCTTCTGTCCTGCTGGTAACATTAAAACCGAAAAGCAGTTCGGAAGGGCTTTTCTGTGTTGTTTTGTGTTTTGTGGTGTTGATACCAACCTGTATGTCCGCAACGTGCTCATCCCAAGATTTTTCGTCTCCACCATGATTAGATGTGGACAAAGCGTCTAAAATAGTTCTATTGAACCTTTCCACTTGCCCATTAGCTCTGGGGGTAGCGACAGCATTTTGAATATGTTTTATACCATATGTTTGAATAAAACTCTGAAATGTTTTACTCGTAAAGCTCGTACCCTTATCTGTAATCAATCGTGCTGGGACCCCAAAATAGCTCACAAACTGCCTCATTACTTGGATTGAAGTGATAGACTTTGTGTTTTTAACCGCGTTTATACTAACGTATTTAGTGAATCCATCAACGATTACCAACAAGTAGCAGTTCCCCTTTTTACTTTTTATGAATGGGCCCAAGTGATCTGCGTGTATAGTATGGAACGGTGTGCTTACCTTTTCTATAGGATGTAGTACACCCTCATGTTTTCCGCCAGGAGTTTTGTGATGTGCGCACTCTAGACACGAAGTAACATATTTTTTTACAAACCTGCGCATTTTCGCAAACCAATAATGTTCTCTGATACGCTGTAAGGTTTTCTCGAATCCCCAGTGGCCCACATCGTCGTGATTCATTTTTAGAATTTGCCACCTCACGCCTCGAGGTACAACCCATTTCATTGTTTCCCCTTCAATACGGTAGACTTTATCATTTTTGAGTTTATAATTTTTGTGTATATCAACGGCTTCCTCAAAAGCGGGATCAGCGAGGATTTCCTTTATTTTCTTTACCTCCTCGTCCGCTGACTGCACCGTCGATATCCAGTCCTGGTTAGATTCCTGTACCGGTAAAACATCTAAAACATGCTGTTCACTTACATCGTCATCCACTGGATTTCTGCTTAACGCGTCTGCATGAGTCATCCGAGTGCCTGGTCGGTATTCTATCGTGCAGTCATATTCCTGTAACTGAACCCACCAACGACATATACGAGGTATCAGATCTCTCTTAATTAACGTGGACCGTAATGCATTACAGTCTGTCATTATCTTGAATGGTATTCCTATTAGGTAAACTCTGAACCGACTTAGAGATGCAACAACCGCCAATGTCTCTAGTTCATAGGAATGTAACTTACGTTCGTCACTGGTCGTCTTACGACTGAAGTAAGACACTGGTTGCAGTATTCCATCAGAGTTTCGTTGAAGTAGTATACCCGCTAAACCATCTTTACATGCGTCCGTGTGTAATTCTACTTCTGCTTTCGGGTCGTATAGTGCGAGTATTGGTCGACTTATGAGAAGCTTTTTTACCTTTTCAAAAGCTTGTTCTTGCTCATCCTTCCAGAACCACCCTACATTTTTCTTCAGCAGATCTGTTAATGGGGCGGTAATAATTGCGTATCCTTTAATGAAACGTCTGAAAAAGCCAGACAGACCAAGAAATTGACGTACCTCATGTTGATTGTTAGGGCGTGGAAACCTAGCGACTGCATCGCTCTTTCTGCTACCTGGACGGATCCCGTCAGCACTGACATCAAACCCTAAAAAATCTACAGATTCGAGAAAGAAATGACACTTACTTAACTTCAGAGTCAGCCCACCTTCCTTCAGTAATCGTAATACCTCTTCTAGTCTTTGCAAACCTTCATTGAAGTCTTTAGATGGAACTAAAACATCATCCATATAGACTAAAGCATACTTTATTTTGGCTTCCTTTAATATTTTATTTATTGTTCTTTGAAAAACCGATGGTGCATTAACCAGACCAAAAGGCATGCGGTTGAACTCGAATTGTCCATCGGGTGTGACGAAGGCAGTTTTGGGACGTGACTCCTCCGAAATTGGGATCTGATAATAGCCTGACGCTAAATCTAAAGATGTGAATAGAGTATTACCTGCAAGTAGGTCTAGTTGGTCTTCCACTCGAGGCATTGGGTAGTGATCCTTTTTAGTTTTCCTGTTAAGGGCCCTATAATCAACACACAAGCGTTTGTCTCCGGTCTTTTTCTGTACCATGATTATTGGACTCGCATAAGGTGACGACGATTCTCTTATTATGTTACTGTCCAACATCTCTTGAACCATATTATTTACCATCAGTCGCTCAGCGTGTGACAGACGATATGGACGATATACGATTGGTTCCCCATCAGTTAATTCTATAGTCATTTCAGTGACTGTTGTAAATCCTAAGTCAAGCAACCCACCTGAAAAACAGTCTCTATACCTGTCCAATACATTTTTCAGATTCCGCTGTTGAATTGTATCTAGTTTTGGGTTACAATTCACAGATTCATCCATAACAGTGTCGTTGAAGACGATACTGAATGAATTTTTAATATCCGTTGACGGATCTTGATTTTTTTCGTGAGATCTTGTCAAGAGAGTACCTTTATTAACGACCATAGGGTTCTTCGAGACGTTGTAGACTAAGATTGCACCACGACCATTTTTAATGCTGTACTGACCTGGTAAGAGATAATATTCTTTACCTTCTGGCCCACGCAGTGCACCGGTTACACTAACTACGCACTCTAACAATTGTGAATCCGTAGAAACCTGTACCGCTCGCATTGTGTTGCAGGGAATCTCAGAGTCACAAGTTGTTACCAGGTTAACTTTATTTGGAGGCATTCTTAGAAATTTTATCGCATCCGGTGTCTTAACTATCAGAATATCCGGTTTCTCCGTAAAAGAGTGCCCAATCAAAATAGAGTGTACCAGAACATAATCTTCCACGACATAAAGATCGATTGACTCGGATATACCCTGAATATCTACAGTGACAGAGACTACTCCTAATGGGTTCACCAAACTGGCCCCAATACCTCTGAGTGTCGGTAAATTTGGACGAGAGGTAACCGAAAGACCGAGAGATTTGACATCACTAATTCTGATAAGAGAGCATTGGCTCCCTAGATCTACGTGACCGTTAACAGTGGAACCATTTACTTTTATATCCATTACATACTTATTTATTCCAGAGTCCTCAGTCGTAACTTCAGATACTTGTTTGAGTTTAGAATCGTTACCTAGCATTGGATGTTTCCCTGTTTCGGTGACAGTTCTTCCAGCGTTTTTATAGCAGTTAGAAGCGAGATGACCAGTCCGATCACACACTGTGCATTTCGAAGGAGGTTTGTCACACCTTGAACTACGGTGACCGACCTCGTTGCAGTTATGACACTTTATAGAATGCGTCAATTTGTCACATTTGAAACTAGGATGGCCAATCTCATTACAGTTAAAGCATTTAATTGAAGTATTAATCACAGTACCTGATTTAGAAGCATCCGTCCGATTTGAACCCGTTCCAAACCGGCCTCTCCGCCCCGAATCCTGGATGTCTCTAATCTGTCCTACTTTGACGGTTTTGAAATATTTAAGTACCTGTTCTGGCTCCCGGAATTGTGCTGCCTGACCGCCAACTTTTACCGCCCGATCCTCTATACCATACAAAAGGCAGTCTACTGCCTGTTTACCGATGATTTTGCATCTGTTCAGTAAATTAATTTTTGCATAATAGTAATGCTCTAATGACTCTCCGTATCTGACCTTTTTAGCTAACATTTCGGTTAAGAGTTCAGCATAATCCTCTCTACATGGAAAAGATTCTAATAGCTTCTTCTTCCACTCAGACCACGTGTATAACACCGAAGGTAAACCTTGGTACCACGTCTTAGCAACACCACTCAATTTAGGTAATGAATAGTGGATGATTTCTCTTTCTTCCCAACCATAAATTTCAGCGCACTCTTCTACTTTAGTGATCCACGTCAAAACAGTTTGATCCTTTGACAAAGGATCAAATTCTGGCAGTACATTTTTGCTGAAAGTCATTTTAGGTTTATCTGAACTCTTAACTTTTTCTAAAATAGACAGAAACTTATCCATTAGTTTAACATGCCGATCATCTTCCGTAAATTTTGAGACCTTTACCCTTTTCGGAGAAGATGGCTCGCTTATGGAATCAGACGATGTATCTGAGGCACGTCTTCTCTTCCGTCCAGCACCATGTCTCGTCCGTGAGTGTCCTTTCCTTTTAGGTTGCGTATACGTTTCTTCTTCAGTACCAGATGATACCGAAAAACGCTGCTTACGTACGTTCAACTTCGATGTCCGCTTCCCTTTGGTCACACCTTGACTCTTGTAAATGATGGGCTGCGTACGTTCTTGTTTCGAGTGACTTAATCTTTCATCGTCATTAAATGTATTCCTTTGTCGGCCCATTTCCTCGGGTACTCTTTCATATGTCAACCTCAACCCTTCACCTGGGATTTCCTTTTTTGAACTTAACCCTCCACCTAGGGTTTCGTTCCCTGAACTTCGCCCTCCACCTAGGGTTTCGTTCGACAACCTTAACCCTCCACCTAGGGTTTCCTTCCTTAAATTGAACCCTCCACCTAGGGTTTTATTCCTTTTAGGCCCTCCACCTAGGGCACCTTCAATGTCTTTTTCCATAGCCTCGTTATCTGAAACTTACAGATACCAGCTTAATATACTACTCCACAACATTCCTTATCAGTGATTTGATCTTAGATACCCACAAAATTTAATTTACATATAGGTGTCGTCAATACCTACATTCAAAATTGAAATATTCTCATTAAACATTCGACCTGCGAGTTGGGTACCACATTGTTCGAATTAATGTCAGCAGACTGTTTACTAATAAAACAATTAATAAAATTAAAACCTTTTGTTACCGTAGCTTGAAAAATTACCATAAAATATTTGTATCTGTATTGGCACTATTCTTGATTTTGCGAAATAAAACTTCATTGACAATCTCCAATTAAATTCAAATTATTTATTTTAAACGACTAAAATAAAGCAATGTTCCTACTGTTTGCGAAACATTCGACTTACCTAGAAAACAAAATCCGGACGAGAATGATTCTCTGACCCGGTACCGATCTGTCTTACGTCAGTAAAGTCAAACTTCGCAAATGAATCGGCGCGCGGCGTTAAATTCTTTCCATAGCACAAGTCACTAGTCATTCACTTTTTTTTTTTTTTTTGCCAATACTTTCCGTCGAATATACACTCAAAATAAAAAATTATTTAAGTCGTTCAATTTAATTTTACCCTCAAAAAAAAAAAAATATTGCATCACCTAATTTAATTTTAATTTTAAATTTTAATTTGAATATTCATATTATATTTGAGTAACAAACTAACATGTGCCCTGATAATTCGTTTCGAGATGAGAAAAACATTTATACTATTCATATTTTACTGTTAATTTTATTATTATTATATATTTTTTTAAACTATGATTGGAATTTTAGCCTAACCATTCTTACAATATAGATGTTACTTACGTCTTTCTCCGAGCAGTAGGCGTAGCGAAAAAATATGAGATTTTCTCGATTATCCCACTTCTGACCTAAAGGGATTAGGTCAGGATAGAATTAGACTCCACAGTTTCACAATTCACTCTTGGTTTATTAATGATCCCCTCTTGCTTATTCCTCATCCTTTTATCACAATCCTTCCTATCATCGCTCTCAGCTTCCAACCCATCTATCCGTCCGTCCGAACCTCGCCCGATCGCCGTCCCTACGTCAGTGGCCGTGATTGGGCGACGCTCGTCATTGGCCGGAGTCTCACAACTTCCGTAAAACTAAACAATTTACTAAACTTAAATAATCGTAGAAACATGTATTCTTACAACATAACTAATTTACTATATTCACATTTCTATTTGTAGAGAATTATACAACTCAATCCGTATTTTAATAATAAAACTATAGCTGAAACCTAACACTTACATCTGTAAGTCCTACTGATCCCACCAATATTATAAATGTGAAAGTTTGGATGGATGTTTGTTACTCTTTCACGCAAAAACTACTGAACGGATTTGGATGAAATTTGTTATGGAGGTAGCTGACACCCTGGATTAGCTCGTAGGCAACTTGTTATGCCGAAAACATGTAGCGGGTAACACCGCGGGGCGCAGCTAGTATTACATGAAAACCGCGACTGGCTCCTGCATAGATTAAGTTAAAGCAACGTTTATAAGTACGGCCGCGGCGCGGTCGGCTCACCTCGAAGTTGAGTTTCCCGCTCTGCTTGTGCTTCACCGTGTTGAACACGTAGTGCGCGTACTGCGACGCATCTGCGGACAACGGGCGCGAGCTCTCAAACGCGGACAAATCACCACAACAACACGATTAAAATGCCTGACATGACAATTTTGTTCAGTGGTTACATGCCAAAGGGCGTGGGTGCAAATCCCACCAATGACCTTAAGCTGGTGAAGGACCACATCGTGAGGAAACCACAGCATGGTGGTAGTGCACTCTCTAGTACTCGGCTGGCTAGCTAGAGAGTTGAAAGTCTGCCGATGTAATCCAATAGCTCTACCGTGGAACCAGCTCGCAGGTTCCATTCCAGGTTATATGTTCTTAGCATCACTACCATACCGTCATTTAACATCTGGTGAGCTGTGGTTGAACACCTAGCCTGTCACCCTTTTTAAAAGGCACAAATAATCATTTGGCCAACCCAGCACCAGCAGTCAGCGTGTGGATGTTCTTGGCTAAGGTGAGACAGTACTTCACACCGGCTGCTCAGCTTGTGCTAAGCCCAAGTGACATCGTGTGTCGAGTGCTGTGCGCAGCTGTGGGGCGGCTCTGCCAGGCGCCAACTTGAGGCATTGAAGTCGATGGAGAGACGCGCCAGGAGGCTACTTGGAGACACTTTACTGGAGTCTTGGCTTCAAAGCCTTGAGCTCGTCTTGGAGTCATCGGCTCACCTCCGAGAGGGAAGAACTGCGAGAATATGTGCTTGAAGGCGTCTTCGTCCACCACGCCGCTCGGACACTCCTGGAGCAGGACAACGGCAAGATGGTTAATGAAATGAACTGTCAATAGAACACGTAGCGTCGATTTTATTAATAATTTAGAAGTAATGAGACGAACGCTCTCCTGATGGTAAGAGATAACACGTGTTCATGACCATTGCAGCGATACACAGAACTTTGAGTAACAAAACCAAAGTCCAGGCATCGCTGCTTTGGCGCTCATTACTTTGAGACTTTCGATGGTTAGTCTCAACAGCCCTGTTTTACTCCCTCCTTCCAGCCTGGGGGGGGGGGGGGAGGTGACACGGGGTGGGGGGGGGACTCACCTGCTTGAAGCCGCGGTACATGAGCTTGATCTCGTGCGCCGAGAAGCGCGTGCTCTGCGCCAGCGCGCTCACCCCCTCGGGCCGGTGGCGGGGGGGCGGGAGGGACGCCTCCTCGCACTCCTCCTCTGCAACAACGTGGGCAGGTATTCGATTTTTCAAGTTTTTTAGTTCAGTTATAGCGGCAGATAACGCCGATTTTTTTTTCTAGTAATTACAAAATAGTTGTGTAAAGTCTTGAGTTTATTACTTCGTTTGTACAAAAATCACTCTTAAAAGTAAATTAATTGATTTGAACTGTCAACCGCCATCTTAGATTCTCTCTCAGACACTGGTTTCGCTTCTACGCTAGAAATTAGTCGCATTGCTTCCAAATAGAATAATATAGTGCTACCATATTAATTGAAATCCTTAAATAATATATCGTATCGAACCTCATATAACCTACATTTATAATAATTATAGTCTATCAGTCTATCTAAACTGAGTGGATGCCGCGAGCTCCTGCCGCCATTCCAGTCGGCGATCTCAGAACAGCTCCGCCATGTGCTCGTGTTCATTTCCAGGTCAGGTGTGTTCACCATCTTCGACCACCGTCACTTAACATCACGTGTTCAAAGCCCCGAGCTGTAAAGCTAGAAGAGCTCATAGTAGTCCCGCTGTATCCACCCCTTACAAAATAATGCGCGTCGACTCCGCTAGATGGCCGCGACACACTCCGCCAACAGATGGCGCTAGGCATATCTGACCGAGTCCTTGTATAAAGCACGTCTCTATCCCGCACACGGCGCTCAGTGTAAAAGTCTGGCCAATAACAGAGCCTCGAGTTTTTGGCGGGAACGCAGAAAGAGTGGTGCCACTCCGTTGTATATTTTCTAGTGTTTTATCGAGTGTTTATGCATTAAAATGGTGGCGTTTTTTTTTTCATAAAGTGTCGAATCACAAGCGCGCGTGTGGGAAAATGAAAAACATGATTTTTCGTGTCGCTTCCAAAGTTTCATCGAAGCGTATGGTCAAGCGTAAAGTCGCCACTACTTTACTAAAGCATGACTGGACTTGACTGACACGGACTGGATTTGACCAAAACTGGACTTTGACTATAACTTTAGCTACGAGGACACTTATTTAACTTTTGAAACTTGAAAATATATAAATATTTTTATATATATTTTTTTAAACCGAAATACCTACACCTTTAACTAGTGTTCTGTATGTATTTACAAAAAAAAAGTATTTATGTATTCTATCAGTTATCTGACTTCCATCGCACAAGCTTTGCTTAGTTTGGGGCCAGATGGCGCTGTGTGTAATGTCCTACGATATTTATTTATTGTTTAGCGATGATAGCTCAGTGGTTAGCGCGGTCGGTTCGCATGCCGAAGGGCGTGGGTTCAACCCCCAACAATGAGCTTGAGCTGCCGGTGAAGGGAAACATCGTGAGGAAACCACAGCATGGTGGTAGCGTACTCTCTAGTACTCGGCTGGCTAGCTACCACACGAGAGTTGAACATCTGCCGCCAAGCATTTCTTTTTACATTTAATAGATCTACGTTTAGCCACCGACTCGCCTGATGTAAAGCAACGGTGTGGTCGAGGATGGAGCACGCTGATCTAGAAGAAATATATTCTTTTTCTATTTATTCTATCTAACGGTGTGTTCCAGCAACCTCACTCGAGAGCCAGTTCCATTCCAAACTAGATATGCTTTATCATCTTCGACCACACCGTCACTTAACATCAAGTGAGCTGTAGTCAAACACCTAGCTTGTCAGTCATTAAAAAAAAGTTGAAATTTGTAAAGTTAAATAACATCCTTGAACACAAGTCGATACAAATGTAATCACTCATAACTATCCCAATAATAATAATTATAAATGTGCAAGTTTGGATGGATGGATGTTTGTTACTCTTTCGCGCAAAAACTACTGAACGGATTTTTATAAAATTCGCTACGGAGGTAGCTGACACCCGGGATAAACACATAGATAGGCTACTTTTTATCCCGAAAACATGTAGCGGGTAACGCCGCGGGGCGCAGCTAGTGTGCTTATACGACACGCCCCGGAGCCCTCGGGAAAGTAAATAAGTAAATATTGGAGGACATTTAACACAGCGCCATCTAGCCCCAAACTAAGCAAAGCTTGTACTACGGGAACCGGACAGCTGCCGAATACTTAAATACATTTTTTTTTGTAAATACATACAGAACCCCCGGACACAGAACAAACATCGATGTTAGTCACACAAATGTTAGTCCTGAGTGGGAATCGAACCCACGCCCTTCAGCTCTCGAAACAGACATACTACCAATGAACCAACAGGGCTGTCGCGTGAACAAGCAAGTAGGTAGGTGAAAGGCTCAACCTCAAGCGAGTCGAGAACGAGAGCTTGTACTGAAAGCAAAGCGCCGAGTTTAACAACTACCCTCTAAACAGCGCGCTTTCACGGGCCGCACATGAATGCGCTCGCCTTCCCGCGCCGCGGCTCGTGAAAGCGGCATTCAAGGAGGCCTTTTCAGCCGCTCGGCCTCCGCGCCGCTGTTTGCGTTGCAGAGACAATAGCGCGGGAAGCGAGCGCCGCCGCCGCCGCCGCCGCGCGACTCTACAATTTTTTATTTTAATGTAAAAGTAATGAGACGAACGAGGCGCTCACCTGATGGTAAGTGATAACGCGTGTACATGACCATCGCAGCGATACACAGAACTTTGAGCAACAAAACAACGTCCAGTGCTTTAGCGCTCATTACTTTGAGACTTTTGATAGTTAGTCTCAACAGCCCATTAATTTCGCTGCAGTACCCTTCGAACCGGAACACATTAATGTTTGCACACTACTGCTTGGCGGAATATCTGGTACTGCGGTGGTACCTACCTAGATCTCCTGCTAAGGAGATGTACCACCGAGTGAACATCTTATTTCAACTCTAAAATATGTATAAACCTAATTCAGTATCCATTAAAGAAACTACATAATTTGAATATTCTGGCTTTCTATGTTATTTTAATACGTTTTCAAAAAAATTATAGTGATGACGTCATAATTGTAGGCTAAATAATATAATATACCTTTGCCACGTAAAACAAAAAAGTTGACAATTGACATGAAGTATTTTTATTTAATTTGCCCCGTCCGCGTCGGGCCGGCTGAAGCTGTAAAGCCATTCTGTCACGTCTTCGGTTTTTACAATTCATGATATGAAGTAAACAAATCTTTTGTCATAAAAGCGATACCAGAGTCCAAATAACAGTGATTTTCTTTATTTTCTTGATTAATATCACAAACAAGGGCATTATCGATCCCTCCACAGGCTATAACACAAAGCTTTTGAGCTCGTGAACATTGCTTTGTGAGCCTATTATGTGATTTACTCGTTTTTGATGTAAAAAGTCAATATTAATAAAATTAAAAGAAGTTCGACAAATGTACATTTTGCGCGGGAACTCGCGTCTCGTTCGACGTATCAAGTGGCAAGCGGCGCGCGTTGTATGCCATTATTTGACTTTCAATTTAACACAGTTAATAGTACTCATCAAGTACATTTAGAAAACGTAAAAAGGGAAAATGGCCAATTTGTGGCATACGATAGTTTACGTAGGAGCCGACGATGTGTTGAAGAGGTTATTATGATCGCCGTTGACTTGACATTGACAGATTTTGTTTTGGTTTGCACTTGCTTTTTTAGTCTATGGAAGTTGCCCGACGAGGTGACGTCATGAGACATCAATTAAAAGTCAAGTTTATTTTATGTATTGTATTAAAATAAACCCCATCTCGTAGTTTACAGAGTTTTTAATGTAAATACATTGTACAGAATGTAATATTTCGAAATGGTTTTGGAATCAGTAAAGTAGTTTTTTCTTTACATACTGAATTCACGTTATTCATTTTAAATTGTTGTTTGTTATTTAAGTCGCGGTTATAAGTAAATACGACGTCGTTTTTGCGTCATGGGTTAAAATAATCATTTAAAAAAGTGTATTATTTTTCTTTATTTCTTTAATTAATTGGAAGTTTTAATGAACCGCGGCACGAGACGCGCTCGCCCGCTCCGGCTCCGGCTGCCGGGAGCGCCTTAAGGCTAAGCCGCGAGTGCGGTGAGGCTGCAAGTCGGGTAAGCCGCGGCTAAGTCGCGGCACCGGGCGGCCGCCGTTTGTCCTTTCAGTTAAGTTTTAAGTAAAGCTTACATTAATCTCGACATAACTCGGCGCGGGACGGCGCCTTACCGCCAAACAAACTTTACACAGCAAACATTTTATTTGATGCAAAAATATAATACTTTGTGATATTATGTAATATGTCAAACATAAAATTATGTCAATAAAATAATTATAATCACTCACTAGTGATTTAAGAAAGAAAGAAGACAGAAAACATGTATTTTGACAAACACAATACACACAGATGATAGATAAAACAATACTATAAAATATTAAATATTAGTAAGTTGTGTCGACTGCCATGGCAGCGCCAGCGAGCGGTGCACAGAACTTTGAGTGTACATTATAGAAATTAACTAAAATCCTGGTTGCTTCGAGGAGTTTTGGCGGGAACGCGGGAAGAGTCGCGTCGCCGCGTTGTATTTTTTTACCAAAACTAGTGTTTTGTCGAGTGTTTATGCATAAAAATGGTGGTGTTTTATTCATAAAGTGCCGAATCACAAGCGCGAGTGTGCGAAAATTATATAATGTGGTGAAACATGAGTTTTCGTGTTGCTTCCAAAACTCCATCGAAGCTTCATAGTAAAGTCGCCACTACTTTACTAAAGCATGACTGGACTTGACTAAAAAATAACACTTAAGACAAGGCAGTATGGCTTTACAGCTTTAGCCCGCCCGATGGGGCAAATTAATAAAAAAAAAATGGTCGCTTCAAATAAGTTTTTACTCTAAATGAATATTTGAATTTTCGATGAGTTCTGCCTCGGTTCTCAGTTGCGTTCGGTTTACGTTGTCTCTACTCTATAGTAAGGGTACATTTTGAGAGTAGTTATTTAATTTTAAAGCTACTAAAATATTGCATGTCCAGGCGGACAAAACTGTTTAAAGTGCCTTGTATTGTAAAACATTTATCACCTTAAATTGTACACAGATTTGCACAATAAAATATTTAATTTGAGCACCAAAACTGAGCCGACATCGCTGCGCTGCTTGAGCGCATAATTCTTTGAAACATATTTTCATCCAATCTAATTGAAAACAGCCTCACCGAGAGCGGTTTGTTCCTCTGCTATTCATATAATAGTCTGTAGTGTATGCGGCGGAACATTGCAACACCGGTGGAGCTTCGAGTCCGGGCCGGGCGCGCCGAGGCAGAGGAAACCGATCGCGGCGAACAAAGAAAACGTTTACTCAATTCTGGAAATAACAACAAAAGGGAACCCGCACGCACACAGCGGCGCGGCGGTCCATACACACACACACACACACACTCACACACACACGGGACTTATTTGTTCAAATTAATTGTATTTTTTATAAAGTTGTACAAGCTGGAACAGGAGAAGGCGCCGCCGCGCATCTCTGTCGGGTTATAGAAACAAAGTAGTATGTTTGTTCGCGATAAACATCAAAACTACTGGACGGGTTATCATGCGAGTTTCACCAGTAGATAGAGTGATTCATATGGAAGAGGTTTTAGTATATAATTTATCGAGGTTTAAAACAAAGTCGTCCGCTGCGTCTGTTTGTCTTTCTTTTTGCATGATAAACTTAAAAACTACTGAATGGATTGTCATGCTAGTTTCACCAGTAGATAGAGTAATTCATAAGGAAGGTTTTAGTGTATATTTTGTAGAGGTTTTGTGTAAAATGGTTGAAATATGATGATAATTGTCGGAGAAGTCGAGCCGCCTGGGAGCTTTCATCGAAAACGCTGCCCTCTGAGATATAACCCAACCATGCATCGTGACTTAATACTCTTTTATGGATCTATAGGTTTCCTCGCGATGTTTTCCTTCACCGGCAGCTCAAGCTCATTCTTGGGGCTTGAACCCGCGCCCTTCGGCATGCGAACCTACCGCGCTAACCACTTAGCTATCATCGCTACAAAAAAATTCAAAACAACGAGCGCCAAAGCAGCGATGCCTGGACTTTGTTTTGTTAAGTTCTGTGTATCGCTGCAATGGTCATGGTCGTTAGCTCTTACCATCAGAAGAGCGTCTCGTTCGTTTTATCACGACTCGCAGTTGGCCAGTATTTTTCTACACATTAAATATACTTGAAGAAAAGAAAGTGAAATAATATCGATATTTTGTTTGGCTCCTCCTCGCGGGCGGCCGGCTACAAGTCAGTGCTCACAAACGTGTTTCTCAAACAAACGCAACAAATATTCGCAATACGTCTGCCCCCCCCTCTCCGTCCGGCCCCCGCCCCCGGTACCCCGCGTCCCCGCGCCCCGCTCCATTACCCGCTCGGGGGTGAAGCGACAGTATGGGCGGCACGCGCAACTTTGTCCCCCGAGGGAAATCCTTTTTACCCATATGCGTTTGGGGTGAGAGGATGTTTGTTTGTCATTTTTCTCTAAAACTGCTAGTCCGATTTTGATGTAATTTTCAGTTATGGGTTCGGGTTTGATTGGTGTATTATCTTAGGTAGGTGTTATGGTGACAACACACCAGGGGGCGCTACAGCAAACCTTTTTTTGTGCAAATCCATGTCGCCATTTTTCTCCAAAACTACTAGTCCGATTTTGATGCAGTTTTCAGTTATGGATTCGGGTTTGATTGATGCATTATCTTAAGTGACAATTACTTTTTAACTGTTGTGGGTTTTTCAAAATTTTTAATTTTGCTTTTTATACAATGTCGTACATCTCCTTGGCTAGGCACCGCCGCAGTACCAATTATTCCGCCGCCAAGCAGTAGTGTGTAAACATTACTGTGAAGCGTACTGCAGCGACATTACTGGGCTGTCGAGACTACTGTTCCCACTAAGTCCAAACACGGGATTGGAACTGTTCTAGGAGAGTAAACTTCAAAGAAAACTCACAGGAAAGCAATCTACACTTTGTAAAGAGGGAAGATTTGTTTGTTTGTTTGTATTGAACAGGCTCCGAAACTTCTGGACCGATCTGAATAATTCTTTCATTATTAGAATGCTACATTATCACTGAGTGACATAGGCTATATTAAAGTTGTTCATCGAGTTTTATTTTCTCGTGCGAAGCCGGGACGAGCGGCTAGTATAAGATAATTCTATTAAAGTATGTGTAAACCCCAGTCAAAGTGGAAGTCATGTCGAGACTGCAGCGAGTTAAATTGTTGCAATCGGCCTTACTGCGTGTAGCGGCGGTCGTGGCGGCGGCGGCGGGTCGCACAATGAGCGGCTCTCAGCGCGCTCCCGACAGTAATCTCGCAGATCAAAGGAGGCCTAATGGAGCCGCCTCACCCGACTGCACAAAGCAGGCTACAATCACACGCTATTTATACATACTTTACGATTGTTTATCTACAGAGAAATTATTAAGAATGATGGCACAGAAACTGTCGCTTGAGTCAATGAACTAATCTATCTGTACTGTTATAAGGAGGAAAGATTTGTTTGTTTGTATTGAACAGGCTCCGAAACTACTGGACCGGTGTCAAAAATTCTTTCACCGTTGGCAAGCTACACTATCCCCGGGTGACATAGGCTACTTTTTATCCCTGTATTCCTATGTAAACGGGACCTACACAAGTAAAACCGCGAGACGTCCGCGAGTGTATAATAAATGTGAAAGTTTGGATGGAAGTTTGTGACTCTTTCACGCAAAAACTACTAAACAGATTTGGATGAAATTTGGTATGGAGGTAGCTCAGACCCTGGATTACCACATAAGCTAGGTTTTATTTCGAAACATGTAGCGGGTAACACCGCGGGGCGCAGCTAGTATCGAATAAGGTTATATAGTCAACATCAGCAAAACAGCGCGAAAATAATATAGAAAACTTGAGGTCACAGTTCGGTGCGAACGACTAACAAGTTGTAGTAAACGGTAGTATTGACTACCCGGCCGGGGTAGTGGGTAGTGGGTAGTGGGTAGTGGGTAGTGCGCCCCGTGTTGGTTTAGGCGCGGATCCGGGGCTCGCTCTCGGAAGCCTCATTATCAGATAACACAGAATGAGGCTTTTTATCACCGCTAGTCGTTCGCCCCGAACTACTGTTATGCGACCTCTATATCTTCGCAACCCTTCATAGATACAGTTCGTGTGGTGTCTGGGAGGTTCGCTCGGCGGTAAGCCTCCTTAGCAGGAGCTCGTCTAAGTACCACCGCAGTACTATGATAGCTCAGTGGTTAGCGCGGTCGGCTCATACGCTGAAGGGCGTGGGTTCAAACCCCAACAATGAGCTCGAGCTGCCGGTGAAAGAAAACATCGTGGGAAACCATAGCATGGTGGTAGCGTACTCTCTAGTACTCGGCTGGTTAACCTAACGGTGTGTTCCGGCAGCTTCACTTGAGAGCCAGTTCCATTCTAGGGTAGGTGTGCTTTACCATCCTCGACCGCACCGTCCCTTTCCATCAGGCGAGTTGGTAGCGCGTAGGACTTGTACACATGACGCTACACGCAGCGTAGCTCGCGCTACGCCGCGTGTCGTAGCCACTCGTAGCGCTCGCTACGCGCGCGGCTCGCTGCATGCCATGAATGTATTGTTTGTGTTTTTTGTGTTTGGCTTCTCACCTTGTACATTTCGCCAGTGTTCAATATTTCGATGTTTTCTAACTAGTGAAATGAACTTGAGTCACAGTCAAAAGTTGCACAAAATAAATAAGTCAATAATATAGTATCTACAATGGAGTTACTCAAAAACCTTAGACCATAAAAAAATCTTGTGCTTGGCCAACTTGGCGTTGACCTTTCTCGCAATGAGAAGAGGCCCGCGCCCAGCAGGAGCGGCCGGAGCGCAGGGCGCGGTGCAGGGGGGTGTAGGGGAGCGACACGGCGCCGAGTCACGCACTCTTTATCTCGAAAGACCAATTTTGTTACACTAGCGATCCGCCCCGGCTCCGCACGGGTGCCGTCCCTGACGACTGTCAGGCAGTTTAGTTTGCCTGGTGTTGTAGTTACGAAGTCCAGGGCATCGCGCTATGGCGTGAGTTACTATGAATGGCGGTTTCTAAAGTCTCCATTATACTAAGTGTATAGACTTCCTGAAGAGGCTGCGAAAGTGCTGCTACGTACTTATACTGCAACGTCGGACCAAACGCGTGCGCCGGGAACCAAACTGACAATCGAACCGACTTTCAAATTGAAAACATCTCTACTATTTTAAATATACATAAAATATGTAAAGTTAAAACCGTGCTTATGATCAAACTACGCCCCCGTCATCTTATTTATCTTGTACGACATTGACTGTGCCTCAAATTTATTTTACTAAATTTGAAAACATCGAAATATTGAACACTGGCGAAATGCAGTAGGTGCAAAGCCAAACACAGAAAAACATACAAACAATACATTCATGGCATGCAGCGAGCCGCGCGCGTAGCGAGCGCTACGAGTGGCTACGACACGCGGCGTAGCGCGGGCTACGACACGCGGCGTAGTATACGACCAGGCTCGCATGTCCTACGCAGTATACCGACCTCCATAGATACTACGTTTCGCCACCAACTGGCTTGATGGGAAGCGACGGTGCGGAAGAAATCTATTCACTCTAGCCTTAAAAACTTACAAATAGAGTTTGCGTAGCGTGCTCCTTCTTGTGCAGTCGAGTGAGGCGGCGGCGCGGGCGTGTGCGTGGCGTGACCGGAACTAATATTGCAAGCGCCCCCGACCGCGACGGTCAGCCATCGATAGCCATCAGTTAGTCTTTCTCAAAGTGGGCGCTAATAAAGCTTTGTTTATTTCCTTAATAAAGTTTGAAATTTTACATTTTTATTATTTTTTTGCATACAATATGTTTGTCTTATTTTAATTGAAAAATATGACATATAGCTGCACCCCGCGGTGTTACCCGCTACATGTTTTCGGGATAAAACGTAGCCTATGTGGTAATCCAGGGTGTCAGCTACCTCCATACCAAATTTTATCCAAATCCGTTCAGTAGTTTTTGCGTGAAAGAGTCACAAACGTCCATCCATCCAAACTTGCACATTAACTACTTTTTATCCCAAAAACGTAGTAGTGTAAAATGTAGCGGGTAACACCGCGGGACGCAGCTAGTGATCCATATTTTCAACTCTGTAAGCTGGATTGACGTTTTACGTTCGCATGAAAACAACACTCGGTGCTTTACCATCTTCGGTCACACCTTCACTTGACATCAAGTGAGCTGTCGTCAAACAACTAGCCTGTCAATCATAAAAAAATATATATTCGCGTATTCAATTGTACTCAAACAAGTATGGTGAAGTATGGTGGTGGACAATGGGTGCGGCCTTCTCTCAGTGGGAAGAGTCCCACGCCCAGCAGTGGGCCTGCTAACAGCCACGCGGCGGGCCCGGCGCGCGGCGGCCGCGTTTGTTCAATAATTCCGTGTGACGGAGGAGTCCGCGGCGGCGGATTACCTGGCGTCACTTCGCTCGCTCGTATTTCAGTCGACGTGCTGCGGATTCATTGCCCGACTACGCTAAATAGAGGGGTGGTTGTAGCCGTCTATGTATGTTAGTTTGCCCCTTCGTGTCTCCTGTGTCATCTTAACTCTGCGCGAGTTTGACGGTAGTTGACGCCCAATGTGACAGATTTTATACCCCAACATAACAACCCCTAGGGTTGCTATGTTGAGGGTTGTATGTTGCTAAACAACAAAATTGTAGCAACACTCACAGTCTTGAAGACGTGTGCAGTGTAGTAGCAAAACTCACAGTACAGTCTGTTACATATGTGTGGTGATGTATCAAATTTCATACCCATTCTGATATGTCTGATGTTGTAGCAAAACTCACGGCTGTTTAGATATGTGTGGGTTTCTATCAAAACTCATAGCTGTTTATATGTGCGGGGTTGTAGCAAAATCCGCCGCCGTTGGAATATGTGTGGAGTGGAGTTGTAGCAAAATCCGCGGCCGTTTAGATATGTGTGGGGTTGTAGCAAAACTCACAGACAGAGATATGTTTAGATATTTTGTTGTTTAATGTTGTAGTAAAATCCACAGCCATGTAGGTATGTCTAGGAAAGTATAGTAGTGTGTTTACTTACCCATTCCGGCGCCTGCAAGCTGTGCGGCGGCGGCGATCTCCGCGGCGGCGACGTTACCGCACACGCGCGGAAATAGCGTGCTACAACTGCGGGGGGACTGGGAGGAGAAATAATCATGTAAACTGAAAACTTTGCGTTGTGTGCAGATATGATCCTATTAAATAGACTCCAATGATTGGACCGTGATAGTATTTTTAAGAAGAAATAAAAAATGATCATCTATTAATAAAATGTTAATGCAGAGGCTCGATGGAGTGACGATATACGTAGGACAGTGGCTGACAGTGGCAAGGAGCCGAAGGTCGGGCCGAGTGGCGCGTGCAGCGGTCGACTTCATTACCCTGATGAGGATGATGAATGAAATGTTTATGTATTACCAACGCCCCGCGGTTTTACCCGCCTTTTCTGGGATTTTTAAAAAATAATAGATAGGCTAGCGTTTGCCCGCCACCCCACCTGGTGTTAAATGAAAATGCGGTCTACGATGCTGCACGCTTGAAGAAACTCGCGACTTGAAGGTACATTTATTCAAGATATATTTAAATCAATTTTTTTACTATTTTAAAGTTTGTTTTAAGTTTGATTTTTATTTAACAGTGACCTTTGGTATAATATTAGTTTTATGTGATAGTTTGTCTGTGTGTTTGTTGCCTTTAAAACATGGTTAATTTGAGTGCGTGAGTGAAGTCGCGCGTGCAGCTAGTGTGGTGTGCAGCGAGTGCTGCGCTTTGCGCGCATGATGGTGGAGCGAGCACGACCCGCACTTGGCCGGTTCCCGCGCGCGCGGGAACTCGGGACTCCTCCGAGCAGATATAAATAATCCGAAGTCGATACCGACAGACGGTCGCGCCGGTATCTACATAATGCATGTATGTGTGTGTGTATGTATGTACGTGTGTATAATATTGATATTACTTCATTGTACCAGTGATCGAGCGACACGAAGGTTTACTGGAAGAAAATGTTTTTGACAGATCGACTTTTAAGCCGTTTACATTTTTCAAATGCTTGCGATACGAATTTAAGAATAGAATACAAGTTAATTACAAACCAAAGCAAAACGTACAAATGTAAGAGATAAAGAACATAACAAAAGAAAATAATAAATGTATGGTGTACAACGGCGGTCTTGTCGCCTACAGCGATTTCTCCCAGACAACCTTTGGATGGAAACTATAGAAATAGATATTTGGATTTTCAATATTTTATTTATTTTTAATTGTTGACAGGCTAGGTGTTTGGCCGTAGCTCATCGGCTGTCAAGTGACGGTGTGGTCGAGGTGGTGAGCACACCTAGCTTGGGATGGAACTGCTCTCAAGTGAGGCTACCGGAACACAGTGTTAAGTCCTCCACGGCAGATTTTTTTATTATAAACTAGCGAATGCTTTGCGGTTTCACCCGCGTAGTTCCCGTTCCCGTGGGAATACAGGGATAAAAAGTAGCCTATGTCACCCGGGGATAGTGTAGCTTCCCAACGGTGAAAGGATGTTTGAAATCGCTCCAGTAGTTTCGGAGCCTGTTCAATACAAACAAACAAATCTTTCCTCTTTATAATAGTATAGAATAGATTACTTTTGAATAAGTAAATAATAATTGATTTGTAATTTGGGTATAAATTATTTGTATTTGAAGGAGAGAAAGCAAAACATTTATTTTTCCCACAAAACACTAGACACAACAACAGATAAGTACAGACAACAAACACACAAATAAAAACATACAGAGACAACAAATTTGAAACGACAAAAAAATCAAATCAATTGAAAAAAAAACAATGAATCAATTATTTGAATCAATTTTTTTTATTTGTATTTATTTGTATTACGCCCGCGCGCCCCCGCCCCCGCCCCCGCCCCGGGTGGAAGGGGAACGGGCACAGTCGGATCCTATTCCCTTCCCAAGTCAGCCGGAGGTGTACAAAGTTGTTTCGCTTTGTTGCTCGCTTTAACAGGTGGTTGTGCGCGCGGGACGGCGGCCGCGACTCCACACTGCACACTACTGCATGCAGTTCCAAACTTACTACTATATTATCGTGGTTTTAGTAGGTGGTGTTGGTGCATGAGTGCTGTGTCGGGAGACGGCGCGTGAGGCGCGGGAGGCGGGGGAGCGGGCACGCGCGCGCGGCCCCAGCGGCGCCCGAACTGCCGCCGACGGCAGTGTTGCCTTTTCTATACGTTGGATATTACCACAACTACATTCAAAATTACCCACATTTTAGGATTTAAAAAAAAATAAAAATACGAATAATCATATACAGTGTAAACTCTTATAACGAAACTCAAGGCACCGAGCATTTTTTATCGTTATAGAGAGTTACCGTTACATGGAGTGACTTAGTTCAAGAGTCTTCCAACGTCGCTTTTCTTTTCTCCTTTTTCAATCGCACGTATCACACAAACTTTTTCGTCAACACATAACGCTTTTCTTTTACTGGCCATGTTAACAGTTTCAAAGTTGGTTTACGACTGATTATACGATAGGTAGGAGTTTAGTTCGAGATCTTCCTTTCAAGCAAACCAAGCACGTGTTCAAGGCAATTAACAATAACACAAGCAAGACGGCTGTTCACGAGCTCAGAAGTTTCGGGGCCTCAAAGGTTTAGTCGGCATCTTTTGTAACCTGATAAGATAACATAAACAATAACACCGTGACGATTTTCTGTCTAAATATGAACACATTTCTTCGTAATAGAGAATGGCTGCTGCGCTATAAAGAGTGTATCAATGTGTGGGTTTTAAGGTAAACCAACCAAATGTGATCTTTTCTATGTTATAGAGAGTTTATCGTTATAAAGAATAATGTTATAAAGAGTTTACACTGTATATTTGTCGGAGAATGTAGAAAGAACACGACATCAGGCGGGCGAGGGTGCAGCGGGCGAGGAGACAAACCATATAATTCAGTTCTCTTATACAAAGTTTAATCAGCACTTCACAACGATTTTACGAACAGTATAGTCACTGTTACATAGCTTGGGGACAACACGTTCCGCTTAACTTCGCGCTCTGCAACATTCCCAATCTCCAACCAAAGCAAGAATGATATCTCTCCTCAACACTCAACGCACGGTCGGCTCGCTTCCTACAGCGCCTCTACCGGTAGACATGCGAAACTTCTACCGCGCTCTCATTGGTTAAAGTCACAATACATCACACGACTAACAAGCAGCGCTCGGAACCAGTGTGACGTCAGAGGTGACGCCATTCCGCCTCTAGTCCACCAAAATAACGCAAGATGGCGCTAAACTAAATCAATATTAAAGCTAATCGCCGACATATTAAAATAAATAAAAAACATAATATAATACATTATTTAACTAAAAAAATTAAATGAAAACTTTAAGGATTTTGTATGTTAACTTATCACCTATTTATTATCGAAATTAGCAGCTGTTTGTTTTCCATGTAACATAAAATTAAATCATATACTTCCGTCCGCTAAGCACTAACACGGTTAGGTTATATTAAAAATATTTATAAACAAATGGTACGACTTTTTTGTTGAAAATTTATTTTGATGAAATTTCTATGAGACCAACAAAAAGTAGGTGTATTCTTTTAAAACAAAAATGTAAATCGGTTTATATATTAAATATAAACCTTTCAGCACGCACGTGTCAGCCAGACAGCCGGCCCAACAACGGATGCTGTGTTACACGGGGGTTTTAGGGTTACAAATTTGACAGCCCCGTTGGCTCATTGGTAGTGTATCTGCCTTGAGAGCTGCAGGGCGTGGGTTCGATCCCCACTCAGGGCAAACATTTTGTGAATAAACAAATGTTTGTTCTGTGTCTGGGTGTTCTGTATGTATTATAAGTATGTATTTACAACAACAAAAAAAGTATGTATGTATTCTATCAGTTATCTGACTTCCATAGCACAAGCTCTGCTTAGTTTGGGGTCAGATGGCGCTGTGTGTAATGTCCTACGATAATTATTATTATTATTGGTATTTATTTGATTCTTTTTTTTTAAATTTTTACATTTTTTTTTTTTTTTTTTTTTTATGGTTGACAGGCTAGTTGTTTGACCACAGCTCACCTGATGTTAAGTGAAGGTGTGGTCGAAGATGGTAAAGCACACCTAGCCTGGAATGGAACTGGCTCTCAAGTGAGGCTGCCGGAACACACCGTTAGATGCTTGGCGGCAGATTTTCAACTTGAGGGTGGTAGCTAGCCAGCCGAGTACTAGAAAGTACCCTACCACCATGCTATGGTTTCCTCACGATGTTTTCCTTCACCGGCAGCTCAAGCTCATTGTTGGGGTTTGAACCCACACCCTTCGGCATGCGAACCTACCGCGCTAACCACTGAGCTATCATCGCTACAAAATTACATTAGGTACATAAAAAACATAAATAATATAAACACCCTAAAAACTAGGGTGCCGCCGGCAGCGGAGCAGGGCTCGCTGCCGGAGGTTAGGGCTGCAGAGTGAGGAACCTCCTCACAATGCGCGCCGCGTCAAGGATCACTGCCTTTTGAAGCTGACGCTTGACCCAGCCGTCTAGCGAGTCTCTTGAGATGAGTCTCTTATTATTATATGATCAAAATCTATTAGCGATACCAAGTGTTCAAACACTCACTAAAAATATTTATTCCTAGAATTGAAAAAAGTTTTTAAATGAACCAAATTTCCCTAAATGTAGATGAAAGTCCGTAAAACGGCAACACTAGCGGCGGGCGCGCGTGCGTGCCGCTAGGGAGGGGACACTCGCCGGTATCGCGAACTTTCATAAACTCCAATTACTCAATATTTCAAATAATTAAAAAACATAATTTTTATTATTTACTAATCAAAATTAAATGAGTTATTTTAGCGAGAATGGAAATGGCTCTATAAAATATGTATTTTTTATTCGGCAATAAGTTATTTTTTTAAATAGTAGTTTTAGTTATAAACTTTTGAATTATATGCATGAGTGTTGGCTGTTAGGCGAGTTATGTAATGTGGTGAAACGTATCCTTTTTTAATCTAAATAGGTTCGCGTTTGACCACACCCTGCCTGACGTTTAGCAGTAGTGTGGTCTAAGATGGAGCACGCTTACCTAGAAGATTATTTTACTCTAGATTAGAAGAAGATTAATATTTTTAATGTTATTTAAAAATATCAAAACTATGACATATTTATTAAATTATTGAAAAAAAAATCGTTTGTCAATATAACAATATGTCAAGTATAAAATGCTACTAATATTACAAATGCGAAAGTTTGTGTGTATGGATGTATGGACGGATGTTTGTTACTCTTTCACGCAAAAACTACTAAACGGATATGGATGAAATTTGGTATGGAGGTAGTTAAGACCCTGGATTAATTTATAGGTTACTTTTTATCCCCAAAACATGTGGCGGGTAACACCACGGGGCGCAGCTAGTACGTCAATATACTTATAATGTCAATAAAAAATATAATTTCGAGTGTGCGAAAGTGATACAATGTAGTGAAATATGACTTTTCGTGTTGCTTTTAAAACTCCATTGAAACTTACAATAAAGCCGCCACTACTTTATTAAAGCATGACTCGTCTTGACCAAGACTAGACTTTGACTGTAACAGGCTGTAACTGTTGACAGGCAATAAAGACAAATAAGCTGAAGACTGAAGACTGCACACAAAATACAGAAACATTGGAACTGGCAGAATGCACACGGTGCGATGCCAAGAAGAAAGAGAAAAAACCTTTTCCATACATGTACGTTAAATTGTTTTTCGCTTTATTGGTACAAATATCTGGATTATTTTACTTCAAACGTTACCTAGACTCTGATCTCGCTGTATATAAGATTTGTTAACTTCATGTCAATTGTCAATGTCAATCAAATGTGTCAAAATAGCTATGTATACTTTTTTGTTTCACATGGCAAGGGCATACATACATTCAGCCTACTTTACGACGTCATCGCTATAAAACGAATTAAAAATCAACTGCAGTACAGAAAGTCAAAATATTCAAATTAGTTTAATAAAATAAAGCGTACTATCAGTAAAAAATAATAAAAAAGTGCTAGGAAGTCCACCGGGCCGTCTAGTGTACACTATAACTGTTCGATTAGGTATCGATACATAACGTTATTGATGGAGCCCAGCGATGTACTCGATACAAACAAAGTTGTGCACTAAATCACGGCGACCTTCGATAGCACGGGAATCGTAACTCCAAACTTCTATCGACTCCATTGTCCGCTCGCAGCTCATTAATAATAGTTATCGATAACCTTTGTTTAAGTATTATTGATGGCGTGTCCCCGCACTATGACCTCACGTCGGTGCGTCGCGTCCCTAGCGCCTGCCGTGTACGCTGTGGCGCCGAACATCACTAATTAGTGTTACGTTATGTGCGAAACTAGTTCAACTAAAGTCAAATGAGCCCACGCTGCAGGGGAAACGCGGCGAAATCGTGACGAGCTCAAATCATATTTTATTTTTCAAAACTTGTAATTTTGTGTCGCGAAAATTGTGCTGGAAAATTAATTAAGTCAAAGAATTTTATTAACAAAGTCAAGGTATTTTACTAATGAAGTTGACGTACTTTATTAAAGAAGTCAATGTATTTTATTAATTGAGTCAAAAGTCTTTTATTAACAAAGTCAAGGTATGTAATTAATGAAGTCAAAGTATTTTATTAATTAAGTCAGTCATTTTAAAAATTATGTCAAAGTATTTTATTAATAAACAAGCGGTACCCCGCGGTGTTACCCGCTACACGTTTTTGGGATAAAAGTATGTGTTAATCCAGGGTGTTAGCTAACTCCAAACCAAATTTCATCCAAATCAGTTCAGTAGTTTTTGCGTGAAAGAGTAACAAACATCCATCCAAACATTTGAAATTAAATACTTGACACGGGCAGAATCTACAAAGTGAGATATTTTTTTTATTACAAATAGGCTTGCGTTTGACCACCAACTCAGCTGATGCAAAAGCGACGATGCGGTCTACGATGGAGCACGCTCGCCTAGAAGAAACCAATTCACTCGCGGCTTGAAGACACCCAGATTGTATCTATCAGGGCACACCCACTCGGGCAAAAAAATATGGCAAAAATATAATTAGTATCGTCACTGGATACGAATAGACATCGCATCGATACATTGAACAGCTTTCAATCGAGTCGCCGCGCGGTGCGTCGACTAAAGCGGAATCCCTAAATGATTGAGGTCCGTGGGATGAAGTGTAAACTAAGGTCACAGACGCGCTGAAAGGGGGTAACAATAGGCAACATTACCCCGCGCGCCTCTAATACTTGCCGCCCGTTTCCAAAGTAACATTAATCTTCATACGTCTAGCGGGTGGTATGGCAGCGAAAGCTCCATCGCAAAATGTCCATTTCGCAAAATAATATAATGTTCCTTGATAGTTAATTATCTCTTTCGCAAAATGTGTTCTGGTAGTAAAATGACCCTTTCGCATAACGTCATTTTCGCAAAATGTCCCTATCGCAAAATGTCCCCTCACGGCCCGCGTTGTTTGCATCGATACTGTTCATACACAAATTTACAAATTGTTTTGTAACGAAGTACGTGCCTTTAAACATTCACGAAGATCGGAGACTCGCTCCGCTCCACTCCGCCCCGCTCCGCTCCACTCCGCTCCTCTCCGCTCCGCGAGCTGTACGTAGCCGCCCACTTATTGCTATAACATGTTTGCTTACCTTAGTTAAATACAACTAGTATTCACACCAAACTGGGACCTCACGAGCTATACAATTGGCGGAAAAAACAGAGAAATAATTAGGTAGAAAAATTTTTAATTGTTCGCAACGTACGATTAAATTGAAAATATAATGCAATAGAAAAAAAAACTAGGATAACGGCGGCCTTATCGCTTGAACTTGAAAAAAAGCATTATAAGAAATCGTTTTAAGGCAAAAATCTGCCACTTCATTTTTGATGAAACTTTTTTGTCATAAAATTCCTGTGATGCCTGCCGCCAAGCAGTAGTGTGTAACCACTGTGTTTTAGTTTAAAGGGTACTGTAAGACTTTGGAGACTTGCCATCGAGTCTCAAAGTAATGAGCGCCAAAGCAGCGATGCCTGGACTTTGTTTTGTTACTCAAAGTTCTGTGTATCGCTGCAATGGTCGTGGACACGCGTTATCTCTTACCATCAGGAGAGCGACTCGTTCGTCTCATTACGTTTACATTTAAAAAACCTTAATATTTAAAAGTAAAACCCAGTTTTAACCCTGTACAGTGTACAGTGTACAGTGTGCAGTGTGCAGTGTACAGTGTGCCGGGCGGGAGGGGATCCCGCAGCGTCCGCAAAGCTGCATCGCTCTGCTTGCGCTGAGTTATGGGCTGACGCGGCGTAGTGCGGGAGCCTCTGCAGGATGTATTAACGTAGTTTATTTCAATCACACAAATTAAAAATAGAAATAAATTCTAATTCAAATTATTTATTATTGACACAAAAACGATTATACAATTACATTTATGTCACAAAATTTTAAAACAACAAACTAAATTCAAAATAAAATGTCAAATTAAAATATAATGTCAGGTTAAAATATAAAGACAAGTTTAAATACAATGTCAAAATACAAATAAAATGTCACAACTGGATACAATGTCAAATAAAGGAAGTTTAAATTGCTAAACGAAACGATAGCGCGTTTTAACGGCAATCAACGCCATCTAGGTTTATTTTAACTAACTAAATGGCGTTGATTCATATTTAGCGACAAACTATTTAACAATTAAACACACACTTTGCCTGGATTGGAACTCCTGGCCTCCAAGCGAGGCTGTCGGAACTCTCCGTTAGGTGGTCGGTTGTTTTCTTCTAGTAATGTAAGCGTGCCCTGTCTCCCGCACTACATGCGCGGTGCAATCTCTGCGGTGCTGGTCCGCCACACGCGCCCCATTAAACAGCTGATGCATCACGCGCTCGCGGTCGTTTCTCTCCACTACTACCTACTCTCCAAACATTTCTAAATTCATTTCCAAATAAAACGCAGATGGTTGTCTGGTGGATGGATGGATTATGTGTTATAAGCTGACAGAGGTCACGGACCTCAGTGTCTGTGGACGCCTCGCGGTTTCACGCACGTAGTTCCCGTTCCCGCGGGAATACAGGGATAAAAATAGCTTATATCACCCGGGGATAGGGTACCTTCCCAACGGTAAAAGAATTTTTGAAATCGGTCCAGTAGTTTCGGAATTTCAGGTCGTGTTTTCAGAAGTTGACGTTTTGCAAACGGCTCACATTTTGCGTTTATTGGCCATTACTGATACAGACTTTGAATATTCATTTATCTTGAAAGATTTGCCTCTTGTATCTAACCCGTGACTCAAACGCCTAGTAAAAGCCTCTTAAGATGTCGATAGAGCCTTTTCGCTGTAAGGTCTTAAGTAACACGATATTTAAAAAACGTACAAGAGCCTACTATTACAACGACAAAAACATAATATTGAAGCTTACTTTAAATATAAAATATAAACCCCCTTTTGTAACTGTGTGTCTCTGTTTGTTCGTTTTTGTTTTTTGCGTTTTTGTATTCCAGAATAAAATCTTTTTCTTTCTTTCTGTCCATCTTTTAAACCGTGACAACTATCGACTATATTAGTGCAGCGTCAAATTCATAGATGGCGTTTCATTTGGTTCCTTCATGGTCCTGCATTCACAGCGAGCCATCGATCTTACACTTAGTCCTTATTCTATTCCGGCCCCTGTTCAATACTAAAAGGAATTATGTCCTCTTCTTTTCTATGCTAATGGTCTCGGATCAAATATGGCTAATGTGAGGATACGCCATCCGAATAGTTGCGTCGCAGCGCGTTTACTATTTGGATAAAATCAAATGTCAATCGAACGCCGAGGAAATGAAATCTAGTTAAGATTTCATTTACTTTTATTTTTAAGAATTAACTTTCACATTTTATAATATTAGTGGGATATTTAAAAGTAATTAGATAAAAGGAAAACCTTTGTATAATACGTATAATCATAATCAAGCATAATAAAATCTAAACTCAAGGTAATAAACTTTCATCCAAATCCGTTCAGCAGTTTCAGCGTGATAGAGTTACAAACATACAAACTTTCATATTTTATCATTTTTGTTAGATTAAGATGTTTAGCTCTGTATGTTTTGCAGTTAAATTAAAAGTGTTAATTCATACATTCAGTGCACAACTGGAATGTTGCAGTAGCCGTGTCCTCGCGGAGTCGCAAGTCATTGTCCGGGACATTAAGTTCCCTCGCAGAGATTCGCGATGAAGCGGATAAAGGAGGAATTGTATTTCCGGGACAAACGGCGGCGCTCCCGGGGCGGCGCTCCCGGGGCGGGCCTTGTTACCAGATTTCTAAACACGCCACAACAAAAAACGTATACAAAGCTAGAATGAAAGATAGAATACAATACAACTTCATTGTACACCGACAACCGGTACATCGTACTAATCTATACTCACATTATAAAGCGGAAACATTTGTATTTTTGTATTTAGCGAATAAACTTAAAAACTACTGGACCGATTTCAAAAATTCTTTCACCGTTGGGAAGCTGCACTATCCCCGGGTGGCATAGGCTACTTTTTATCCCTGTATTCCGACAGGAACGGGAACTACACGTATGAGACCGCGAGGCGATCGCTACTCTATACTAATTATCGAGAGAATAGATTTGTATTTTTGTACGTAACGAATAAACTTAAAAACTACTGGACCGATTCCAAAAATTCTTTCACCGTAGGGAAGCTACACTATCCCCGGGTGGCATAAGCTACTTTTACCCCTGTATTCCGACAGGAACGGGAACTACACGTATGAGACCGCGAGGCGTTCGCTACTCTATACTAATTATCGAGAGAATAGATTTGTATTTTTGTATGTAACGAAGAAACTTAAAAACTACTGGAGCGATTTCAAAAATTCTTTCACCGTTGAGAACCTACACTATCCCTGGGTGACATAGGCTACTTTTTATCCCTGTATTCCCACGGGAACGGGAACTACGCAGGTGAAACCTCGAGATGTCTGCTACATATACGTATAGAAAATATACTCTAAGCTAAAAAGTTTAAAGTCTATTCTTCATCAGTGTTGCCCGCTAACAGTGTCTATGGATCTTGTATCTCCTAGGTAGTTGGTTGGTGTTGCCCGCTAACAGTATATTTGTCTAGTTCTGGATCTAAATTACACTCTGTGGTGACGAGCACTTGTTGACATTGACAATTGTATCGCGAGTGACACTGACGTTTATAAACACGAGACATGGGTTATTGATACCGCAGCCGTCTCGATCGGTCGTTAGTAATAACGGAAAAGTAAAAAACAAAGTGTTAAAAATCTTATTAGAAAAAAAAGAAAACATTTATTCTGACACACACAACACTACAACAATAAAAAACACTACAAATAAAAGATCGTGTCGTATCTTATCGTTGTTTCATTTCTGAGGTAGAAAGCTAGGCCCATACGAACATACAAACATACAAAAAGACAAAAATACAAATCTTTCCTTTTATAATATTAGTGTAGACATATAGAAAAAAATACGTATTGAATTGAGAACTACGAGTACCCTCATTTTTAAAGGTCAAGAGCGCGGTCTCTGTAGCGAGCGCTTCGGTTCAGTCGAGGAACGTCTCCGAAGGTGTCAGCATGAATATTGCATGAGACGTCGGCGACACGCCGCCGCCCGCCGCCCGCCGCCCGCCGCCCGCGCCGCACACGGGGGAGCCCCCGGACAGACAGCTCACAATACTCTTGCAAAACAATTTGCAAAAAGGCAAATTGCGGGTAGTCGCAAATTGAAATATAATCTCGCCAGCCAGTGAGGTATTTTTTTCTTTGGTTTTGGCGTCGCATTTTGAGCATTTGCCAGTGTCGAGTGTTTCATATTTCATAAATAAATATCGCAGGACATTACACACAGCGCCATCTGACCCCAAACTAAGCAAAGCTTGTACTATGGAAGACAGATAACTGATAGAATACTTCAATAGTTTTGTTTTTGTAAAAACATACAGTACACCCAGACACAGAACAAACATTTGTTTTCATATCACAAAATGCTTGTCCTGGGTGGGAATCGAACCCACGCCCTTCAGCTCTTGGAGCAATACTACCAATGAACCAACAGGGCTGTCAAATTAAACAAGTTGCCTCATAGTTATTTTTTATTTTTATTGTTGACAGGCTAGGTGATTGACCACAGCTCACCTGATAGATTTTTTAAATGTTAATTATCTCAAAACTCCGATTTGAAAAATTCTTTGTGGACTTGAAAGCCTTATTTAAATCGAAACTTGAAAGGTATCCCACTAATATTATTATAAAATATGTGAAAGTTTGGATGGATGGATGGATGTTTGTGACTCCTTTACGCAAAAACTAGTGAACGGATTTGGATGAAATTTGGTATGGAGGTAATGAGATCCCGGATTAACACATAGGCCGAAAACATGTAGCAGGTAACACCACGGGGCGCAGCTAGTATTTCCAAATTTGTCACATACAAATTTCATCAAAAATTAACTGGAAACATGTCATCCAAGTACACGAAATTATTATAACTGTAGTTTATGGTCAATAATGAATGGTCATGGACAGACGTTACCTCTTACGATCAGGAGAACGTGCAAAAAAAGCTTGCTTTGTGTGGTCGATGTAACAAGTGTTTGCGTATTTGTATGTAATGCGGCCACGGAGCCCCGGGAGCTCCGCGGAGCCCCCGCGGAGCCCCCGCAGGTCAAGGGTCCGCTTTGCAATTATAATGGTTAGCTGAGGCGTTCCTGCTAGCTGCTAACACTCACCATCCAGCGCAGTGTAGCCAGTACAGAAGAAGCTGTACTAGTACAGAACAAACTGTACGAGTACAGAACAAACTGTACTAGTACAGTTTTTTGAAAATCTTCCCAAAGACAAAGTCAAAACTTTTTTTTATAGTTGACAGGCTGGGTGTTTGACCACAGCTCCCCGGATGTTAAGTGACGGTAGTCGAAGATGGTAAACACAGCTGGAAGTGTGTTCAAGCCAGGCTGCCGGACACACCATTTGGCCACGACCTCACCGGGTGGAGAGTGACGATGTGGCCGAAGACGGAGCACGCTTGCCTAGAAAATTAACGTTCTTTTTGAATTGTATTTTGTTGGAAACACAGATTACAAAAAAGAAAGTATTAAGGTTGTCTGGAAGAAATCGCTCTAAGCGATAAGACCGCCCTCATACACCAAATATGTATTGTATTATGTTAATTATCTCTTTATTTTAGGTTGCATATTTGTATTTGTATATATATATTCCATTACACATACACTTATTTAAATATACCTACACATACATGCATATTTAATACGTACGTAGTGTCGGTGTAGGATGCAGCAACACTGGCGCGGCGCCGTGTAATTGGTGAAACGTTTTAATTAATTTCAATTTCTGCATTGCGGCGCCTTTGCGCCCGACCACTCATTCCATCCCGGACTTACAAACATTGCTCGGTAGCTCAGTGGTTACCGCGTTCGGTTCGCATGCCGAAGGGCGTGGGTTCAAACCCCAACAATGAGCTCGAGCTGCCGGTGAAGGAAAACATCGTGAGGAAACCACAGCATGGTGGTAGCGTACTCTCTAGTACTCGGCTGGCTAGCTACCACGCGAGAGTTGGAAATCTGCCGCCAAGCATCTAACGGTGTGGGCAGCCTCACTCGAGAGCCAGTTCCATTCCAGCTGTGTTTACCATCTTCGACTACCGTCACTTAACATCAGATGAGCTGCGGCTGACAGACTGGCCAAATTAGCAGTGACAGAGGGGATTGATATAGATGTGAAACCATATTATACGGAAGTGCTTTTTAAAATAAAAAGAAAGTGCCGCACTATGTACGGGAACTGTTTTAAAGAAACAAGTAAACATAAAGGCGTATGGTATGCAACAATGCAATGTGAGCCTCCTCAAATACCTTGGTTTGTTGAATCTAAGTTGGACAGACAAACGATTGTATTGGCGCATAGAATAAGATCCGGGCATATTCCATCCAAGAGTTTTGGCTTCTTGATGAAAAAAGAGGAATCACCTGATTGCGATATCTGTGGATCAATAGAAGACGCCTATCACTTGCTGATGGAATGTGCCCGGAACAAAAATGAAAGAGACTCGCTGATGCAGGACATGAAGTTGAGCCGATATGATATGGGTGTGTTCACTCATATCTTAGCGGCTCCGACGTCTGAGGCCGCAGGACGGATTTTTAAAATGCTCAGGCATCAGCCAGTCTCACCTTAGACAGATATATATTAGTTAGTGAGTTCATAGTTATAGAACGATGGGACTGACATGTCAGTGTTGACAAAAGTCCCAAAATAAATAAAGAATAAAAAAAAAAAAAAAAAAGATGAGCTGCAGTCAAATAGCTTGATATATAAGTTTGGGACGAACGAGAGATGTTATGTGACTTTTTCATTTCATTGTATTGATATAATTATGTTATGATTTTGATATTTTTAAATATCAGTGGAAAAAATACCAGTAACTTTGGTGTTGTTAATAAAAGATTTGTATTTGTAAGAGATACCGCCTGTCCATGGCCGTTGCAGCGATACACAGAACTTTGAGTAACAAAACAACGTCCAGGCATCGCTGCTTTGACGCTCATTACTTTGAGACTTTCGATGGTTAGTCTCAACAGCCCGGTAATGTCGTACGCAGCGATCACTGAGAGTCGTAAAGGACTAGTAATGAACGCCAGGGCCGGCAGTGACCGGGGCCGGGGCCGGGCCGCGGGCCGCGCGCCGCGCCGCGTGAGGGCCGCATTCCGGGCCCGAGTTTGAACAAGTTCACAATGACTTTGTAAAGCGACCCCTCGTACGCCGCCGACTATCTGCACGCAGAGACGCACCTCGCGCACCTCGCGCACCTTACATTTTAATGGTCAAAGCTCAGTGTGGGTTCAAACCCCAACAATGAGCTCGAGCTGCCGGTGAAGGAAAACATCGTGAGGAAACCTCAGCATGGTGGTAGCGTACTCTCTAGTACTCGGCTGGCTAGCTACCACTATAATACGTAATAAATATAGCCTACTAGCTGCGCCCCGCGGTGTTACCCGCTACATGTTTTCGGGATAAAAAGTAGCGTATGCGTTAATCCAGGATTTCAGTTCCATACCAAATTTCATCCAAATTCGTTCAGTAGTTTTTGCGTGAAAGAGTAACAAACATCCATCCAAACTTTCATATTCATGATAATATTCGTGGAATGTTACTCGAGAAGAACGTAGCATTCAAATGGTGAAAATTTTTTTGAAATCGGTGCAGAAAATCAGCCGTGATACGAAAGAACATTCCATTCCAGGCTAGGTGTGCTTTACCATCTTCGAGCACACCTTCACTTAACATCGGGTGAGCTGTGGTCAAACACCTAGCCTGTAAACCATAAAAAAAAAAAAAGAACACACATTTTTGTTAGAAACACTTTACACTCTGCTAGCTTTATGACGGGGGGCAGTTTATCAATTTTAATATGTTTACCATCTTCGACCACACTGTCACTTAGCTTCAAGTGAGCTACTGTCAAACACTTAGCAAATAAATAAATAAATATCGTAGGACATTACACACAGCGGCATCTGGCCCCAAACTAAGCAGAGCTTGTGTGATGGAAGTCGGATAACTGATAGAATACATAAATACTTTTTTATTTGTAAATACAAACTTATAACAAACATTTGTTTATTCGCAAAATGTTTGCCCTGCGCGGGAATCGAACCCAACCAGTTACATGAACCCATTGGCTCCGAACTAGTAATAGTAGGTGCTGTGTTTCGGGAACCAATGGCTTCTCCCGATATTTTTATACAGAATGCCAAATGCAGACAAAAAAAACTAAAAAATTAAACTAAACAAAAAAAACCTGCATTTTTGTATAAATATATATTTGTGTGTGTGTGTGTGTGTGTGTGTGTATGCGTGTGTGAGCGCACACGCGTACGTGTACGTATGCGTGTAGTGTGTGTGTGTACAGGTCAGTAAGCATAAGTTCCAAACTATCATATTCAAATGTATTTAGCCAAGTTAAATTGTGGTTAGCATTCTGTTTGTAAATATTCTTAGCGGCCGCGGCGCGGCGGAGACCAACCCAACTTGCCCCATCATTACTCCGGGTTAAAGTACTTAGTAGCAGCCGCGCCCGCGCCCGCGCCCGCGCCCGAGGCGGACTACTAGCCTGCTTGCTGTGTTCACGTCGCATTCCACGCGTCTCCGCGAAAACTTTCACTTGCTCGCAACGCGCGTACCAGCCCCGCGCCCTGCCAGACCCCGCGCCCTACCAGACCCCGCGCCCTGCCAGACCCCGCGACCTGCCAGACCCCGCGCCCTACCAGACCCCGCGCCCTACCAGAGTCCGCGCCCTGCCAGACCCCGCGCCCTACCAGACCCCGCGCCCTACCAGACCCCGCGCCCTACCAGACCCCGCGCCCTACCAGACCCCGCGCCCTACCAGACCCCGCGCCCTGCCAGACCCCGCGACCTGCCAGACCCCGCGCCCTACCAGACCCCGCGCCCTACCAGACCCCGCGCCCTACCAGAGTCCGCGCCCTACCAGACCCCGCGCCCTACCAGACCCCGCGCCCTACCAGACCCCGCGCCCTGCCAGACCCCGCGCCCTACCAGACCCCGGGAGCGTTGCTCCATCGAATAACCATCTATCTATACTGTTATAAAGAGGAAAGATTTGTTTGTATTGAACAGGCTCCGAAACTACTGGACCGATTTCAAAAATTCTTTCACTGTTGGGAAGCTGCGCTATCCCCGGGTGACATAGGCTACTTTGTATTCCTGTGTTCCCACGGGAACGGGAACTACGCGGATGAAACCGCGCAGCTGATTTTCAAACATATCCAACGGTTTTTTCTGATTGTTTGGTTTCAGGGTTTAGAGCTTCCATCATTCCATACTTCCATCCCCTTTTTACTACAGGACAAGTAGTGCGACGGCCCACTGCCACACGTACGTGGTGGAATCATCTTCGACCACATCGGCGCTTACCATCAGGCGAGTTGGTGGACATAAGGGAACTTATCAGTATTTTAAATAAAATTGAGGATTTGCCAGTGTCAAGTGTTTTATATTTTCAAGTTTCATAAGTTGAATAAGTTGCCTCATAGCTATAGTTATGGTCAAAGTCTAGTCTCGGTCATGTCCAGTCCGTGTCAGTCGAGTCCAGTCATGCTTTAGTAAAGTAGTGGCGACTTTACTATAAAGCTTCGATGGAGTTTTGGAAGCAACACGAAAACTCATGTTTCACCACATTATATCATTTTCCCACACTCGCGCTTGTGATTCCGCACTTTATGAATAAAACACCACCATTTTTATACAAAAACACACGAAAAAACACTGGTTTTGGAATGGGAGTGTCACGACTCTATCCGCTTTCTCGCCAAAACTCGACAATATCAGTTATTTGGTTCCCAAAGTAATAGTTATTCTCAGTTTGCGAGCAGATGGCGCTGGGAAAGCGTTCAATATTAATGTACAGAAAGCTAGGAACTAGTGTTGGACGGGCGGCGGTCACCCATCCGACAAGGGGCGCGCCCGCCGCCGCCGCGATTCCCTCATTAATCACATTAATAATTATACCTAGTTCCTGGTCGAGGCGGGGGAAGCCGCGTTCTCACTGCGAATATTTTTTTTTAATTTCTGTCATCGCACTTTTTGTATTTATACGCCAAGCATTATTTTTTTTATCATAGGACATTACACACAGCGCCATCTGGCCCCAAACTAAGCAAAGCTTGTACTATGGAAGTCAGATAACTGATAGAATACATACATACTTTTTTCTTGTAAATACATACTTATAATACATACATAACACCCAGACACAGAACAAACATCGATGTAAGTCACACAAATGTTAGTCCTGAGTGGGAATCGAACCCACGCCCTTCAGCTCTCGAAGCAGACATACTACCAATGAACCAACAGGGCTGTCAGGGGACTTGAGAGTCAGTTCCATCCCACGCTAGGCGTGATCACCGTCACTTAACGTCAGGTGAGCTGTGGTCAAACACCTAGTCTGTCAAATATAAAAAAATATTTTTTAAGTATTCTATCAGTTATCTGACTCCCATAGCACAAGCTTTGCTTAGTTTGGCGCCAGATGGCGCTGTGTGTAATGTCCTGCGATATTATTAATAGTAAAAGCAGACGTCTCGCGATTTCACCCGCGTAGTTCCCGTTCCCGCGGGAATACAGGGATAAAAAGTAGCCTATGTCACCCGGGGATAGCGTAGCTTCCCATCGGTGGAAGAATTTCTGGAATCGGTCCAGTAGCTTTCGAGTTTATTCTTTACAAACAAAATTACAAATCTTTCCTCTTTATAATATTAGTTTAGATAGTATACGTGTTTATCTATTCTCGTACGTCTAAGGAAACGTTTAAATTCGCTCACAAATATAAGAAACTGTAAATACAGGAAAACAAAGACGTCGTACATCTTGCAAATATACTAAATACTTATATACAGAAGGCAATAACGCCCCGCGCCGCCGGCGCTCGGGAGTCGGGACTAGGGGCTCGGGGCTCGGGACTAGGGGCTCGGGGCTCGGGACTAGGGGCTCGGGAGTCGGGACTAGGGGCTCGGGGCTCGGGACTAGGGGCTCGGGGCTCGGGACTAGGGGCTCGGGGCTCGGGACTAGGGGCTCGGGAGTCGGGACTAGGGGCTCGGGGCTCGGGACTAGGGGCTCGGGGCTCGGGACTAGGGGCTCGGGAGTCGGGACTAGGGGCTCGGGACTAGGGGCTCGGGGCTCGGGACTAGGGGCTCGGGGCTCGGGACTAGGGGCTCGGGAGTCGGGACTAGGGGCTCGGGGCTCGGGACTAGGGGCTCGGGGCTCGGGACTAGGGGCTCGGGGCTCGGGACTAGGGGCTCGGGAGTCGGGACTAGGGGCTCGGGGCTCGGGACTAGGGGCTCGGGGCTCGGGACTAGGGGCTCGGGAGTCGGGACTAGGGGCTCGGGGCTCGGGACTAGGGGCTCGGGGCTCGGGACTAGGGGCTCGGGGCTCGGGACTAAGGAGGGGCGCGCTCGATGCAAACCTATCGAGCTGTCGATTCGAATAATCTACTTTTCCAACCGAGGCAGAAACTCCAAAGCGGCGGCGGCGGCGCCCTCTCGCCAGCGTTTGAAACAAATAGTTAATTATTTATTTTATTGGCCATTTTTTCTTTGGTTTTGACGTCGCATTTTGAGCATTTGCCAGTGTCAAGCGTTTTATATTTTCAAGTTTCATAAGTTAAATAAGTTGCCTCGTAGCTATAGTTATGGTCAAAGTCCAGTCCGTGTCAGTCAAGTCCAGTCATGCTTTAGTAAAGTAGTGGCGACTTCACTATAAAGCTTCGATGGAGTTTTGGAAGCAACACGAAAACTCATGTTTCACCACATTATATCATTTTCCCACACTCGCGCTTGTGATTCGGCACTTTATGAATAAAACGCCGCCATTTTTATGCATAAACACGCGACAAAACACTAGTTTTGGAAAAAAAAATACAACGGGGCGACACGACTCTTTCCGCGTTCCCGTCAAAAACCCATGAAAACCGTTACTTTGAACGAATTAAATGAATCATGGCCGTTAAAATAAACGACTCACTCTTGGCGCGAATTTCTTTTTATTATGTTGGTAATTGAAGTTTTGACTCTTCCCGCGTTCCCGCCAATAATTAATGACGTCTGTGGTACATTACGTTTTTGTCCTCATTTGTTACTAGCAGCTCGCCCCGGCTTTGCACGGGGAAACAAAACTCGATTAACAATATCGGTCCAGTAGTTTCGGAGCCTATTCAATACAAACAAACAAATCTTTCCTCTTTATAATAGTATAGATGGATAGATTGGTGCCTATAATAAAACATATCCCTACAAGAGAAACAATTTATGTTCCCGCGCTTGATTAGTTCGGGAAGTGGGCGCGGCAGCAGCGGCGCTGTCGGCGGCCATTTGTCCGCGACCACTCGAGCGGGTCGTCTATCAACTGCAGCCCTACGGCTTCCGCGTCCCTGCGCCCACGATAACGACTGTTACTTAACTAACGGCCACAAATCACAAAAACCCAGCACATATTTTTTTCATCTTAGCTGTATTGGTAGCTTTTCTACGAGCTTGTACTTTGTAGTGAGCTAATGGGAATGGACCATTATTGTTTTTAGAAGTTTTTAAAACCATTTCGAAGAATAAAGTTACTGATCATTATCAATTACTTAAAAATTGATAATAATCACGGATTATTATTATTTTAAGCTTTAATTTAAGAACCTTCAGTTGACCTCAGCATGACGTCACACGTGGTAAAACACTAAATCTACACTAATATTTTAGAAAAGATTTGTATTTTTGGATTTTTGTATGTTTGTAACGAATAAACACAAAAACTACTGGACCGATTTCAAAAATTCTTTCACCGTTGTGAAGCTACACTATCCCCGGGTGACATAGACTACTTTTTATCCCTGTATTCCCACGGGAACGGGAACTACGCGGGTGAAACCAAAACAAAAACGAAACCAAACAAAAAACCGCGAGACGTCTGCTAGTTATAAAATTTTATTGTGATATTATTGTATAACTTACTAAAGATTATTTTTATCATAAATACGGAACTATGTTATTGTAAATAAAAAAGTATTTAAGTATTCTATCAGTTATCTGACTTCCAGTACACAAGCTCTGCTTAGTTTGGGGCCAGATGGCGCTGTGCGTATAGTCCTACGATATTTATTTATTTTTATTTTGTTTGTTGTTTTTTCTGTATATAAGTATTGCTTACAATAATATAATTATAAGTATTTTAACAGTTAACTGATTCCCTTACGAGTACGAGCTATCCTTAGATAGATAGATAGTAAACTACAAAGAACAAAATAACCTTGTTATAACCCAGCTTAGTTTTGTAATATAGCTGTAAATAATACTTCATTTTGAATCTTTACGCATTTTAAAACAGCGACATCTATTCCGGTGCTCGCTTAGCGTCGGAACTATTATCGCTTGCAGCAATCACCGCTGTAGTACCAATCAGATAACTAGATGGCGTAGAACCAAATTGTTGGGAAGAGTTGCAACTAGCGCGTCGTACGCCGGCTGCGTTGTAATCCATAATCGAATGAAATGAAATATACAAAGAGAGTTTTTGGCGGGAACGCGGGAAGAGTCGTGTCCCGCGGTGTATTTTTTTCCAAAACTAGTGACTTGTCGAGTGTTTATGCATAAAAATGGCGGTATTTTATTCATAAAGTGTCGAATCACAAGCGCGAGTGTGGGAAAATGATATAATGTGGGGAAACATGACTTTTTTGTGTTGCTTCCAAAACTCCATCGAAGCTTTATAGTAAAGTCGCCACTACTTTACTAAAGCATGACTGGACTTGACTGACACGAACAGTTATTGACAAAGACTGGACTTTGACTATAACTTTAGGTACGAGGACACTTATTTATCTTTTGAAACTTGAAAATATATAAAAACTTGGCACTGGCAAATGCTCAAAACGCGACGCCAAAACCAAAGGAAAAAAAGATAAAGTAAATAAAATGGAGTTGGGCAGGATGACGGCAGGTGGAATAAGGTAAACGGAGAGTTGGTCGTCCGCCAGCTCGTTTGCAATTGTGATTTACCGCAAATAAAGAGCAAAATAAACGCCAGTAAAGTGATTTCACTGTAAAACTATGCTCCATTTGTCCATAAATGGCAAGTATGGAAATCGAACCACCTTAATCTAACTAACTTTTATAAATTATTATGAAGTTCACTAGTTATGAAAATGTCCCGGGACACGGCGGAACAAAGTCTGCGAAACACTGGTACAGACCACGTCGGAGGCCTACGGCGGCTAAATCTGCCACTAGGGCCGACCACTCGACTTTTAGGAAGTAACTTTTGAGCGGGAGACTGACCGGGCTCGGAGCGGAACCGCTTCCTCACGTACTGCAGGATCCGCTCCGTGAAGCCGAATTGTTTCACAGCTTTCTCTTCCGCGCTCTGTGAACAAAGTACTATTTATAAATAACTGATGAAACAAGCAGGGCAGTGGACTGACAGTAAGTTTTTTTTAATATATGTGGAATAGGTTGTAAGTGGTACATTTGTGACATTTGAACACTGCTAGCTCTTATAAGTATCTATTTTATGAAATAAATTAAAATTATTTATTTATTGACCTAAAAATTAGGTAGGTACGTGTAAGTCACAGAATTGTTACTTGGTGGTAGATCTCCATAGCAGGAGGTCGTCTAGGTAGGTACCACCGCAGTACCAGATATTCTGCCGCTAAGTAGTAGGTAGTGTGTAAACATTACTGTGTTCCGGTTTGAAGGGTACTGCAGCGACATTACTGGGCTGTTGAGACTAACCATCTAATCTCAGAGTAATGAGCGCCAAAGCAGCGATGTCCTGGACTTTGTTCTGTTACTCAAAGTTCTGTGTATCGCTGCAATGGTCGTGGACAGGCATTATCTCTTACCATCAGGAGAGCGTCTCGTTCGTCTCATTACTTTTTACATTTAAAAAAATAGAATTAACGAGAAAAGAAAAAAAATCCCATTATAATAATTATGTAGGTATATCCCACTAATATTATAAATGTGAAAGTTTGGATGGATGTTTGTTACTCTTTCACGCAAAAACTACTGAACGGATTTGGATGAAATTTGGTATGGAGGTAGCTGACACCCTGGATTAACACATGGGCTACTTTTTATCCCGAAAACATGTAGACACATTTATAATATTATACATTGTTAGGCGCGTGTCTCTTCTCGTTATCGCTAATCGAATGTTACTTCGTGCAGGCGCTTTGTGTCTTAAATTGTCGGCGGCTTCCGAAATTACCTCGTGAATTAATAGTCGCGGCCGCCGCCGGGGGCGCCTCGAATAAGTAATGCCTCTCGCAACTACACCTGCCTTCATTGCCTCCAGGGGCCTGATCCTCTCACTCGCAAGACGGATAACGCGTAGCTCAGTGGTTGCCGCGGTCGCTTCGCACGCCAAACGTGAGTTCAAACACCAACAATGAGATTGAAACATCGTGAGGAAACCACAGCGCTTACAAATGCAAATATTTGATTGATAACACCAATGTTACAAGTCACTTAAATTTTTTAAATATGTCATCAAATGAGGTTTAAAACACTGATTACATGTCAAATGCCAAAATAAGGTACAAAAATAGTTTTGGCGGGAACGCGGGAAGAGTCGTGTCGCTCCGTTGTATTTTTTTTGAAAACTAGTGTTTTGTCGAGTGTTTACGCATAAAAATGGTGGTGTTTTATTCATAAAGTGCCGAAACACAAGCGCGAGTGTGCGAAAATGAGATAATGTGGAGAAACACGAGTTTTCGTGTTGCTTCCAAAACTCCATCCAAGCTGTATAGTAAAGTCGCCACTACTCTACTAAAGCATGACTGGCCTTAACTGACACGGACTGGACTTGACTAAGACTGGACTTTGACCATAACTATAGCTAAGAGACAGCAGAAATAACACTTAAGACAAGGCAGTATGACTTTACAGCTTTAGCCTGCCCGGTGGGGCAAAAAGGTATAAAAATATGTCAATACCAAAAAAATATTGACAATGTAATAAAATGACATGACAAAAAAATCTAACTTTCGATGGTTAGTCTCGACACCAGGGCCTGCCCCTCAGCCCACGCGTCACTTCTTATAAATTCATAGTTCAAGTGACGAATGCGGGTGTAAACACAGTATAAACAACAGTTCCCACAGTAAAAGGAAAAACAAAAACAAAATAAACGCGGACGAATGCTGGAACTAACGCTTTCCAATACAACGGACGACAGTTGCGCTTAGGAAATGCGATGGCAGCGCTGTTACCCCGACTTAGGGTAAAGTTACCGCAACACGCCACAGATTATACAACTGTAGCCAGAATAAAAGTTAAGGCGCGCCACAGACTGCGCAGCAGCGCGCGGCGCCTCGAGGGCCGCGTAAAAGGAACCGACAGTTGACACTTACTCTGAATTTAAACAAATTAAATGTTTTATTTGAAAGGAAAATCGATCCCGGCTAGCGCACTGCAGTGGCGCCGCGATAAATAAATACCGCAGGACACGACACACAGCGCCATCTGGCGCCAAACTAAGCAGAGCTTGTGATAGGGAAGTCAGACAACTGATAGAATACATAAATACTTTTTTTTTTGTAAATACATACAGTACACCCAGACACAGAACAAACATCGATGTTAGTCACACAAATGTTAGTCCTGAGTGGGAATCGAACCCACACCCTTCAGCTCTCGAAGCAGACATGCTACCAATGAACCAACAGAGCTGTATTATGAATTTAGCGCCCCCTGGCTTCTGCCCTAGATCCGGGAGTTTAGTCATCAGCTATGGACTAATTTAGCGAGGGATTCTAATTTGAATCGCAGCGCTGTCAGCTGTTCCCGAAACATGCAAAGGGCGGACTCTCCACCAGAATAGCTCATAACATGACAGCCCTGTTGGTTCATTGGATGTCTGTTTCAAGGGCTGAAGGGTTCGATTCCCACCCAGAACATACATTTTATGTTATACTCGTTGCCAGCGTCTGTTTCCAACAAAATACAATCCGGGGTTGTTCAAGAAGATGGTGAAAAGCGTGCTCCATCTTCGGCCACATCGTCACTTTCCACCAGGTGAGATCGTGGCCAAACGCTTGCCTAGTCAGATGTAAAAAAAAACACAAATGTTTGTTCTGTGAACACAGTAAGTGCAAACATTACTGTGTTCCGGTTTGAAGGGTACTGCAGCGAAATTACAGGGCTGTTGAGACTAACCATCGCAAGTCTCAAAGTAATGAGCGCCAAAGCAGCGATGCCTGGACTTTGTTTTGCTACTTAGAGTTCTGTGTATCGCTGCAATGGTCGCGGCATCAGGAGAGCGCCTCAATCGTGTCGTGCGAAGCCGAAATCACCCAAAAGGGACAAAAAATTCAATTACCAACATAATAAAAAAATGTTCGCGCCAAAAGTTTGTCGTTTATTTTAATGGCCATGTTTCATTTAATTAGTTCTGCGTTCTGAGTAACAGTTTTGGCGGGAACGCGGGAAGAGTCGTGTCGCCCCGATGTATTATTTCTTTACAAAATTAGTGTTTTTTCTAGTGGTCATGTTTAGAAAAAGTAGTGTTTTATTCATAATGTGCCGAGTCACAAGCGCGAGTGTGGAAAAGTGGCACAATGTGGGGAAACACGACTTTTCGTGTTGCTTCCAAAACTCCATCGAAGCTTTATAGTAGAGTCGCCACTACTTTACTAAAGCATGACTGGACTTGACTGACACGGACTGGACTTGAGCAAGACTGGACTATTGGACTTTTTATTTAACTTCTGGACTTTGACAACAACTTCCAGGCAACTTATTTAATTTATGAAACTTGAAAATATAAAACACTCGACACTGGCAAATGCTCAAAATGCGACGTCAAAGCCAAAGAAAAAAATTTGTCAAATTATTAAAAAAATAAAAAAGTATCAAATCGTTATAATTATCTTACCATCAGGATAGAGTATCGTTCGTCTCATTACTATTAAGTAAAAAAAAAAAGTTAAATTCAATCATTTATAATAGTTACCGGTTCCTTGGCGGGCGTAGTGCGCAGCGTGCCCTGCTTCTGTCCCGCCATCACGCCGTACATCGTCACGGTTAACTACACTGCTAATATATCATTTACCACTCTCACTCATTAGCCATTTGTCGCGCTTGCCATGTGCCGCCAGAACAAACGATTCTAGCATTATAAAAAAGAAAAAAAGACTATTATAAAACAAAGACGCTTCCCGCCGTCTCTACGCTTAGAGATCTTTTAAACTACGCAACGGATTTTAATGCGGTTTCCATCAATAGACAGAGTGATTCAAGAGGAAGGCTGCCGGTGAAGCAAAACATCGTGAGGAAACCATAGCATGGTGGTAGCGTACTCTCTAGTACTCGGCTGGCTAGCTACCACCCTCAAAGAGAAAGTCTGCCGAGCATCTAACGGTGTGTTTCGAGCTTGACTTCAGAGCTAGTTCCATTCCAGGCTAAGTGTGTTCACCATCTGCGACCAAACCGTCACTCAACATTAGGAGGGCTAAGGTTAACACTCAGTATAAAAAGTATGTATTGTACTAATTTGGGAATGACTTTTAATTATTTATTAAGTATTAATGGTATTACCTATCAGCATTAAAAATTTCATCTAAATCCTTCAATTTGTGAAGAAATGACAAACATACAAACTTTCCCATCTTATAAGTGTAAAGCTTACTAAAGTCTATATAAACAACAAATAATTATTTTTTAATCACAAATAAGATAGGACGAGTTGGCCGAAGTAAAAAGGCCGCGCGCGCATTGCACTCTGCTTTGTCTCCTTGAAGAAGGCCATCGGATGTTTCCATAGCAACATTAGCTATAAAAACGTTACACCCCTGAAATGTGACCTTGCGACCTCTATAAATCTTTCCAAGTCTCTATCAAAGAGTCCAAAAGGTGTCAGTTAATTCATTTGTGAGATTTTTTACGACTTTGGTTTTGAATAGACCCAAAAAATTATAATTAGTATATTTTGCTAAAGAACGCTTGTTAAAAGACTTAAAATGTATATTTGAAATATTAAAATATCAACTAAAACACTTTTTACTTTATCTGTCAATTCAGCGCTAGCGCTAATCTAAAAAAGAAATTAAATTGAAAAAAAATCTAAGCGATACGGAAGTTCGTTCAAAAAGTTTTGCCGCGTTTTTTTTCGCGCGCTTTCCGCCGCAGCGCTTGGCGCGGCCTCTCTATACGTACTAATGCCTACAAACAGCTTTGCGTACATTGCAGCATCCTGCCGGACCAGCTTCTATTCAGGACTCACTAACATTTTGATCTTTGATCCTGAGCAGTAAAGTTGAAATAGGTTTCATTGCCGGCAAATGCAACTTTGCAGGATCGTTCATTGTTTAACTTTGGTCTACTCCTATTAAGTATTGTTGAACCTTGCTGCTTAGACATAAAGGTGACTTTTAAAAATATGACAGCAGAAACAATTTTGCAGAATTAAATTAATAGTAAATTCCGCACTATCTCTAGTGTAGTTTGAACAAAAGCTTTCCTACTTATCAGTTTAGTATGCGGCAAATTAATGAGCAAGGACACTGCACCGTCTTGTGTATCTACAATTTACTAGGTTATTGGGACCTAGGATGTTTATCTTATTGCCAATCTCCTATATTTTTCTTTTTCTAAGCTGTTTCAATCATTATGCGTATTTATTTTAATAAAAACATAATTCTTAGAAATAGTTGATTTTTTAATGTGTTGGTATATAACGAATACTTATAGTGGCAGCACTTCACATACCAACATTCAGAAAACAAACGTAAGGAATGGCATGTCAACGCCAACTTCATTGTAAGATTTTTAAGTCTTTTAATTTCGTTTTTAACATTGAAGTTTTCTACAATATTTTCATAATGAATTTTTCTTAAATTTATGTTAGTTAAGTCAAAAAATTTGCTGCATTTTATTAACTCCAAGTAAAGTTCATAAGTAAAGAGTATGAAAAACAACTAGAAAAACCATGTTTGCACCTTCATAAGTAATCAATCACTCATTTGCTGTATTCATTACTGCAAATAAAATGACTGCATTATTTGAATTATATACATGTAAATATAAATAATCTAAAATCACGGTTTTTTGATAAATTAAATTAATATATCTCCACATGACGGGATTTTTTCGCATTCCCGCCAAAAACTAAAATTGAAATTTGACAATTTTATTTGACATTTCATTTGTTTTCAGTCTTTTCAGTCCGTTTCGTTATCAAGAGAGGATAATGGATTTCTTCGAAAAATAAATGATTGTAAAAGTTAGTACATTGTGATAGAAAATGGCTTTCCCTCGAATCGAAGGCTACGTGGTGACAGAGAAGCTGGGCTCGGGAAGTTACTCCACGGTCTACAAGGCTTACAACAAGGTATATTGTCCTGATAATATTGTATAAACAAAACAAACATTCTGCGAGATTTCACCAGTTTTCCGCGCGTATTTCCGTTCAGTTGCAACTACTATCTTGCACTTGAAAACCAAATCACGCTTTCCTTTAAAACTGATGTTTTCTTTCCAGAAAAAAGTGAAATGTATGAGTCAAAAGCGCCAAGTTCAATTTCTTTATCCGCTCTGGATGTTACATTTTAAATCTTAAATATTTTGTCAGCACAGCACATCTCGCCCTAATTAGCGCGAATTTACAATCCAATAATATAAACACTTACTATTAATCCAAGTTAAACTACATTATATATATCTTTTTGAATTTTTAAATTTTTAACTAAACAAAAAACCCAGTGTTTAGGGCTGTAGAGTAAGGAACTTTCTAGCAACATGTGCTGTGTCGAGGATCACTTTTGGTTCTGCCCGTGGATGCAACCATCTGTAAAGTCCTAACATTGTTTTATTGTTACATTTTCTATAATAATATAAGAAATATCAGAAGAATTTAATCTCATATGAGATTAATGATTACATATATTACTATATTTGTAACCGATTTTAAAAAGAGGAGGTTCTCAATTCAACTATGTTTTGTTTTGTATATTGTATGTTATGCGATCATTCTGCCAATTATGAATTTAATTTGATGATTAATTTTTTGTTTGGTAGATCATACTTCAGGGGTGGTCCTACACAAATTTTAACAAAATCAATCGAACGGTTTTTAAAAAATGAACAAAAAACTAGAAATTGCATTCTTCAATGATATTTTTGTTTACTTGGAAACCTCGCTGTTTTATTGGAGCAGCGCGTTTAGTTGGCCTGAGGGGTGTGGAGTCAGGTTTTTTTAAATTGTAAATTTATGTATGGACTAAAGCTATAACCTATGGAAAGAGCTATGCTTGGCATTTACCTGAGGGATCGGATCCGAAACGAAGTAATTCGCCAGAGAACTAAAGTCGCAGACATAGCTCAGCGTATTAGCAAGCTGAAGTAGCAGTACTGGACATATCTGTCGCAGAATCGATAACCGCTGGGGTAGACGTGTTCTAGAGTGGAAACCGCGTGTTGGCAAACGTAGCGTAGGACGCCCTGAGACTCGATGGAGTGACGATATACGTAGGACAGCTGGTGGTGGATGGAAGCGAAAAGCCGAAGATCGGGCTGAGTGGCGTGTCTTGGGAGAGGCTTATGTTCAGCAGTGGACTAGTATAGGCTGAGGATGATGATGAAAGCTATAACCAAAAACCTGAAAAAGTTGTTATTTTTGTTGTGTATAAATAAATAAATCTTTAAAGGTATGCTATACGTTTGTGTGCAGGTGGGCGCGCGACAGACCGTCGCCGTCAAGTGCGTGGAGAAGTCGCGCGTGAAGCGGTCGGGCGCTGCAGTCGACAACCTCGTCACCGAGATCCGCCTCCTCAAGACCCTCTCGCATCCTCACATCGTGCGCATGGAGCACTTCACCTGGGACGACAAGTACATAACTTTAGGAAAAATAACTTTTTTTTAAAATATTGAATTGACATTTGAAATTTAATCTACTTATTTTTTTTTAAGCTATTGCATAGCTTCTATCGCGGGCCTTGAGCGTGGAGACCGAATCCAGAAATTCCGTAACGAAAATAACCTAACACCCCCCCCCTCCCACCGGCACCGCGGTGATACTTTTTAGTTTTGCCATCTATCGATGAACAGCAGAACTTTTAATGACTTTTTTGAAATATCACGCTTGTCTCTTTAGTTCAGCAACTCGCCTCTAGGTGGCATTGGTTGTAATGCTATGCAATAGCTTTACCGCGGCAGTCCCCGAGTGCCACACGTCTTTTTTGTGTTTTATTTGTCTTGTGACATGTATTATCAATAAAATACTATGGCTATGACTAAATCCTCATAGACTGGTATCGGTGTGCAGGTGGAAGGTGTCTCTTTGCTAGTATGAGAGACTGTATAGTAGCGAAAACTTGTAGTAGTAGGTCCAAGGGGCTCCTTTACATATATTTTTTTTATGTCAGACAAGCTATGTATTTGACCACAGCTCACCTGATGTAAAGTGACGATGTGGTCGAAGATGGTAAAGCACACCTAGCCTGGAATGGAACTGGCTCTCAAGTGAGGCTGCCGGAACACACCGTTAGATGCTTGGCGGTAGTTTTCCAACTCTCGCGTGGTAGCTAGCCAGCCGAGTACTAGAGAGTACGCTACCACCATGTTATGGTTTCCTCACGATGTTTCCCTTCACCGGCAGCTCGAGCTCATTGTTGGGGTTACGGCATGCGAACCGACCGCTAACCACTGAGCTGTCATTACTACAAAATTTGTTTATACAGTAATCTTTTTTATAATTAGTTTTAAGGACTATTTTAATTGTCATGAACCAACAGGGCTGTCTAAGTCTTAATAATTAATAATGTCAAATTCACGATTTTAATTATTTATTTTTTATGACAGGCTAGGTGTTTGACCACAGCTCACGTGATGTTAAGTGACGATGTGGTCGAAGATGGTAAAGCACAGGCTAGGTAGCCTAGAATGGAACAATCTCGTTATCTCTTACCATCCGGAGAGTGTTGTGTTCGTGTAAGTCCTTTACCATAGTACAGTGTGTGGTATGTGGTGTGTTACAGGAACATCTACATAATCATGGAGTACTGCTCGGGGGGGGACCTCTCTCGCTACATCAAGAGGTACGGCCGAGTGCCGGAGCCGCAGGTACGGGGCATGCCGGGCTGCCGTGGCCTCTAGTCGCCTTCCAAATACTCATCTCAAAATGAGCTTTTGGCGGGAACGCGGAGAGAGTCGCGTTATATTTTTTTCCAGAACTAGTGTTTTGTCGAGTGTTTATGCATAAAAATGGTGGTGTTTTATTCATAAAGTGCCGAATCACAAGCGCGAGTGTCGGAAAATGATATAATGTGGTGAAACATGAGTTTTCGTGTTACTTCCAAAACTCCATCGAAGCTTTATAGTAAAGTCGCCACTACTGTATATATTATAAGTATGTATGTATTTACAACAAAAAAAGTATTTATGTATTCTATCAGTTATCTGACTTCCATAGCACAAGCTTTGCTTAGTTTGGGGCCAGATGGCGCTGTGTGTAATGTCCTACGATATTTATTTAAATATGAAATATAATTATAGCTATGAGGCAACTTATTTTAACTTTTGAAAATATAAAACGCTGGCAAATGGTCAAAATGCGACGCCAGAACCATACAGAGCACCCAGACACAGAACAAACATTTGTTTATTCACAAAATGTTTGCCCTGAGTGGGAATCGAACCCACGCCCTCCAGCTCTCAAGGCAGATATACTACCAATGAGCCAACGGGGCTGTTTATTTTGTTTTCTTTTTTGATTCAAATTTTGTAAAAAATTAAAATTCGTTTATAAATATTTATATAACATCATGACTGAAAATGACTTAATTTAATGAAATTCGAATGCAGATAACTTATACGCTGGATACATGGGACATTCCTCGAAAAAGTAGTCTAAAAAAATAAGTAGTTTCTTTATGGAAATTTTCGTCACAGCTGTTTGTTCTGATTGGTCATCGAACCTACACCCTACAGCTCAGAAAGCAAAGTTACTACTAAATTATTTATAGAGCAATCAAACCATAAATTGGAATATGAGTTAAGACTGACATAGGAAGCCTGTCCAGCGCGCCGTGAGAAAGTGAAGCGGTCGCGCGGTCACAGTTTGGTATTCAGTACTGTCACTTACTTTCAGGTGCGGTACTTCCTCCAGCAGCTCGCTTCCGCGCTCAAGTTCCTACACGAGAAAGGTAACCGTGGTCGAAGATGTTAAACACACCGTTAGACGCTTGGCGGCAGATTTCCAACTCTCGTGTGGTATCGCATGGTGGTAGCGTACTCTCTAGTACTCGGCTGGCTAGCTACCACGCGAGAGTTGAACATCTGCCGCCAAGCATCTAACGGTGTGTTCCGGCAGCCTCACTCGAGACCCAGTTACATTCCAGACTGGTGTGCTTTACCATCTTCGACCACACCGTCACTTAACATCAAGCGAGCTGTGGTCAAACACCTAGCTTGTCGACCAAAAAACTTTATGAAAAGTGATGTTTTCCTTCAGCCTTCCTTTATTTGGTAACACAAGCATAAAAACAAACAGACGAAAAATTAGAAAATAGAGGCTCATCTCAGCACAATGCTGAGCTATCATCGCTACAGGAAATGTCGGCGTGTCGTTGCAGGCGTGGTGCACATGGACCTGAAGCCGCACAACCTGCTGCTGCACAAGGAGCGCGACGGGAAACTCACGCTCAAGGTCGCCGACTTCGGGTCAGGGCCACACACGCACGCACACTCGAACACACGCACGCACACCCAAACACACGCACGCACACTCAAACACACGCACGCACACAAACACACGCACACACTCAAACACACGCACACTTCGCACACTCGAACACACACATTAGGGTTATAATCATCATCATGAGCCTAACCTCAACTGATTGAGATTCGTAACCCATCCTACTGCTTCTTCTTTGAAAAGTTTTTACAAGTCAAAAACAAACACAAACATTTTAAAACTCTTTGTTGTTGTTCCCCCCCTCGCTGTACACATAAATATGTATTATTAAAAGTGTTATAAAACACTAATTACATGGCAATGAGTAAAAACAAAATGTCAAAATAAATTACACAACATGTCAATGTAAAAAAGCGTGTCAAATATAGAAATATATCAATACAATAATATTATGTCAAAAATAAAAGTAGTGACAAATTTAGAAATATGTCCATATAAAAATATTGTCAAAAATAAAAATTGTGACAAATATAGAAATATGTCCATATAAAAATATTGTCAACAATAAAAATTGTGACAAATATAGAAATATGTCCATATAAAAATATTGTCAAAAATAAAAATTGTGACAAATATAGAAATATGTCCATATAAAAATATTGTCAAAAATAAAAATTGTGACAAATATAGAAATATGTCAATGCAAAAATTATGTCAATATAATAAAATGACAAAAGAATCGTAATTACTTGGTAGTAATTTAATCATATTTTAGTTTAAAATACTCGTCAAGGCCTCTAGCAGCCAAGATCGCGGGGCGTCCCGGACGTCCCGATCTAGATATTTCGGGTTAGATTTAAATACGTGTGTCGTATGTTTTTGCGACAACAAAGTGTGTGTGGCGCAGTTTCGCGCAGCACATGCAGAGCGAGGGCGAGTGGTCGGGCGGCGTGCGCGGCTCGCCGCTCTACATGGCGCCCGAGATGTACTCCGGCGAGGGCGGCGCCACTGTCGACCTCTGGAGCGTCGGTACGTACTTTTTTTGACATCGTACTTTATGTATTATGCCAGTTTTTTAAATATTACTATTATTTTTATCGATTTTTTTATTTATAACAAAAATAAAATAAGTATGAAAATAATATTGTTGTTGTTTTTTTTTAATACGGATTTGACCGCGTTTGACCACCAAGTCGCCCGATGGTAAGCGACGATGTGGTCGAAGATGAAGCACGCAGACCTAGAAGATACCTATTCAATCTGACCTTGAAAAGATCCATATTATATCTATCAGGAAACATGGAAGCCGGTAGCTTGTTTATTTTTGTATGTATTGGTAAATATTAGTAAGTATATTTAGTATATTAAGTGTATTTAGTCTATTGTCTAAATAAATTAAATGTCACACTATTTCCATGCCGTCTAGTGTCGCTTGGGGTGTAGATGGCGCCACTCACTGCCCGTTTTTTGTCTTTACGCTGGTCACTCCGTAGTAGTGCGACGTGAAATCAATAGATGGCGCTACTTGTGAGTGGATCGTGTATGGTCCTTGACTGGGAGGGGGGCGGTTCGTGTTGCAGGGGTCATCATGTACGAGAGCCTCTTTGGAGGCGCGCCCTACAGCTCCGCCACGCTGCAAGAGCTAGTCGATAAGATACACAGGAAGCAGGAGATCAAGGCAAGTACACACGCACACATACGCACATACACATAAAAACTGTACGCCATTGCGTACTTTAGGGTTCTTAAAAAAGGTTTACTTTTAATTGCATTTTTATGTCCGTGTCAGCCATATTTTTATAAACTATTCCACTATAATTAAATGATTCAGGCGTTACTTTTTTTTTTTTAATTTCAAAATAGTTTCGCGTTTGACCGTATTCTGCCTGATGGTAAGTAGTATGATCTAAGATGGAGCACGCTTACCTAGAAAAAACTTATTTACTCTGGATTTGAAGACACCCATATAATAATAATAATAATAATAATAAATATCATAGGACATTACACACAGCGCCATCTGACCCCAAACTAAGCAGAGCTTGTGCTATGGAAGACAGATAACTGATAGAATACTTAAATACTTTTTTTTTGTAAATACATACTTATAATACATACAGTACACCCAGACACAGAACAAACATCGATGTTAGTCACACAAATGTTAGTCCTGAGTGGGAATCGAACCCACGCCCTTCAGCTCTCGAAGCAGACACACTACCATTGAACCAACAGGGCTGTCATTACACCCATATTGTTGTTACTTTGCGGAAGTACATTTTGAATATTTAAGTATATTTAGTTTATTTCCGCTTAACAGTCGTTTCAGTTACACCAGTGATGAGGATCCAAATTTAGCTAACATGACAACGATTTCATAATTAAAAACTTATCAGAAACTTTAATATCTAAAACTAAAATTTGACATCAACTCTAAATTGACTCAGTCTCGAGCGAGCGCTCGAAGAGTCCACACGTCCTGAGGATGCCTCGTGCAGAGGCGACACACGTGTCGGCAACTGGTTACTGCAGCGAAAAAAGGATTTTAAAACTTGTGCTTATTTTAATTAGTATTTTGTTTTAGCTTTTAAATTCTGCTAAAAATTTTGAATTACCAATAAAATGCAAACTTAAAATAGCATAAGTTATCCCCCCGCCCAGCTCCCCCCCAAAGCGGCCATCTCCCCCGAGTGCGAGGACCTCCTGCGCTCGCTGTTACAGCACGACCCAGCTCGCCGGATCACGTACGAAGAGTTTTTCAAGCACGAGTACCTCGATTTAGAGCACATGCCCAGCCCCGAGAACTACGAGAAGGTATCTCTTTTTTTTATGGCGTCACACGTTGTGCATATGCCAGTGTTCGATGTTTTGATATTTGTAAGTATTTTATTAAGCTCCAGAATTTACTCTCCACTCGCCCATTTTTATTATACTTAAAAAACAGAGTAAGTAATTGAAAACCTCTTCCTTTTTTGAGTGGATAAAAAATTAAAAAGTGCGTATTGCGTGTGATGTGGGATGTCGAGTGTGGGGTTCGGCACTGGGCGCAGAAGTTGAAAGGGGTGTTCCGCACAGGCGGTGTCGCAGATCAAGCTGGCGGTGTCGCTGGACGCCGCGGGCTGCGCGGCGCGCGCGCTCGCCGCCTACACGGAGAGCCTGCGCTACCTCGTGCCGTGCGTGGCCTGCGAGCGGGACGCCGTCAGGCGCGCAGCGCTCAAAGACAAGCTCACCAGGTGACCCCCGCTCCTAGATATTTCCCGGCGAGGAAGCGGTTCTATTGCAGTCCCCCCCTTTAGGAATAGATTTTTAGTAGCGGTTCCATTGGAAATCCCCCCCCTGATATTTCCTGGCGGAAATGGTCCCATTGGTGTCCCCCCCTTAGGTATAGATATTTCCCGGGAGAACCGGTCCCATTGGAGATCCCCCCCCCAGATATTTCCCGGTGGAAGCGGTTCCACTGCAGTCTCACCCCCCTTAGGAATAGATATTTCCCGGAATATAAATTAATACAGATATTTGTATCAATAAAGCGAAAAACAACTCGACATACGGCTGTGTAGTTATGGAAAAGGTTATGATGGTTATTAATGGATTAACACGTAGGCTAAAAATGTAGTGGGTAACGACGCGGGGCGCAGCTAGTGAGTAAAAATGTTGGGTTAGTTACATGGAGAGAGCCGAGGAGCTGAAGCGGTTCCTGTCGGGGCGAGCGCCCGCCGAGCTCGCGCCGGCTGACACCAGGGCCGGCGGCGCGGCCCCGCCAGACGCAAAGCACGAGGTAACTATACCAAGGCCTCACTTTTTACGATAAGAGATAACGCCTGGCCATGACCATTGCAGCGATACACAGAACTGAGTAGCAAAATTGGTCTACTTGGTGGTAGATCTCCTTAGCAGGAGGTCGTCTAGGTAGGTACCACCGCAGTACCAGTTATTCTGCCGCCAAGCAGTAGTGTGCAAACATTACTGTGAAAGGTACTGCAGCGACATTACTGGGCTGTTGAGACTAACCATCAAAAGTTTCAAAGTAATGAGCGCCAAAGCAGCGATGCCTGGACTTTGTTTCGTTACTCAAAGTTCTGTGTATCGCTGCAATGGTCATGGACAGGCGCTATCTCTTACCATCAGGAGAGCGTCTCGTTCGTCTCATTACCATTACATGTCCAGGGCATCACTGCTTTGGCGCTCATTACTTTGCGACTTGCGATGGTTAGTCTCAACAGCCCAGTAATGTCGCTGCAGTACCCTTCACAGTAATGTTTACACACTACTGCTTGCCGGCAGATATCTGGTACTGCGGTGGTGCCTGTCCAGATTACCTGCTATTTTAAATTTAGTGATCACATCAACTCTCAGATATAAATGTAACGATATATTTACATACAATAACAATTTTACAAGTATATTCTTTTTACTTTTGCTATGTCGAAAAATCGTGGCCTTCTTCAAGGAATCAAAGCACGCGCGGCCCGTCAAACTAAAACAAAGATCACGCATAAGGTTGTTCGTTCCAAACTCGCATTTATAATAGTGGGATGTGAAAGTTTGGATGGATGTTTGTTACTCTTTCACGTGAAAACTACTGAACGGATTTGGATGAAATTTGGCATAGACTACTTTTTATCCCGAAAAAATGTATAAATAAAAGTGAATCGAGTGGTCAGTTCCCATATACATGTCTTGGTAGAAGCGCCTGGCTCCCAACGAGATCCGCGGCGACGCCGACGCCCCGAGCGGGTCGCTGGTCCCCGGGGGCTCCGGCCACGTTCCTAAGGGCAGCACGAACGCCGGCGGCAGCGGCGGCGGCGGCGCCCCCGCGTGGTCGCTCGGGCGCGTGTTCCGGCGCGCGCCGCCGCCGCTGCTGCACGACACGGACTCTTCCATCGTAAGTACTTCTTCCTAATTGGGCGACCGTTCGTCTTCCAAATCCCACAGCTCACTCCGTCTTCTCTTCTTTTATGTTAGACTAGGTGTTTGACCACAGCTCACCTGATTTAAGTGACGGTGAGGTCGAAGATGGTAAAGCACACGTAGCATGTAATGGAACTGGCTCTCAAGTGAGGCTGCCGAAACACACCGTTAGATGCTTGGCGGCAGATTTTCTACTAAAAAACGAAACTTTTAATTTCAATTTTATTTTTGACATGTAAAAATAGTATTGTTTTTTTCGATATTGAAATTGTGGCGACATGCACAAAATGCGACGCCAACATTGAAGGTAAAAGTCAAAAACTTGTCACACACGCGCTTGTAATTCAGTATTTTATTAATAAAACACTATTTTTATGTATTAAAATAGTGGAATAAATTCAACAAAACACTAGTTTTGGAAATAATACAACGGGGGCGACACGACCCTCCGCGTTCCCGCCAAAAAAATCCAATAAATAGGTTGTGATCGTTTTAACGTCGCAGAGCGCGCTCGCGCCGGAGAGCGGCAAGAAAGAGAGCGACGACGCGTGCCGGATCTCCTGACTCGCTCGCACTCGCGCGCCCCCCGGAATGATACACTGACGTTTAACGGAGCGACAATATGGCGGATACGGTTTTTTTCGAATTTAGCCTGTGTGTCGGCTACCTCCATACAAAATTTCATTAAAATTGGTCCAACTGTTTGAGAAGTAACAAAGATATTTACAAACGCACAACAATTTCGCCTTTATAATATTAGTGTGTTAGTTGATTGTATTAAAATCACCGCCACAGGTTTTAAATTTATATTTTTAGGTTCTTAAGTAAGGTTTAAAATGTGTCTATTACAAGTAGGTATGTGTATAGCATTTGAGTTTTGTGTCGCGTACGCTTGGACGAAATGAATACTAATTAATTTTAAAGTATTCCATTATTTAATATTGTTGTTATATTTTAAGTACAATGTGCAATATCTTTGTAATTATTTGATGAAAGATGTAAGTGCCTTTTGTATAAACTGTTGTATATTTTGTTGCCATTTTAATAAATAAAAGATAATTAATTTGTATTGTTTGTTTTTAATTTCGCTAACTCACTAATCCACGTCATGGAGCGCAGTGTTCACAACCTGAAGCCAGCCAAATGTCGTACCAGGGTCGTAAAATTATCGTACCTATCAGGATTATGACAATAACACGTCAAAAATCATATGAAATGTAACAATATGTTACAAATGTTTCATAGTTTAAAACGTGACGACTTCTGTTTCTTAACAAAGTTAAAGAAAAAAATGCATGTTCGATGTTATAGCACATTTTATCGATCGCTGATAGGCAGACGCTAGCAACCAATGAAATGATTGAGACATGATGCGCCAGCATGTGTTCCTAAGAAAGAAATTATTCAATAGATGGCGCTGACAGCTAAAATAAATCTTATTGGCTGTCAGTGTAATTTTAAAATTTTGCATGATGGCGAAAATTATCGTACAATCTGCGTACGATAGTAGTGTAACATCGTACGCTGTCAAAAAATTATCGTACATGTACGATAATATCGAACGGTGCGGGAAGGGTGTTTCATCTAGTTTTTTTTATGGTTGACAGGCTAAGTGTTTGACCACAGCTCACCTGATGTTAAGTGAAGGCGTGGTCGAAGATGGTAAAGCACGCCTAGCCTGGAATGGAACTGGCTCTCAAGTGAGGCTGAAAAAAAAACTAGTTTCAAGTCAAATGACGTGAGACAGTTATTATAATTAAAAGAAAAAAGTATTTATGTATTCTATCAGTTATCTGACTTCCATCACACAAGCTCTGCTTAGTTTGAAGTCAGATGGCGCTGTGTGTATAGTCCTACGATATTTAATTTAGTTTTATTTAATTTCCATCAAAGACAGGCTAGTTGTTTGACCACAGCTCACCTGATGTTAAGTGAAGGTGTGGTCGAAGATGGTAAAGCACACCTAGCCTGGAATGGAACTGGCTCTCAAGTGAGGCTGCCGGAACACACCGTTAGATGCTTGGCGGCAGATGTTCAACTCTCGCGTGGTAGCTAGCCAGCCGAGTACTAGAGAGTGCGCTACCACCACGCTATGGTGACTATGCTATGGTGTAACTTGATTACAAAACGACTATTCATGTGTTACGATTAAATTTAAGACAAATAAACTTTCATAATTTATTGTGAATGCTTTGCTGGAAAACACTCCGAGTGGAGACTATCAATCTTAAATCAACAATAACTAAGAAAAAAAGTGTAAATAATGATTGAGAATTCATTAGGCCTATTTCGGACCGCGCTGTTTTCCCATTTTTTGGCGTCGTACTATATGTATCCTGCCAGTTACTCTGATTCATGTGCTTTTTTCATACAAATGTGATAAACAAGCTGACAATTACACTATGGTAAGCGTTACATTACAAATATGTTGTTAACATTTTAAAACGATTTTTGAAGAGCACAATATTATTTATTTGACTTTAAATTTTGAAAAGTACACCTGTATTATGGAAACGGTTTTCTTAACATGCGAAAATTATTAGGCGCTTAAAGAAGAAAAAATAAGTCTTCTGACGGCGAAAAAATTCTTCTGTCAGTGTCTTTTATAATAAAAATTGAAGTGTTTTACTAAAAATTATTGTGATATACATGATTTTCAGATAGAAATCCAAATAGGACAACCTAATCACAATTGATGAATGGTAACAAAGGAATAATTTTAGAGCGACAAGCTCTGCTGACATTATATTATACAAATAGGATATTTGACTTCGACACGTGATATTTAGTAAGTGTGTATTATAACTTATTTTACTAAGTATATGCATGTTCTAATTGGTTTAATTCGTTGATTTGGTTTATGGAAATAGTCATATTTAATGGACAATAATATAATCTTTAACTCGAAACTTTTAAGAAGTTTTAAAACCGCGCGCTTTTAGGTAAAGACAAAAACTACTTCGATGCAAAGGCTTTCGAAGAATTAAATGCGTTGTCGGGGTGCTTTACCATTTATAATAACATAAAGGATTTAAGGTAAGAAACTAGTTATTTTATTAATTTAATACATTTCTACTGCTTTAGTAGTCCTACCATAATAGTAGATTTTTAATTACATTGCTACACTGTTGTTTTAGCGTTTCGATTTTGCTACTTGGAAATTTTCGAACAAAAAAACTTGTTTCTAAATACCTTTTGGATTTACGTAGACTATTGAAGTATTCTATCAGTTATCTGACTTCCATAGTACAAGCTTTGCTTAATTTGGGCTCAGATATTTATTTATTTATCATAAGTTTGGCCAACTTTTTCGGCTAAAAAGAGCATAGTACCAAAAAGTGTTGCCAGAACAAGATTTTGACGTTTCTGTTCAGAATATTTTTGTTTTTTTTTTTCTTAGAATTAATAGTAATTACCATTGATGAATTCACTGTACAGTCGCGTTACTTTAGAACTGTCGAGAGTAATTTTCACTTTGTGATTTGTTTTCTCGTTATGGATTTCTTGATTTCTTAAACTATTTGGGATTTATTTGCAGGGCAAATGAGCGGCGACCCGCCCTTGCTGCTCCGCCGGCCGCTCCGAAACTTCTCCTCGCGCGAGTTCCGGCGCGCCAAGCCGCTGTACTGGATCGTGGTGACCAGCGTGGTGGGCACGCTGCTTGCAGTGGTCGTCGTGGTCGTAGTGTTCATCATCAAAGAGCAGCTGGAAATTTACGCAGAGAATATTAACTACGCGAAGAGGAAAGCTTAGCTCTTTGGACGTGTAGGTTGTGTTTATACTATCTTGCCGTGTGATTTGTAGTAGTACTTATGATGATGATGATGAAAAGTCAATTATATCACTCTGACAATAGAATAGAATATAACTATATTATACACCAAAACAAAACACAACAACATACAAATATGAAACATGATAACAAGAGATAAAGGACATGACAAAACAATATAATACATAATTGGTGTATAACGGCGGTCTTATCACCTAAAGTGATTTCTTCCAGACAACCTTTGGATGGAAATAAAAACAGAAATAGATATTAGGACGGTGCATAAAAAAACAATACAGTAAACGCCCATATATAATAAAATAATAAATAAATATCATATAGTCTTAGCAGCAGTGTTACCCGCTATATGTTTTCGGGATAAAAAGTAACCTGTGTTTTAAATCCCTGGATTTAAAACACAGGTTACTTTTTCAACTCAGAGTCAGTCTCAGCTACCTTCATACCAAATTTTATCCAAATCCGTTCAGTAGTTTTTGCGTGAAAGAGTAACAAACATCCATCCAAACTTTCACATTTATAATATTAGTGGGATTAGCTGAATTAACATAATTATAGAATACTTTTTAAAGAAGAAAAACTACTAATATTCTACATGATTATACAAGTTTGTATATTTGTGTGTTGTTTCTCAATCACGCAAAAGCGGCTGAACGGATTTGGATGAAATTTGATTACCCGGATTAACATTGATATTTTTTATACCAGAAAATATTATATAACTAAAGATTGAGGTATTTATTGGCGAGGATTACAGTCATAATTATTAACTTTTTGTTAATTCTGCGAACTGAACAAACATTTTTTTTTGGTCAAATTCCACGTAAACGACATCGCGGGTAACAAATATATTAGAAACTTGACAAACTTGCCTTGTAATATTGTATACGAACTGATTTGTAATTGTTTGCGAGTCACTATAAGAAACGTGGGTATCTCCGGTTTCAGAAGCGAGTCCCGCGATGCAAGTCCAGCCGAGTCCGGCGCCGCGGCCGCAAGAGCCGGCCTTTAAAAATGTATTCCGTTTAAATAGACCCTTACGCGGGCAGGACGGCTGCGTGGGGCGAAACTTCCGTACAATTATGATATGTATTTTCGCTCTCCTGGCAGCACTGTGTGTCGTCATGCTCATTGTGACGCTTTGGAAAGTTATAGATTGACCACAGCTCAGTTTCAATATTTTTCGAATTACTTTGAAATGTAATGTTTTTTTGGTGATTAGTTTAATTTGTAATTGATATTATTAATAGATATTAAATGTTTTTTGATTTCAGAATGCTGTTGTACATTTTTACGTAACAAATACCTTCCCGATTGAGCCTCGATCACGAACGACTTGCGCAAAAAGTATTCGTATCGATGTCGACAAAAATGTGTATGAGATTTGTACAGCTCTGTGTGCTGTCGAGGACTCGATACCTTTACGACACGAATTCGATCACTTCGGTATGTAAAGAAAAAAAATACTTTGCTGCTTCCAAAACCATTTCGAAATTACATTCCTGACCATGATTTTCACGTTTAAAACTGTTTAAACTATGAGACGGGGTTTATTTTAATAAAAAACATAAAATAAACTTGACTTTCAATTTACCTCTAATGATGTCACGTCGTCGGCTGTATAAGGATTCTTTGAGTGCCTAAAAAAACAATGGCAAACCTCAACAAAATCTGTCAATGTCAAGTCAACGGTTGCCGTTATACTTGTAACCTCCATACTTATCTACGTGGAGTTGTTTTTTTTTACATGGCTAATGCACGTTTTACATATTCAGCCTACGTCATGACGTTATAACTATAAAAAGTTTGAAAACGTATTAAAAATAAACAACCGCATAGAAAGCCAAAGTATTCAAATTAGTTTCATAAAATAAAGTTTACTATCAGTAAAAAATATAAAATAAATACAAAAAAGAAACTTTACATACTGAATTTTCGTGATTGAGGCTCTAAAATACCAAACAACGTCCATCAGTGTAGGTGATGAATAGAAAGACGATTTTTCGTTTCGTTTCTAAACCGTGGTAACTACAAAGACGCTACTTTACTACTACCTGGTAACACCGCAGTGCCAGATATTCTGCCGCCAAGCAGTAATGTGTAAACAATACTGTGTTGGGTACCTCAGCGAAATTACTGGGCTGTTGAGACTAACCATCGCAAGTCTCAAAGTAATGAGCGCCATATTACAGATGCGCTGGACTTTGTTTTGTTACTCAAAGTTCTGTGTATCGCTGCAATGGTCATGGACAGGCGTTATATCTTACCATCAGGAGAGCATCTCGCTCGTCTCATTACTTTTACATAAAAATAGACTCAAGTTAACTGTGATTTATTCTATTTGATCTATCTATATTATTATAAAGAGGAAAGATTTGATTGTTTATTTGTATTGAATAGGCTCCGAAACTACTGGATCGATTTCAAAAATTCTATCACCGTTGGGAAGCTACACTATCCCCGGGTGATATAAGCTACTTTTTATCTCTGTATTCCGATGGGAATAGGAACTACGCGGGTTGACCCGGTCCGCTAGTTTATCATAAAACACTTGAAAATTACTGTGATAATATAATTACACAGTGTTATTTTAAGTAATGTATATTACTTATTAAGGTGGTTCTATTTCCAAACAAATATTTTTTTGCCATTTATGAACAAATGGAGCATAATTTTACAGTGAAATCACAGCTACTGGCATTTATTTTGGTCTTTATTTGCGGTAAATCACAATGCCTTGAATAAATCAGTTGGTTATTAGCATAAAATCAAATTTATGAATAATTTATGATTTTTTAATAAAACAGTAGATTATGCTGTTGGTCATGGCCATGGCCATTCAGGACACGGGTGGGTTATTTGTTTCTAATTAAAATAACTAATAAATAATTGATTTATATTTATCCTTATTTCCAGAATGCCGCTCGTCGGGGAGAACTCTTGCTTTGGACGACATTTTCGTTGCATCTACTTCACTCTCGGAGCGATATTTATAATATTGTTACTTGTGTACATTATTATACAAATCGTTTATAACTTCTACTACGCTGACGATGATGATGATCGATAGGCCGTAGTCCCGGCTCGTCGGCCAGTGTCGCTAGTTCTTTCACTTACAGAATTCATGGAAGTGAGTTTGCTCTTTGTTTAACACAACTAAGCCAAAGGATGCGATTTTTAAGTTTGACAGCCCTGTTGGTTCATTGGTAGAATGTCTGCTCCAAGAGCTGAAGGACGTGGGTCCTATTCCCACCCAGGACAAGCATTTTGTGATATAAACAAATGTTTGTTCTGTGTCTGGGTGTCCTGTACGTATTTACAAAAAAAAACTATTTAAGTATTCTAGCAGTTATCCAACTTTCATAGTACAAGCTTTGCTTAGTTTGGGGTCAGATAGCGCTGTGTGTACGATACTCTACTGTTATGTATGGTTACTTTGACGCTAGATAGCGCTGCGAGAAATGTCCTACGATATTTATTTATACTGTCATTTTGCCAACGTGAAATGTCATACGTATAAAACGACTGATAATCCCAATACTGTGGGCATAGATGAACTTTAAGCAACGTTTATAAGTAAGGTACTTAAATAAATAAATAATATATATAATGTAGGACATTACACACAGCGCCATCTGACCCCAAACTAAGCAAAGCTTGTACTATAGAAGTCAGATAACTGATAGAATACTTCAATACTTTTATTAGTATATCATATATTCAGATCACCCCGAATGCCGGTACGCGGGGAGGAGACGTGCTTCGGGCGCAATTTCGGCAGCATCATGATGATGCTAGTAGCAGTGTCCACGGCCATGGCCATCGCCTTCATCGTCTTGAAGGTTCTCTACGACAACGAATATATCGACCTTTTCGACATAGACAACGAGTGAAGTGTTGTGTTTCGTTAATGTATTTCGTGCAAGTGCAGCTGTGCTAACGAACGTGATGTTCTCTCGTTTTGTCGTATTTAAATTAAAAGCGACAGATATACTTAGTGGTAAATCTCCTTAGCAGGAGGTCGTCTAGGTAGGTACTACCGCAGTACCAGTTATTCTGCCGCTAAGCAGTAGTGTGTAAGCATTACTGTGTTCAGGTTTGAAGGGTACTGCAGCGAAATTACTGGGCTAGTTTATTTTAAGTCGTTTTTGTAGTAATAATTTATTGTTATTTTTTTTTATTTTTTTTTTCCTTCTGATGATGTATCTTTCTGATGATAGATACCTCATTGCTATTACAATCTAGCCTAGTTGAGACTAATAAGTAATTTTAATATAACTTAAATTGCTACGTAGAGTATATAATTTATTGTGATTGTTATAAATGAATGGGAATTAAATATTGTATTGTTTATTGTAGTTTTTAATAATTTGTAAACTCGTGTTGGTTCCACATTAAAAACGTACTTTATTCAAACGACATCGTATAGAAACTTAATTTTAATTTATGATATTGTCGGTTTAGTTCTGATATAAAGCTGCCGTGCAACTCATAAGTATCAAATTCAAAATGCTCCGTCGTGCTATGGTGTTGCTAGCGTTTAAAAATATTTACGATATTATAGCATATTTTTTATTACCATAAAGTTCATTCAAAACAATTTTACTAAAATGTAAAGTATTTTAAATGTAGCTGTCTTGTTTTTATTTTAGTTCAAAGTATTTTGTAAAATACTTTAACGTGCCATGTATGGACTCGTTAAAAGAAATACAAGTCAATCAAAAATAATTATTGTTTTCTTTGATATGCACTATGCATAGTTTTTATAATTTATTCAAAAAAGGACGACTCAAACCAATATATTTTATGATGGATCTAATTTCATTTGTAGTGTTTTGTGCCACGTTATGCACTCCGCAGTCGCTGCCGGCTCCGGCGCTGGTGGCACGAGTGAAGTAACAGAAATAAAACGCATCTTTAGCCGTTTTAATGTTGGCAAAGCTGAATCTATGGAGTTTTGGCGGGAACTCGGAAAATTCATGTTGCATTATTTTCCGTTATTTTATTCATAATGTCGCATTACGTGCATGATTGGGTAAAAGTAATGAAATGAGGTTCGTTCTTGCAAACTTCAGCTTGTAGCATCACTAATTTACTAGAGCACGGCCAGACTGGACTCTGATTTACGTTGACTAATACCTCTACTTGATTGAGAAGAAACTTGATAGCATTTAATAGAATAAGCGTGCGCGTGGTGATCCATCTCCGTTGCAGGAACACAAACCTGTAGTGCCTAGTACTTGCGACTCAGGTGTAGTTTTAAGGGATCTATTTCCACGTGCATCAACGCTTGCCTTCAATGTTCGTGGTTCAATTGATATGATCTTATCCTACCTACGCTTCTTTATCCTATCCAGCAAATAATTTATACACCATTTGTAATACTTGACACTGGCAAATAGAATAAGTGTAATGCCAAAAACGAAAAAGAAATTGGAATCATTTGTCTTTTTTTTTTATAATTTGCCCCTTCGGGCAGGCTAAAGCTATAAAGCCATACTGCCTTGTCGTGTTATTTCTGCTGCATCTTAGCTATAGCTATCGTCAAAGTCGTCTTAGTCAAGTCCAGTTCGTGTCAGTTAAGTTCAGTCATGCTTTAGTAAAGTAGTGGCGACTTTACTACAAAGCTTTGATGAGAGTTTTGGAAGCAACACGAAAAGTCATGTTTTACCACATTATATCATTTTCCCACACTCGCGCTTGTAATTCAGCACTTTATGAATAAAACACCACCATTTTTATGCATAAACACTCGACAAAACACTAGTTTTGGAAAAAAATACAACGGAGCGACACGACTCTTCCCGCGTTCCCGCCAAAACTCTTCTACACCATGTGGAATACTTGACACTGGCCAATACAATAAGTGTAATGCCAAAAACGAAAAAGAAATTGGAAACGTGTGGAAGTTTTGGCGGGAAAACGTCACGTCGCATTGGAAATGTAAATAAAATTGCTTATGAACCGTGAGCGTTTTTTATGTATTCCTGTAGCACATTCCTAGCACCACGTTCTTATCCAAGATATCATAAGCGCTACTTGCTTTGTTGACGAGAAAGAAATCTAATTTCTAACTTCGATATCTGGCATAATCCGCCTCGCGTGCGACGAGATGTGAATAACTCTTTTTGGTGCGATCGGAGGGCGTGGGCTTAAATCCCCAACAATGAGCTCGAACTATCAGTTAAGCAAAACATCACGAGAAAACCGTGGTGCTAGGACCTACATCACAGTACTCAGCTGGCTAGCTACCACCATCAAGTTGACAGTATCCAAGCAAGTGTATCGACGTATTAGCCTCAACTGAGAGCCAATTTCCACTCCAGACTAGGTAATTATCATCTTAAACCGAAGATTTTCAAAGTGAGTTGTATCCACAGCTAGCCATTAGTAAAAACCGGCTTGTAAATAAAGAATACACAGCACGACGGATGACGCCGCACTTCCGAGCGGTCACTGGTTGGGAGCGGACGTCTCCGGCGTGTTGTGCTACTTACTGAAATTAATTTAGTGTTTCACCGAGTAGGAAAACCAATATCTTAGTGGACACCACACCGGCACTTGGTCAGCGTGGCGGAGAACAGCCTTACCGTTTTTAACAATGGGAGTCAAGTACTTGACAAAAAGATTCTTATTCAAAGTGGGGAGCGATAAGTCGTGTACTGACGTTCCCGCTTGGGGTGTTTTGCGCATTTCCCCCTGCCAGCGTCTACCCGAGCCAACCCAGCTCCTTGAAGTACCGGAGCGAGGCTCTGGCCCGCTGGCATAGTAGCTCCAGTGAGTTGGGTGGTGTTTAATGATGATGACATGAATGAGAGTGTAACAGCTTCATGTCAAAGGATATAAAAACAAAATTGTTTGTGCAATTTTTATATTAAAACTAATTAGATTCAGTGCCCGTGTGTCACCGCTCCGGTTTATACACCATGGAACTAATTAACAACATACTATACAGTACTCACTTAAGTCTATACAGGTTCTTTCATTACATTATGGTATGGAAAGCTGCCTAAGGCATTAATTTCCTTATAAATGTTTAAGTTTTTTCCATAATGTAATATTTTTACAAGCTTTTATTACCTATTAAATTTAACATTAATAATAATCAAAACCACATAATAATATATTATGTATGTAATAAGAGCTGACCGACCCGGGTGTCCCTTAGCACAGGTCTATGACCTCACTGTGTATTCCTCAGCAAAGGTCGATGACCTCACTGTGTATTCCTCAGCAAAGGTCGATGACCTCACTGTGTATTCCTCAGCAAAGATCGATGACCTCACTGTGTATTTCTCAGCAAAGGTCGATGACCTCACTGTGTATTCCTCAGCAAAGGTCGATGACCTCACTGTGTATTTCTCAGCAAAGGTCGATGACCTCACTGTGTATTCCTCAGCAAAGGTCGATGACCTCACTGTGTATTCCTCAGCAAAGGTCGATGACCTCACTGTGTATTCCTCAGCAAAGGTCGATGCCCTGACTGTGTATTCCTCAGCAAAGGTCGATGACCTCACTTTGCATCCCCAGCACAGGTCGAAGAAGTCACCCAGTGTCCTGCAGCTCACACCGATGACCCCGCGTGGTGAGCCTCAGCACAGGTCGATGACTTCGCCGGACGTTATCTCCGGTGTCTTCCCTTGGTTCCGGCGCACGAACACGTTTTGATGCACGTTCTCACCGGCGCGCGGCGCCCGACCGCCACCTGCCACCAGAGACTAGTTATAGCTGTGTCAAACAAACTTTTACTTAGTGGTAGATCTCCTTGGCAGGAGTCATAGGTGCCACCGCAGTACCAGAAATTTTGCCATCAAGCAGTAGTGTGTAAACATTACTGTGATGGGTACTGCAGCGACATTACTGGGCTGTTGAGACTCACTAACAGAAATCTTAAAGTAATGAGCGACAAAGCAGCGATGCCCTAGATCTTGGTTTGTCGCACAAGAGAGGAGACCACTACCATCTACCATCAGGAAAGCGCCTCGTACGTTTAATTACAAAACATTTTAAAAAATAACAAATTAAATATTTTTGGCAGATCAAGATCTATCAGTAGTTTAATTTATTTTTATTTCAATAAAGAATATCTATCTATTGGGTTATAGTAGACCGGGGATAGTAGTAGACCGGGGATAGTAGTAGACCGGGGATAGTAGTAGACCGAGGAATGTAATAGACCGAGGAATGTAATAGACCGAGGATGTAGAAGACCGGGGAATGTAGTAGATCGAGGAATGTTGTAGACCGCGGATAGTAGTAGACCGAGGATAGTAGTAGACAGGAGATAGTAGTAGACCGAGGATAGTAGTAGACCGGGGATAGTAGTAGACCGAGGATAGTAGTAGATCGGGGATAGTAGTAGACCGGGCATAGTTGTAGACCGAGGATAGTAGTAGACCGAGGATAGTAGTAGACCGGGGATAGTAGTAGACCGAGGATAGTAGTAGACAGGAGATAGTAGTAGACCGGGGATTGTAGTAGAGAGTAGGTTTAGTTTTCTAACCTGCATCTTGCTGAATGTTCGAGCTGTCCTGTGAAAGCATTTGATTCTGCGACGATGAACTGCTTGCATCTGATAGAACACTGTTTAATCCTGAACGTACACTATCAACTATAGAATCAACACTTATTGTTCCCGAGCGAAGATTCCTTCTCGAACGTACACTATCTATTATAGAGTCCACAGTAATCGTTTCCTTCTGATTCTTTTTTCTGGAACGCACACTATTGATTGCTGAGGTACTATTTCCTGTCTGAGCACTTGTTCCTGAGTTAACACTGTTTGTTTCCGAGCCATGGCAGCCGAGCCCGGAGTGAGCCTCTTCACTGACAGAGTGCACCTCTGAGATGACTCCGAGGCCAGGATCTCTGAATATTGATTCCGCATTCGGATCCGTTGCATCCTGAAAATACAAGATCCTGTGTTAATAAAATATAGGTTAGAAAATTAAAGCCATTCTTCTATATACCTTGTAAACCTAACTCTATTTTACCTCAACTCATGTTATAAAAGATAAAATAACTGTCTTCAGAGATATGCAAAACTTTGAATAACACCCCGTAATTTTGCTGCAGTACTCTTCAAACCAGAACACAGTACACACTACTGCTTGGCGGGAAAATATCTGCGGTGGTACCTACCTAGACGACTAAATGCATCCAAACTTGTTATACAGACTGATAGAAAACTAAGTGAACTTTTGAGGTTTGTAACTCGGAACTTGAAAAACCAAGTGATATTTGTAAGTAAGCATATAACTTGATAGTGCCTTTTTTTTTATGATATAGTAATGAGACGAGCAAGACACTCTCCTAATGGTAAGAGATAACACCTGTCCATGACCATTGCAGTGATACACGAAACTTTGTGTAGCAAAACAACGCCCAGGGCATCGCTGCTTTGGTGTTCATTACTTTGAGACTTTCGATGGTTAGTCTCAACAGCCCAGTAATGTCGCTAGCTGCAGTACCCTTTAAAACGGAACACAGTAATATTTACACACTACTGCTTAGCGGCAGAATAACTGGTACTGCATTGGTGATGGTGACTTGAGCAATACATCTTTCGAGAAGAGCGAAGCAAGAATGTTTTTTTTTTTATTTAAATAATTAAAAAATAAATGTTACCATGTATGATATCACATCCATGGGTATCTTATCTTCCCAGTCGGTTTCTCTTCGCTTCTTCGTAGGCCCTTCACCTTGTTTATCTCTGTCTTTTTTCCTCCTACTGTCCGTATCATTCATTCTCTTTCCCCCCTGCTCGCTCTGTACATTATCCGTCTCTGTCTCCCCATCATCATCATCGATGATAATACTATGGGTAACAATATTATTATCTGAAAACGGCTTTCCCATCATGAATGTTTGCATTTCTCCACTATTACCCATTGATGCATTGATTTGATTTTTTTGTACCATTAGAGTACTAGAATTTAATTTCTGTTGTTGGACTGCAATGGATTGCAATTGGACTACATTAGATTGCAATTGGACTGCATTAGATTGCAATTGGACCATACTTGATGGCAATTGGACTGCGTTAGATTGCAATTGGACTGTACTTGATGGCAATTGGACTGCATTCGATTGCGATTGGACTACATTAGATTGCAATTGGACTGTACTTGATGGCAATTGGACTGTGCTAGATTGCAATGGGACTGCATTAGGTTGTGTGACTGAATTGGAGCTACATATGTTGCTCTCCAGGATATGTAGAGGTATTTCTTTGGAGACAACGGATGCCTTGCCTATGTCACTTTTGTTCATGTATTTTAGAAAGTTGGTGACTTCCCTCGGTTCCGTCATCAGATTGTAACCCAAGTCGTTCTGGAGCGCCAGTCGGGGAGTCTGAACGATGCAATTGGATTTTTCAATTGTCATTAGCTGTCCGTTAATGATCTGGGCGTTTAACGTGGGAACGGTTATGACACCGTTGCTTTCCATTATGGGGTGGAGAAGGAACGAAGAGGTTTTGGGTGTGACTTCTATAAGCTTGTCTAGCGGTACGATGGCGGGGGGGTTGGCTGTGGTGGGGGGCGGCACGGTTCCCTCATCCTTGATCGCTATCGGGTCGAGCTCGTCGTCTTCTATGATAACAGACTCCAGGAAGATTTCCGGCTCCGATAAACTGGAATAAGAGATTATTAATTATATTTTATTGACAGTAAATAGAGTGTGGCAGAGTTAGGGCGCCGCCTCAGGGCTCTCCCTAAGGCGGCGCCTTAGGGCTCTCCCTAAGGCGGCGCCCTAATGGGGTCGGGATCCGAGATGGGGGGATTACATAGTCCAGCGTATTTCTATAGCGATCCAGGGAGGAAATGCCACCAGTTTGATAGGAACAATTGCGGCGTTTAATTAAAAAAAAAAACTGTTCTGGAGTGATGGCCGCGAATTGGAAAACGCAGCGTAGGACGCCCTGAGACTCGATGGAGTGACGATATACGTAGAACAGCTGGCGGTGGATGGAAGCGAAAAGCCGAAGATCGGGCTGAGTGGCGTGTCTGGGGAGAGACCTATGTCCAGCAGTGGACTTCGATAGGCGGATGATGATGATGAATTATTTAGTGTTTTTTTTTTTATGGTAATGGTTATTTTTCCTTAGAGGTTAGCTAGGTTATATATCAATAAATATTGTAGGATATACTCCCAGCGCCGTCTGACCCTAAACTAAGCAAAGCTTGTACTATGGAAGTCACATAACTGATAAAATACATAAATATATTCTGATAATACATACAGAACAAATCATTTATCGTCACATACATTTTTGTTCCGGTGGGAATCGAACCCACAACCAATTTCTTGAAGCAGAAATTCTACCAAATGAGTTAACTGATCTAATATACGAAACAAAATTAATATCAGTTCACAAATAAGGAAGAAAGTAGCATTACAATGCCATCTTATACAGAGAGCAATAACACCTAGACTTGACGTTATACACAGAACAAAGGAAAGAAAAGAGAATCACTCTAAAAAACTACAAATATTCTACGCATCGCTTACTTCATGCTACGCATATCACACTCTATGCTACACTACCACATTACACGCCACACATTGCACACTCAATGCTACACTACTACACACTACATGCCACAATTCTCACTTACTGCCATGCATATCACACTCCATGCTACGCATTTCTCACCCAAAGCTACGCTACTACACTACATGCCACACATTCCACAAGCCACGCTACGCATTTCTTACTCCATGCTACGCATTTCTCACCCAATGCTATGCTACTACACTACATGCCACACATTCCACAATCCATGCTACGCATTTCTTACTCCATGCTACGCATTTCTCACCCAATGCTACGCTACTACACTACATGCCACACATTGCACACTGAACGTTATGCATTTCTTACTCCATGCTAAGCATTTTTCATTCCATACCGCGCATCTATTATAATAATTATGCGACGCATCTCTCACTTCATGCTACGCATGTTTGATTCCACGCTAGTGTATAGGTGCGTGCTCACTGGTCGTTTGGTGGCGGAGAGGGCGGGGGCGGGGGCGCGAGAGGGGGCGACTCGTCCGAAAGCAGGTACTCGTCCGAGTCATCCGACAGCGCGGCCTGGTTTTCATTCTGCGCATACAGGTTTTTGGTGTGAACATAGTACATATTGTTTTTAATCTATAAAAATAGACTAATAGTTGAGGCCGGTGTGTGGCATAAAATGTATTCCTTCCTTTTGTTTTTTTATGTTAAATTTATAAAACATGTACATATAAGCTTTTTTCCTTTTTTTATGTTTGTTGTTTATTTTTGTATGTATTGGTAATTATGTTGAAATATAGTATTATCGCGTACTATAATATATTCCTTCAACAGCATATAGTATGGAGTCCCGAAATATAGTACAATACTATATATTTGGCGCTATCTCTCGCGGCTAATTTTACGGCTTGAAAAATAAAAAAGATACATAATAATAACGTAGCGCTGATAGCTCAGTGGTTAGCGCGTTCGGTTCGCATGCCGAAGGGCGTGGGTTCAACCCCCAACAATGAGCTTGAGCTGCCCGTGAAGGAAAACATCGTGAGGAAACCATAGCATGGTGGTAGCGTACTCTCTAGTACTCGGCTGGCTAGCTGCCTCACGAGAGTTGAAAATCTGCCGCCAAGCATCTAACGGTGTGTTCCGGCAGCCTCACTTGAGAGCCAGTTCCATTCCAGGCTAGGTGTGCTTTGCCATCTTCGACCACACCGTCACTTAACATCAGGTGAGCTGCGGTCAAACACCTAGCCTGTCAACCATAAAAAAAATAACACCGTTTAACAAATATACAATTCTATTAACTTAATTTAATAAAAATAACTTAGATCCCTGATCACAATCTCCAAGTTTATTACCTCGCTCGGCGTGACAGAAGCCACTACCAGCACCTCGGTGGGTAGTAGTGTGGAACGCGCGCGGAGCGCCTTCAGTCCCTTGTCCCACTCGAACGCTTGCTGCACTAGTCCAGACTAAAACAATACGCATTGGGGTTCAAACCTCGCTTCAGCTTTCACTACTTGTCCTGATGCCTTCCTATTGTGACACCAGAATAAATAAATATCATGGGACATTACACACAGCGCCATCTGGCCCCAAACTAAGCAAAGCTTGTGCTATGGAAGTCAGATAACTGATAGAATACTTCAATACTTTTTTTTTGTAAATACATATTTATGATAAACTACCGAACGCCTCGCGGTTTCACCCGCGTAGTTCCCGTTCCCGTGGGAATACAGGGATAAACAGTAGCCTATGTCACCCGGGGATAGTGTAGCTTCCCAACGGTGAAAGAATTTTTGAAATCTGTCTGGTAGTTTTTGAGTTTATTCGTTACAAACATACAAAAATACAAATCCTTCCTCTTTATAACATTAGTGTAGACTAGTGGGCCAACCCGGCTTCACACGGGAGAACAAAATTAGATTAACAATATAAATACAGTGTAAACTCCATGTAACGTCACTCGATTTAACGTCAAACTCCTTAAAACGTCGGAATTACTCGACTTTGGTTGGTTTGCCTTGTTGTCCATACAATGATGCACTCTATGTAGCATCACGCACACTCTACATAACGACCACAATATGTCGTTATAAAGCAAGTAATTTCGGGAACTAATAAAGCACCTACTATTTGTTTGTTTCTAAGTTGCCGAAATTGATAAGAACAGCAGTTGAGTACGTTCTTTTGTTTGTCATTTTGTTGTTTTATTGTCTGGCCCGTATTCACCTCGACTGTCGGCATCATACGAACCAGAGATTCTAAGAAATTCGTTCTTTTGTTACTTTGCACGTGTTTGCCTCAGTTGCTAGACTGTCGTTAGGTTATTATTATGCATTTTCAACACGTTATCATATTCTTAGTTTCTCACAAACTTTCATCTCCATATAACAACTCTCTATAACGCCAGAAAATACGCAGTCCCCTCAGCGTCGCTATATAGAGTTTACACTGTATAGTGTATGTCACTCAGTGATCAGACTGAGCGCCAAAGCAGCTATGCCAGGACTTTGTTTTGTCACGGGCATGCGTTATCTCTTACCACCAGGAGAGCGTCTCGTTCGTCTCACTACTTTTACATAAAAAAAATCATTCTCTAGTTTTCTGTTTGTACCGGTTCCTTGATTCCGCGCAGCTGGAAGACGAAGTCCGCGCGGCGCGGCGCGGAGCGCTCCATGAGCGTGTACAGGTTGTGGATGGAGGCCGACAGGTTCATAGCGAGCCGCAGCCGGAGCGCCGCCACCGCCGCGCGCTCGCATATCCAGCACACGCGCTGGTACTGCCAGGAGCACAAATAATGGACTATCAAGCACATGCTGGGAAAACATTAGTAGGTGTACTTTTACAACTGTACTTTGATGAAAAACATACCATTTTATAAGTTTTTTTTAATTGTTGACAGGCTAGGTGTTTGACCACAGCTCACCTGATGTTAGGTGACGGCGTAGTCGAAGATGTTAAAACAGGACCTATTTTCATATAAAGAAAAAAAGAAGTTAATATGCAGCAAATTATTATTTATCTGTATTTATTTAAGGTTTGATTTCCATACAAATAATTTTTTGCCATTTATGGATAAATGGAGCATAATTTTACAGTGAAATCACAGCTACTGGCATTTATTTCGGTTTATTTGCGGTAAATTACAATTGCTTGATTAAAACAGTAGAGTATTAGCAGAAAATCAAATTTCTGAATTAAGGCATGCCCAACAGATGTCGACCGTACCATCCTTCATGCCAAAACAACCTATTAATAATTATTATTTATTATTATTAGTTCCATTCCTGGCTAGATGTGTTCACCGCCTTCAACCACGTCGCTCAACATCAGGTAAGCTGTGGTCAAACACCTAGCCTGTCAAAAAAGACAGCTTAAGCCATGTCAACAAGTCGTGTTAGTACTCACATTGTAGATGTAGTTGAAAGGTAGATTGATGCTTTTAATGAACAGCTCCAAGTTTTTGATGGGCATCATGCGCCGCTCGCAGCTTCCGCGCAGGCAGATCACACAGTACTCCTGCCCAACGCTGTACAGGTTCTCGTAAGCACGCAGGACCTCCGTCATTTTGAATCCAATATTTTTATGAACGAAAAAACCAAACTTGTTTCGGTTATCAACCGATCAAAAGTAGTAACAAACTAAACTTAATGAACACACAATTCATAGTTATTCATTTAATAAGACAAGTATTCGAAACAAACACGAAACCACGGCCGTAATAATGAAATTAGAACGAAACAAACAAACGAATCACAACAAGAAACTGCTATGTCCTATACAAATCGAGCACCAGTAATCAAGCAAGCCAATTACACGTTTTTATTTTTTTAATTTTAGAGATTTTTCAATTTTTTTTTTTCGTTAATTTGCCCTTTCGGGCAGGCTAAAGCTATAAAGCCATACTGCCTCGTCTTCAGTGTTATTTCTGCTATATCTTAGCTATAATTATAGTCGAAGTCGTCTTTGTCAAGTCCAGTTCGTGTCAGTTAATTCCAGTCATGCTTCAGTAAAGTAGTGACAACTTTACTACAAAGCTTCGATGGAGTTTTGGAAGCAACACGAAAACTCATGTTTCACCACATTATATCATTTTCCCACACTCGCGCTTGTAATTCGGCACTTTATGAATAAAACACCACCATTTTTATGCATAAACACTCGACAAAACACTAGTTTTGGAAAAAAATACAACGGAGCGACACGACTCTTCCCGCGTTCCCGCCAAAACCCCTATACAAATCGAGCACCAGTAATCAAGCAAGCAATTTTTTTTATTTTTTTTCGTTAATTTGCCCTTTTGGGCAGGCTAAAGCTATAAAGCCATACTGCCTCGTCTTCAGTGTTATTTCTGCTGTATCTTAACTATGGTTATGAGTTTTTGGCGGGAACGCGGGAAGAGTCGTGTCGCTTCGTTGTATTTTTTTCCAAAACTAGTGTTTTGTCGAGTGTTTATGCATAAAAATGGTGGTGTTTTATTCATAAAGTGCCGAATTACAAGCGCGAGTGTGGGAAAATGATATAATGTGGTGAAACATGAGTTTTCGTGTTGCTTCCAAAACTCCATCGAAGCTTTGTAGTAAAGTTGCCACTACTTTACTAAAGCATGACAGGAATTAACTGACACGAACTGGACTTGACAAAGACGACTTTGACTAAAACTAGCTACGATGGCACTTATTTAACTTTTGAAACTTGAAAATATATAATTACTTGACACTGGCAAATGCTAAAACGCGACGCCAAAACCAAAGGAAAAAAAAAACTATGGTTATCGTCAAAGTCGTCTTAGTCAAGTCCAGTTCGTGTCAGTTCGTGCCAGTCATGCTTTAGTAAAGTAGTGGCGACTTTACTATAAAGCTTCGATGGAGTTTTGGAAGCAACACGAAAACTCATGTTTCACCGCATTATATCATTTTCCCACACTCGCGCTTGTAATTCGGCACTTTATGAATAAAACACCACCATTTTTATGCATAAACACTCGACATTTGGAAAAAAATACAACGGAGCGACACGACTCTTCCCGCGTTCCCGCCAAAAACCGAGATTTTTCAAGAGGATCTTGGCCTTTTTTTTTTTTTCTTTGGTTTTGGCGTCGCGTTTTAGCATTTGCCAGTGTCAAGTATTTATATATTTTCAAGTTTCAAAAGTTAAATAAGTGTCCTCGTAGCTAGTTATAGTCAAAGTCCAGTCTTAGTCAAGTCCAGCCCGTGTCAGTCAAGTCCAGTCTTGCTTTAGTAAAGTAGTGGCGACTTTACTATAAAGCTTCGATGGAGTTTTGGAAGCAACACGAAAACTCATGTTTCACCGCATTATATCATTTTCCCACACTCGCGCTTGTAATTCGGCACTTTATGAATAAAACACCACCATTTTTATGCATAAACACTCGACATTTGGAAAAAAATACAACGGAGCGACACGACTCTTCCCGCGTTCCCGCCAAAAACCGAGATTTTTCAAGAGGATCTTGGCCTTTTTTTTTTTTCTTTGGTTTTGGCGTCGCGTTTTAGCATTTGCCAGTGTCAAGTATTTATATATTTTCAAGTTTCAAAAGTTAAATAAGTGTCCTCGTAGCTAGTTATAGTCAAAGTCCAGTCTTAGTCAAGTCCAGCCCGTGTCAGTCAAGTCCAGTCTTGCTTTAGTAAAGTAGTGGCGACTTTACTATAAAGCTTCGATGGAGTTTTGGAAGCAACACGAAAAGCCATGTTTCACTACATTATATCATTTTCCCACACTTGATCACACTTTACGAATAAAACATCACCATTTTTATGCATAAATACTCGGCAAAACACAAGTTTTGGAAAAAAATACAACGGGGCGACACGACTCTTTCCGCGTTCCCGCCAAAACTCCATTCTACTTATTAAAGATAAGAGCTTGTTTTCATTCCACTAGTTTGTATGAATCTTGAGAATTAATTGTTTATCTTAACTTTACACGAAGGTATGTAGTATTCATAAATTCTTGGATCATTATTTCAGAAAATTGATTTAGTCTGATAAACACTTGTGACTAGTAAATACATAAAGCGCGACACCAAAAACAAAGAAGAACCATGATACTGACAGTAAAATCAAATTTGCCGCCAATTGTTGAATACTTTTTCATTTGAGAAAAAAATAATTTAGAAACCAGTTTGTTTACTACTTGGACCTCAGACGAATAATCAGACTTGGACCCTGATTATTATTCGTCAGAGGTACGTACCCTAGCATTAATTTTGGTTATATTTCATGAGTTGAGGTACAATTTTTTTTCTAATGCATAACAAAATTTCTTTTTGGCGTTATACCTATAATGAAAAACATATTTATGAGGCTGTTTCAAGTCGATATGATGAATGGAAAAATACAATTTAATATAATATATTCATATTTTTATAATCAAGAGAATTTAAAGTACGCTCTAATGTCAAACACATTTCTTTTTAACTACAAATATCCATTGAAGTAGGTCGTATAAAAAAACATGATAAGTTACGACTAAAATAGCACCGGAAGGTTGCAAGTCTGTCAATTTTCTACAGGATTCATTTCCGAGAATGACGACCTTCTATTTCCATCCCCTTTTTACCACAGGACGAGTAGTGCGACGGCCCACTACCCACACGTAGTAGTCACAGTCAGGTGACGCTGTAGAGGCCATCTGCGGCCAAAAGCAAGAGTCAATTAAAAAAAAAAACCACACGTAGTAGAACTTCCTCGCGTACGCACCAAACGTTTTGACTCTACGTTTCTCATCCGTACGACCAAGGAATGGAACAAGCTGCTTCCTTATTACCTGAGAGATATAATCTAGATCTTGTCAAGGTCAGAGTGAATAAGTACCTTCAAGGTCTGCGTGCTCCATGTTCGACAACATCGTCGCTTACCATCAGGCGAGTTGGACAAACGCAAACTTATCCATACTTTAAAATAAAGTGCCACGGCCATCTAGTGCACGACTAACGAAACACTCTACAGATATGAAGCTTTACAGTAAAGTCGCCACTACTGTACTGTATGACTGTACTTGACCAAACCTGGACTTTAAGACTAACTATTGATACGAGGTGACTTATTCAACGTAAAAATATGAAACACTTGACACTGACAAATGCTCAAATGCGACGTCAAAACCAAAGAAAAAAAGTTCCTGTCCATGACCATTGCAGCTATACCACGGTACAATATTTCTGTATGGTGTATGGCAGCCCGTACACGTTCCGCGCGATCCGCGATCAATGATCGCGATCCAGACTGATCGTGTACGAAGCGGATTGACGGACTGATGCTCCGGATCGCATATCTAGAAATTTTGAAATCATGATCGCGGATCGCGGATCGCGGATCGTGATCATGATTGAACGTGTAAGGCGGCCCTATGTTGTCGCCACTTGTATTTGCCGCCTTGCCGAATGCAAAACGATCAGTCTATACCGGAAACTACGTGCCAGCTGTTGATGGGTATCACCGTAACGGAAACCGAGGCGCTTGCTCTTCTCTTCGTTCGTGATGGTCCGACTGCTTGCAGTCACTCACTTGGCTCCTAGTCGTCTTCGAGAACACACCTGCCTGAGCTTGGCTGTCTGGTGTTATTAAGTGTGCATTATATATAGGTGTAATATTGTGTCCAAATGTGTGTCTGCCTATATAAACAGTGTCTTGCATCTAGCGATGAATGTATATACGTTTGACCCTACCCGTGTCGCTTTTAGGTAATGTATGAAAATAATACAACAAAATATTTTTTTTTAATAAAACACTATATTAATATAATATAATAATAAATTGTGTATGTCTATAAGAGAACTCTTGCACTTCCCCAATCTCCTAACAGATGATCAATTCAACCTAGGGCCATTCCACGACGGGCCACCACGCCCCGGAGCACAACCCACCGTCCCCGCTCACAGAAATACCACCTATATAGGAAAGACAATAACTTACTGATTGATATATTAAAACAAAATCATACCTATTGTGCTTAAGGTGGTTCGATTTCCATACAAATATTTTTTTTCCATTTATGGACAAATGGAGCATAATTTTACAGTGAAATCACAGCTACTGGCATTTATTTTGGTCTTCATTTGCGGTAAATCACAATTTATTAGCATTATCTACTGTTTTATTCAAAAATCATAAATTCATAAATCATTAATAAATTTGATTTTGTGCTATTATAATCTACTGTTTTGTTCAAGCAATTGTGATTTGCCGCAAATAAATGCCAGTAGCTGTGATTTCACTGTAAAATTATGCTCCATTTGTTCATAAATGGCAAAAAATTTTTTGTATGGAAATCTTACCAATGTAAATGACACTGAAAATTTTTGTAACAAAATTATCTCGGTCAGAGGTCAGTGACATTTTGTCTATGAAACAGCTGATTTCACGGTTTCAATAGAGCAACTTGTTCTTAATTTCGAGTTTAACCTCCTTTCAACTTGATATCGTTCCGAGTAACCTCAGTATGAACTAACAATGGTTATAATTTTCCTATTTAAGGCTATTCAAAACGTACATGATAAAATTTACAATCAAATTAACATTTTTTAATAATTTACATAAGAAATGTGGAAATGTGGAATTTATTTTGCCTTTTTTATCATCTCATGCTTCCTTAATATTATTTTATCTTTTGTATAGTAACAAATGATGTGACGAACGAAACGCTCTCCTGATGGTAAGAGACATCTCTCCATGACCATTGCAGCGGAACACAGAATTACTTTAAGACGGTCAGTCTCCTGATGGTTAGTGTTCCCGACCCATCGTGGAGTAGAGCCATAAAATTAAGACAATAATAGTGCTGTAATTTATTACTTAACATCTACACAAAAAAGCTTTAAGCCGGGACCCCACCGCACGTAGCTGGTAAACAGTAAAGCGCTCCATATCGTATTAGAAAGAAACTACAAACTAAATTTTTTACAAATTTATGTCAAAAATGACACTGAAACGTGATCGTCAATTGATAGCTTTTAAAAAATTAATCCTTGACAGATTTTGTCAAATAAATTTTAAAAAAAAGATGCTCGAATGGTCCCGAATAGATACAGTCTGTGGGGCTTCAATAAATGAGAGTTTTGGCGGGAACGCGGAAAGAGTCGTGTCGCCCCGTTGTATTTTTTCCAAAACTTGTGTTTTGTCGACTGTTTATGTATAAAAATGGTGGTGTTTTATTCATTAAGTGCCGAATCACAAGCGCGAGTGTGGGAAAATGATATAATGTGGCGAAACATGACTTTTAGTGTTACCCCCAAAACTTCATCGAAGCTTTATAGTAAAGTCACCACTACTTTACCAAAGCATGACTGGACTTGACCAAGACTGGACTTTGACTATAACTATAGCATCGAGGCAACTTACTTAACTTTTGAAACTTGACAAGTGGCAAATGCTCAAAATGCGACGCCATAACCAAAGAAAAAATACCCATAAAATGTTGATGGCAACTAAACGCAATTTTTTTTTTTAATACAGAAAGTGACACGTCGAATTCCCGTTGTAATATGTACATATTTCCGACTGTCACACTGGCGAAGTTTTTATTGTCATCACAACCTGCGCTAACGCCAACCGCGGTGTGACCCCGGCCTTGCAATACATAACAGAAACTCCCTTCATTCGCTATCAGCTTATCCTAACTACGCGTCGGTACATAAAGTCATTCCATGATTCCATTAGGTACTATGTATATCTATTTATACTCGCAAGTGATTTCATATAATTATATACATAACTATTAAAATTATCAAATCTTTCTCCCCTATATTTATCCGACTGCACAAAAGGTGGCTCTTCTTAGAAGTTTAACGGGCGAAATGATCTCTTAAGAACTAACATCCAATAATGAAATATTTCATTTTAAACAGCTACAACCTATACAGGGTTATGAGCTATGAGTGTATTAAACCGAAAGGGGGGTAATTGTAGTCATTAGTTTAAAACCCTGTACAAATAAAAATTGAAACTGTTTTTTGGTATTAGCATCGCGTGATATCATTTTTTTTTTAATATTTATAATATTCGAATTAAGTTTATAAATTTAAAAAAAAAGTTTTTCCGAAATTCCGGAAAAACTGTTTTTTATTTTAATATTTTGTTTGGATACATACTGATTGACAATTTTCACTTAAGGCGATAGTTTCAGACTTAACAATTTAAGATTACGTTTTCACCTTATAAAATGTTACTTTGGAATTTAAAACATATTTTATAATTTCATAAAAGTATCAACGTCAATCATACACAACATCAACGACTATGGAAATTTAAATTGAATGTGGCACTAATATAATTTACAAATATACAATTTAAAAACACCGACTCCATGACCCTCAGGCCAACTAAACGCGCTGCTCCAATGAAACAGCGAGGTTTCCGACCAAACGAAAATATCATCGATGTACACAAGTTTTAGTTTTGTTGATATTTTAAAAACAGCTCGATCGATTTCGTTAAAATTTATACGGGACCACCTCTGAAGTATGATCTATCAAGCAAAAAAGAATCATCAAAACGATTCATAATTGACGAAATTATCGCGTAACAAACAGTGAAAAAAAAATACAGTCGAAACTTCGTTCTTTTTAGTCAGTTAAAAATGTGATTTTTGAAACTTGAGAAGAGATCCTATCGGAAACAAAACATACAGTCTTAATAATTTAGGAATAAGACAGAATAGATTATAGTTTGATATTTATTTTAAAGTGAAACCGTTTTCATTTCAGTCTGTAGGCGGCCACTGGCATAAGCCACATGTAACTGAGAGAAGGTTTTGACAAAATCCGCTTGTAACTTTGGAAGTTTAGCACCTACCGTCCTACCCGCATTATTTTACAACCCTTACATACAGGACAGAAGACAGTGCATATGTCGCTGACGTCACTGGCGCTGTGATCGCCTGCAGCACGACCGATTTGGAACTAAATGTATCATCGCGAGCAGTAAATTTCAACGCAGGGGCGTCCACAGTACGTTAGATCTTCGCAGCAATAAAAAGAAAGACCAGCTTGTAACACCGTCACACCGGCTCGTCAAGTCGGAGAGGTCGGTATACATTCTGGGCCCGCGGTCTACAGCGGCGTACCCGCCTCCGTACGGGATGCAGCTTCCACCGCGCGCTTCAGAACAAAGTTAAGATCTTGGCTGCTGGAGACATTGTTTTATGACATTGACGAGTATTTCAAACTTAAAGATAATTGAATTACTAGTAAGTAATTATGATTTTTTTGTCATGTCATTTTAATATATTGACAATATTGTTTTGGTATTGACATATTTTTATATTGACAGTATTTTTATATTGACATGTTTGGACATTGACATACCTTATTTTGACATGTAATCAGCGTTTTAAAACCCATTTAATGACATGTTTAAAATTTTGAAGTGACTTGTAACATTGGTGTTATCAATAAAGTATTTGTATTTGCAGTCTTTATTTAGTGTTTACTCGGCAGTACGTCGACCGATGCGAGCGGAAGTGGTCGCAATCGACAGAGCGCACGACGCTATAGTACGTGTGATACATAAAATATACTATTTGTGACCATTACGAGTTGTTAAACTTAAAAACGTTGTAGTTTTCGTAGAAACTTGTCGACCGTTCGACTATGATTATTCCTCATTTATGTGTAACATATAAACAGAGCCTCCGCTGTAGTATGTCCATACATACAGCCTTGCTGGCTCATTGGTAGCTTGTCTGCTTCAAGAGCTATGGGGTGTTGGTTCGATTCCCACCCAGGACAAGCATTTTGTAATATAAAAACAAATGTTTGTTCGGAGTCTATTTATGTATTTAAGTTTTTATTTTTTTAAGTCTCCAAGTAATGACCGCCAAAGCAGTGATACCCTCGACTTTTGTTTTGTTCCTCAAAGTTCTGTGTATCACTGCAATGGTCATGGACACGCATTATCTCTTACCATCAGGAGAGCGTCTCGTTCGTCTCATTACTTTTGGCATAAAAAAAAAGTATTAAAGTATTCTATCAGTTATCTGACTTCCATAGTACAAGCTTTGCTTAGTTTGGAGTCAGATGGCGCTGTGTGTAATGTCCTACGATATTTATTTATTGTTGTTGTTGGATTGGGTTAAGTACTCGTATATAGCTTCATTAATTAAAGTGTAATTGTAATATATTTTTTGTACAACTTGCCACATACATTATTGTTATTTTTACCGATGACGTCACCGCGTGCGATATGTAACGAACGGAAATAGCACGTAAGAGATAGAGTAACAAGAAAGAGAGAGAGAGAGAGGTTCCTGCCCGCGACGACCCTCTTTGACCTCGGTGACGTTTCGCAACCTACCCGCTTTGTACTTAAATTTACGAGTGATGTGACAAAATCTATCTGACACAACTTTCATCTGATAAATAATTGACTGCGTCAGAATATAGGGCCTTAAGATAAAATAAGATCGAACCTCTAGGAAATGATATTAACGTGTAAGCGGTGAAAATATAGTCGTCTCATTTTAATTATCGATGTTAGAGGGATACAGAGATAACAGCGTTGAATATTCATTATAGCTATATCGGATATGACGTAGCTAAAATAATTTTACACCTAACGGTGTGCTCCGGCTCCGACCTCACTTGAGAGCCAGTTCCATTCGAGGCTAGGTGTGATTTACCATTTTCGACTACACCGTCCCTTAACATCAGGTGACCTGTGGTCAAATACCTAGCCTGTCAACAAAAAAAAAAAATTTGAAGGTTATTTTATATTTTGTATCCGCGCCTGCGACACATTATACAAGGTTACACAGAACGGCAATACCAAGCTGAAAGGAGGTTATCGTACTCATGCCAGAATATTTTTTACATGAGCTATGTGAAGAGATGAGATTTTTTTTCTAAGGAACATTTTTGATTTCTTTTTTTAGGCGATTTCTAGTTACAATGACACGGCGTAACCCTGTATAACATTGTTACTATTTCTGTACAACATGGGGAACAGTTTCAACTATTTTATATTAATGCTATCACAGCTCGATTTCACAAAAGAACTTGATTTTATCGAATAAAACAAAACATTATTTAAGTATGGAAAACATTAAGGTGGTTCGATTTCCATACAAATATTTTTTTATCATTTATGGACAATCGGAGCATAATTTTACAGTGAAATCACAGCTACTGGCATTTATTTTGGCTTTCATTTCATAAAACAGTAGATTCTGCTAATAATCTACTGTTTTATTCAAGCAATTGTGATTTACCGCAAATAAAGACCAAAATAAATGCCAGTAGCTGTGATTTCACTGTAAAATTATGCTCCATTTGTCCATAAATGGAAAAAATTATTTGTATGGAAATCGAACCACATTAATATGTGAGTTCGTTAAGCGGATCATGATACAATATGATTTAGAACGTTATGCTAAATCGACAATTCTGTTGTGAAACCGAGGCCAACATAACGGTAAATACGGCATATTATACAATTTACATACAAAACTCTTCATCCACCGCAGACAATTCATTTTTTTTATCTGTTACACTTTGCCACAGATTAAAACGAATTCCGTTTCACTTTATCATTCTCGAGGAGACAAAAGAAACCCACGAAAACATCGACATCATATCAGTTTAAACGAACCGATTTTGTACAATACAATAATATGTATATATGTGTGTATAAAAAAAAAAAGTTTATTAATTTTATAAACAATGATTAAAACTTAAATACGTAATATTCAATAGCATAAAAATTACCTAAAATTATAATAACTGAAGTCTTATTTGTGATTTCCATAACTATTTACAGTGACAATAAAAAAGAAAACAACACCTTTCGCTTTAAAAAAGTGCTCTAGATTATAATACAAAGATTTTTGATTTGCAAACAGGACGGGCTCTCATCGCAAAGAAAATCACTCAAAAAAAGCGCCATCTATTGTTTTGACGTTGCACTACTACGAAGTGGTTAACGTTCACCCGAAACATGGGCAGAAAGTGGCGCCAACTAGTCTTTGACGCGTGAAAACTAAGATTGCTTCATTTTGTTTTGTACAGGGTTGCCAACCGTACTATCTATCTATACTATTATAAAGAGGAAAGATTTGTTTGTTTGTATTGAATAGGCTCCAAAACTACTGGACCGATTTAAAAAATTCTTTCCCCGTTGAGAAGCTACTCTATCCCCGGGTAACATAGGCTACTTTTTATCCCTGTATTACCACGGAAACGGGAACTGCGCGGGTGAAACCGCGAGGCCTCCGCTAGTTTTTTTATAAAATTAGGAAAAAAAAAATTACTATGTTCAGGCCAAAAAATGTCAGCAACCCTAGTTTGGGATGATGTATTACAATATCAGTTCCAGGGTCCACTTCCCCGGTCCCATCATCAGAACAGCTCGACATCACCGAGATCATCGATTGTCATCTGAGCCATACATACCTCAAAGTTTTTAAGTTGAACAACGCTTGAAATTCTATGCCATCATACTTAAAGCAATGTATTTAAGTAAAGTTTATGATTAACGTACAAAACTGTCGTTGAACAACAAAAACTTTCAGTAAAAAAAAATTATACATAATTTTTTTATACGTATATGATTTGAATTGTTTATGGTATCGTACCTAAAAGGTATATATTTATTTACATTTATATAGTTAGACGAACATGGAAACATTATGTGGGGGGTCATACACCAAGCCATACATCACATGCATGCGGCCTGGCAACATTTACAAATGTAACTTACACCCACAATATAAAGTCCTTTAAAAAGAGTTTCCCCGTCCTGTACTTTTGAAGATTTCTCGGGGCGCCTTGCCCCGGCTGTCCCGTCCTCGCTTGCTCCCGAGTGACTTTTACTACGGCATATATTAACAACGATAAAATATATATTCCACTATTGAACACTGCACTACACTACTGCACGTCGGATACTTGACGCGTGCTCAGTTACACTATAGTTCACAAACGCGGCGATAACACATAGTCGAGTGTATTAATTAGGTCATACACTCGTCGTGGCATATCGTAGCAAGTTGTAGACGCATCGTAGCACGGTATGATGAGTAGCCACGATACGTCGTGGCATGCGATAGCCGCGTCGTGGCACGCGATAGCCGCGTCGTGGCACGCGATAGCCGCGTCGTGGCACGTGGTAGCCGCGTCGTGGCGTCCTGCACGGGCGTGGTTACGGCTTGAGCCGCTTGTAGTTGGCGAGGTGGCTGTTCAAGTGTTGGGCGAGTTGCTCCGCTTTCGCGAATGACGCCTGAAAATGTGAGAGCTTCGCTTACTATCGCTGACAAAGGTGGGTTGGAAATTAATAAAATTCTTTTTATGTAATACATGGTGGTAGATTTACTTAGCAGGAAGTAGGCACCACTGCAGTACCAGATATTCTGCTGCCAAGCAGTAGTGTGTAAACATTACTATGTTCCGATTTGAAAGGTACTGCAGCTAGCGAAATTACTGGGCTGTTGAGACTAACCATCGAAAGTCTCAAAGTAATGAGCGCCAAAGCAGCGATGCTTGGACTTTGTTTTGCTACACAAAGTTCTGTTTATCGCTGCAATGGTCATGGACAGGCGTTCACTTACCAGGAGAGCGTCTACTTCATCTCATAACATTTACATAATAAAAACTTGAACAGCGGCAACGAGGCAGCGAGCCGCTGCCGGAGCCGGCGCCGGCAGCCGCGCCATGTGTGCGAGTGAAGTGAGGGAAGAGCGCACGTACCTTGCAGACGACGCACCGGTAGAGCTGCTTGGCGTGGTTGTGCAGATGCCTGGTGAGGGAGTGCACGTGCGAGAACCGCTTGCCGCAGTGCGCGCACGCGTGCGGCAGCGAGGCGCTGCCGGAGCCGGCGCCCGCGGCCGCGCCGCTGCCGGAGGTCAGCGCGGGCGCGCCGGGGTGCGCGCACGCGCGGTGCCGCCGCAGCTGCTCCCACCGCGGGAACACCGCGCCGCACTCGCTGCACCGACCTGCCCACAACACACGGTCACTACCCATTTGTAGATTCAAGATTCAATATTTTATTGTTAATTGTTAGGTGTTAGTGTGTGAGAAAGGGAGGAAGGTAGAGAAGTAGCGTGTGAGGTAGGTAGGACGGTACTTTGTGAGGAAGGAGGGAGGTAGCGTGTGAGGAAGGTAGGGGGTAGTTTGTGAGGAAGGTAACGTGTGAGGTAGGGGGAGGTAGCGTGTGAGGTAGGGGGAGGTAGCGTGTGAGGTAGGGGGAGGTAGTGTGTGAGGAAGGTAACGTGTGAGGTAGGGGGAGGTAGCGTGTGAGGTAGGAAGAAGTAGCGTGTGAGGTAGGTAGGACGGTACTTTGTGAGGAAGGAGGGAGGTAGCGTGTGAGGAAGGTAGGGGGTAGTTTGTGAGGAAGGTAACGTGTGAGGTAGGGGGAGGTAGCGTGTGAGGTAGGGGGAGGTAGCGTGTGAGGTAGGGGGAGGTAGTGTGTGAGGAAGGTAACGTGTGAGGTAGGGGGAGGTAGCGTGTGAGGTAGGAAGAGGTAGTGTGTGAGGAAGGTAACGTGTGAGGTAGGGGGAGGTAGCGTGTGAGGTAGGAAGAGGTAGTGTGTGAGGAAGGTAACGTGTGAGGTAGGGGGAGGTAGCGTGTGAGGTAGGGGGAGGTAGTGTGTGAGGAAGGTAACGTGTGAGGTAGGGGGAGGTAGCGTGTGAGGTAGGAAGAGGTAGTGTGTGAGGAAGGTAACGTGTGAGGTAGGGGGAGGTAGCGTGTGAGGTAGGGGGAGGTAGTGTGTGAGGAAGGTAACGTGTGAGGTAGGGGGAGGTAGCGTGTGAGGTAGGAAGAGGTAGTGTGTGAGGAAGGTAACGTGTGAGGTAGGGGGAGGTTGCGTGTGAGGTAGGGGGAGGTAGTGTGTGAGGAAGGTAACGTGTGAGGTAGGGGGAGGTAGCGTGTGAGGTAGGGGGAGGTAGCGTGTGAGGTAGGGGGAGGTAGCGCGTGAGGAAGTGAGGTAGGTAGCGCGTGTTTGCGAGTTACCGTTCCGCTCGTCGTGCGTGTGGTGGTCCCTGTGCGCGGCGAGCTCGTCGTCGTGCTCGAAGCAGCGGCGACACACCTCGCAGCGGAACGTCATCGCGCCGCGGTGCGCCTCCGCCCTGCGACCGACACCACACGTACAAGCCCGGCCCGACCACTACTTCCGTCCTACTCATCGATTGATTCAGGCGTTACTTTGCCGTTGGCTCATTGGTAGCATATCTGCCTTAAGAGCTGAAGGGCGTGGGTCTAGCCAGCCGAGTACTAGAGAGTACCCTACCACCATGCTATGGTTTCCTCACGATGTTTTCCTTCACCGGCAGCTCAAGCTCATTGTTGGGGTTTAAACGCACGCCCTTCGGCATGCGAACCGACCGCGCTAACCACTGAGCTATCATCGCTACAAATCTCAAAGGACCAAGAATTTTGTTTGACAGCCCCGTTGGCTCATCGGTAGTATATCTGCTTTAAGAGCTGAAACGTGGGTTCTATTCCCGCTCAGGATAAACATTTTATGCATCAACAAATGTTTGTTCTGTATTTACAAAAACAAAAGTATTTCTGTATTCTATCTAGTTATGTGGCTTCCATCGCACAAGCTTTGCTTAGTTTGGCGTCAGATGGCGCTGTGTGTAATGTCCTACGATATTTATTTTATTTCCGCTTAACAGTCGTTCCAGTTACAACAGTACTACTACTAATAGTGACACTTGAATGGACCCTAATTTTAACACGTTTTTTTTGTAAACACAAAAAGACCCACACACAAAACAAACATAATTTTTTTTTTAATTGTGACAAGCTATGTCACAATTAAAAAAACGTTTGACCACAGCTCACCTGATGGTATGAAAATGTGGTCGAAGATAAAGCACTGAAAACACAAATGTTTCGCGAGTGAATCGGTTTCTTCTAGGCGAGCGTGCTCCACCGTAGACCGCATCTTCGCTTAACATCAGGCGGGATGGCGCATGGCGGTCAAACGCAAGCCTATTTATTGTAAAAAAAAAAGAGTAAGCATCAGATGTTCTGTCAAATAAGCAGGTGAACGATGGATGGTAAGTACTTGTGTGCGTAGAGTTTCTCGCGGCGGGGAAACGCCTCGCTGCAGATGTCGCACTCGTACCGGTCGGAGGAGCGCTGCCGCGAGCGCGGGGCTGCGCCCCCGCCGCCGCGCGCCGCGTGCACGCGCCGGTGGATCCTGCAACCCGACACCGCGTACTGCTTCAGGGATTCATTTCTTTATGGCTGATAAGGCAGCTTTCGTTTTTTGTAATGTAAAAGTAATGAGACGAACGATGCGCTCTGCTGATGGTAAGAGATAACGCCTGTCCATGACCATTGCAGCGATACACAGAACTTTGAGTAACAAAACAAAATCCAGGCATCGCTGCTTTGGCGCTCATTACTTTGAGACTTTCGATGGTTAGTCTCAACAGCCCAGTAATGTTTACACACTACTGCTTGACGGCAGAATATCTGGTACTGCAGTGGTACCTACCTAGACGACCTGCTAAGGAGATCTACCACCAAGTAAATTAAGTGATAGTTACTTGGTGGTAGATCTCCTAATAAAACAACATAATTTTTAAATTAGTTTTCTCATTAATTAGTGTGCAATATTTTGACATAAATATAATTGATAAACTGTTTTTATATCAATTGCACCAAGGACCAACTTTGCCCCCGTGTCTCCCCCTTTTACCATCGCGTGGGTAGCACTCCTCTCGGCATTTTTAATTTGCCAATTTGAATTTGACATTATATTTGTGTTTGACATAGTATTTGAATTTGACACGTTATTTATCATTATTTTAGATTTTATAAGTTTTATTTATACAACATAGTTTTGAAATTGGTGTTTAATTGTTTAATAGTTTGTCGTTAAATATGGATCAACGCCATTTAGTTAGTTAAAATTAACCTAGATGGCGTTGATCGCCGTTAAAACGCGCTATCGTTTCGTTTGGTAATTTTACTTTCTAAATTTCTTATTTTTGAACGGTGTGATTGTGACTGAAGTGATTGCAATAAACTGCTTTAAGTTTGCTATCTCGCTCTGTTTCATTTCACATTACTTGTCTGGGTTCTGTACAATTGGTTTTCTCATTATTCAGTGTATGGTCTCATTAATACTGTGACATAAATGTAATTGATTAGCCGTCAATAAATAAATAATTAGTATCGAGTGTGTAGTGTGTGTAGTGTGTGTAGAGTGTGGTGCACTTACTTGAGCGTGACACGCGTAGAGTACCACTTCCTGCAGATGTGGCACTGGAAGCTCTTGTCGGGGCTCTCGGTGTCGCTCTCCGAGATCTCGTCGTGCGAGCCGGCGCCGGCGGGCGGCGCGCCGCCCCCGCGCTCCGGGTCCGACTCGGAGCCCGAGTCGCCGCCGGCGTCCGCCGCGGCCGGCGGCGGCGCCGCCCACGCGGGGGCGCTGTACGTGCTGCCGGAACCAACACTAACTGTTCATTTTACATCGCGACTCCAATCCCACTAATATTATAAACGCAAACAACTACTCAACGGATTTGGATGAAATTTGGTATGGAGGTAGCTGACACCCTGGATTAACGCATAGGTTATTTATCACGAAAATATGTACCAGGTAACACCGCGGGGCGCAGCTAGTAAATAAATAAATATGTACACCTTTGTCAGATGATGAATCAATTGAACAAAAATTCACAATCCATTTTTATCATAGTACAAGCTTTGCTTAGTTCGGGGTCAGATGGCGCTGTGTGTAATGTCCTGTGATGTTCATTTTTCATCCCCCCCCTCTCGTAAAGAGTAGTTTTGCTCTTCGATATCTGAGTGCAAAAGTCGTTTGTATCCGCTAGAGGATAAAGTAAATTTGAATTTAGAACATCGCGTGCACTAAGTTTGTGAATTCAAAACATCATTAAACCTATTTACTTCTACCTCCATGTGACGAATTTATCATACAACTGTTTTTAATTTGTTAAAAACTCAGACTCGGTGTACGTTTTTTTTAAATAGCTTTGCGCGCGCAATTTTCTTTTCACGTCATATTGTTAATGTAGTAGTTACTACCTAAACTGAAATAGAAGTATCTTGTGATTGTAGAAGATTTGTTTGCATTGAGTCATTTCTTCGCTGAGGCGGGAGACAAGTCACGTGCTGCACTCGAGTGCAGAGATTGTTCGCCTCGTGCTGGTTTGCTTCCCGCGCTAACGCTCAGGATTGTAGTTTTAGAATCCTTCGCTCGCTCGCTCATCAACATTGAGCGCGCGGTTAAAAAGCAACTTTGCACTCTTGTATAACAAATAACTATAATTCTTTTTTACCAAAAAACATACAGAAAAAGCATTATTTAGAAGTTGAAATTTGAGGCCGTGTCTCCAAGTTCCCAGTACTGACCTGTTCTGGTCGACGTGGTTGGTCTCCGTTTCCGAGTCCGAGCTGTCTGATGACGAGGAGCTGCACGAGGAAGACGAAGACGACCCTGAACTCGAACTGCCTGTTCGCATAAACGTTATCACCGTTAGTCATCACTGTTTTATGCTAATAATCTACTGTTTTGTTCAAACAATTGTGATTTACCGCAAATAAAGACCAAAATAAAGCTGTGATTTCACTGTAAAATTATGCGCTATTTGTCCATAAATGGCAAAACATTACTTGCATGGAAATCGAACCACCTTAACAGTGTTTTTACATACCGGAGCCGGAGCTGCTGGTATCGGAGCCGGAGTCGGAGCTGTCTTCTAGTTTCTCGACTCGCGTGTCCAGCTCTTTCACGGAGTTCGCCCCTACGACCAAACAAATAGTTTCCGTTTTACTTGTGGGATCACTCACGTTTTTGTGGGATTACTAACGTCTTTGTGGGATCACTCACGTTTTTGTAGGATCACTCACGTTTTTGTGGGATTACTAACGTCTTTGTGGGATTACTAACGTTTTTGTGGGATCGCTAACGTTTTTGTGGCATTACTAACGTTTTTGTGGGATCACTAACGTTTTTGTGGGATCACTAACGTTTTTGTGGGATTACTAACGTTTTTGTGGGATTACGAACGTTTTTGAGGGATCACTAACGTTTTTGTGGGATTACTAACGTTTTTGAGGGATCACTAACGTTTTTGTGGGATTACTAACGTTTTTGAGGGATCACTAACGTTTTTGTGGGATTACTAACGTTTTTGTGGGATCACTAACGTTTTTGAGCAATCACTAACGTTTTTGTGGGATTACTAACGTTTTTGAGGGATCACTCACGTTTTTGTAGGATTACTCACGTTTTTGTGGGATCACTAACGTTTTTGTGGCATTACTAACGTTTTTGTGGGATCACTAACGTTTTTGAGGGATCACTAACGTTTTTGAGGGATCACTAACGTTTTTGTGGCATTACTAACGTTTTTGTGGGATTACTAACGTTTTTGTGGGATCACTAACGTTTTTGAGGGATTACTAACGTCTTTGTGGGATTACTAACGTTTTTGAGGGATCACTAACGTTTTTGTGGGATTACTAACGTTTTTGTGGGATCACTAACGTTTTTGAGGGATCACTAACGTTTTTGTGGGATTACTAACGTTTTTGAGGGATCACTCACGTTTTTGTAGGATTACTCACGTTTTTGTGGGATCACTAACGTTTTTGTGGGATTACTAACGTTTTTGAGGGATCACTAACGTTTTTGTGGGATTACTAACGTTTTTGAGGGATCACTCACGTTTTTGTAGGATTACTCACGTTTTTGTGGGATCACTAACGTTTTTGTGGGATCACTAACGTTTTTGTGGGATCACTAACGTTTTTGAGGGATCACTAACGTTTTTGAGGGATCACTAACGTTTTTGTGGCATTACTTACGTTTTTGTGGGATCACTAACGTTTTTGTGGGATTACTAACGTTTTTGTGGGATCACTAACGTTTTTGAGGGATCACTCACGTTTTTGTGGGATTACTAACGTTTTTGAGGGATCACTCACGTTTTTGTAGGATTACTCACGTTTTTGTGGGATCACTAACGTTTTTGTGGGATTACTAACGTTTTTGTGGCATTACTAACGTTTTTGTGGCATTACTAACGTTTTTGTGGGATCACTAATGTTTTTGTGGGATTACTAACGTTTTTGTGGGATCACTAACGTTTTTGAGGGATCACTCACGTTTTTGTAGGATTACTCACGTTTTTGTGGGATCACTAACGTTTTTGTGGGATTACTAACGTTTTTGAGGGATCACTAACGTTTTTGTGGGATTACTAACGTTTTTGAGGGATCACTCACGTTTTTGTAGGATTGCTCACGTTTTTGTGGGATCACTAACGTTTTTGTGGCATTACTAACGTTTTTGTGGGATCACTAACGTTTTTGAGGGATCACTAACGTTTTTGAGGGATCACTAACGTTTTTGTGGGATTACTAACGTTTTTGAGGGATCACTCACGTTTTTGAGGGATCACTCACGTTTTTGTGGGATTACTAACGTTTTTGAGGGATCACTCACGTTTTTGTGGGATTACTAACGTTTTTGAGGGATCACTCACGTTTTTGTAGGATTACTCACGTTTTTGTGGGATCACTAACGTTTTTGTGGCATTACTAACGTTTTTGTGGGATCACTAACGTTTTTGTGGCATTACTAACGTTTTTGTGGCATTACTAACGTTTTTGTGGGATCACTAACGTTTTTGTGGCATTACTAACGTTTTCGTGGGATCACTAACTTTTTGTGGGATTACTAACGTTTTTGTGGGATTACTCACGATTTAGTGGGATCACTCACGTGGATTTTTACAACAGCACGACTAGACGCTTGACCAAAATACATTTTTACAGTAGAACTTCCCTTCAAACGCACAAAGCGTTGTCAGACCACCTTCCTTGTAAGACCTGCTGATGTTTGGAACTCGTCGCCAGCGTCGGTGTTTTTCTAACTAAACACAACCCGGTGTTCAAGAAAAAGATATTTCCTAGGTAAGCTCCATCTTTGGTCACATCGTCGCTTTCCACCCGGTGAGGTCGTGATCGTGGTGTTGTTGCCGACAAAATATTTGTGTTTGTACACGCTAAACTTACAACCTTGTATAATTTAGAATACAAGATAAGAGCACTTACCATCGGAGCTGCGTACAGAGAGGACGTCGTCGTCGCGCAGGCGCGGCTCGTGCGGCGGCTTCTTGAAGTTGGCGGCCAGCAAGTGCGCCTCGAATAACTCATCCTGGACGAAACCGCAAAGTTTGATAGGCTAGCTGTTTGACCACAGCTCAGCCGATGTTAAGCGACCGTGTGGTCGGAGATGGTAAACACACGGCGACAGTGATTGCTTACCATCAGGAAAACCGTCAGCTCGATTGCCACCTGGGCATTAAAAAATCCGGCTAAGAGCGAGTCGGACTCGCGCACGAAGGGTTGAAGGGTTCCGTACCATTATTTTTATTATCTATAAAATTAACTATTAAATTATGCTCCGTTTGTCCATAAATGGAAAAATTTATTTGTATGGAGGATAGAACCACTTTTATAACGGATTTCCCGGGGGGGGGCTGGGAAATTGAACTACTTTTACTAAGGATTAAAAGAAGAATTAGGAATTAGGAGAATTCGTGTTTTTTATTTTTAGGATTGGATTTAATTACTATTTTTTTTTTTATGGTTGACAGGCTAGTTGTTTTGACCACAGCTCACCTGATGTTAAGCAAAGGTGTGGTCGAAGATGGTAAAGCACACCTAGCCTGGAATGGAGTATTTATGTATTGTATCAGTTATCTGGCTTCCGTCACACAAGTTCTGCTTAGTTTGGGGCCAGATGGCGCTGTGTGTATACTCCTACGGTTTATCTGTAAGGAGAACTGTCCACATCTCACCTTGTCAATGTTGGCGTACTTTTCGTGTATGTGGCGGAGCGCCCGCAGGTTCTCGTCCAAGCTCAGCGAGTCGGAGGCGCCGCCCGGCGACCCTGCCGCCGCACCAACATACCACATCATGCCATATACATGTGCAAGTTTGGATGGATGTTATAGGCATAAAAATATCGAGAAAAGTATTCGAAAGGAATTGTTTGAAAAACATAACCCTCTTTGCGTGCAGTCGGGTCAAAATATGGCAGTTTTTAATTTGTAAAGTGTTGAATTAATACATCCTAACTTATCCTACTAACATTATAAATGTGAAAGTTTGGATGGATGGATGGATGTTTGTTACTCTTTCACGCAAAAACTACTGAACGGATTTGGATGAAATTTGGTATGGAGGTAGCTGACACCCTGGATTAACACATAGGCTACTTTTTATCCCGAAAACATGTAGCGGGTAACATCGCGGGGCGCAGCCAGTAAACACTAGAAAAGATTCTAAAGCGACCTTTTGGCGTTTTTCAACTAAAAAAACTTCATGTGTCATATTGTAACTGGCAAATGCATAATGTTCTATGCCAAATTTTCGGAATGAGAAAAAAAAGTTAAGTACAGTTTATCTTACCTAGGTCGGGTTCGTCATCGCTGTCCAGAGATATTGGTTCGTTGTTGATGGGCATCAAATTACTTCTCACGCGGATTTCTGTGAAAGAAAAAAAAGTTTCCAACAAGGTTGCAAGATTTGGGTGTACTAAGCGGAAAGGGGGTGATTGTTCACATTTTTTTTTTGTTTTATTTACTATGAGCAAATCGCGAGTTGAATTTAGCCGTACCTATATATTTCGTCAACGAAACTATTACTAAAAAGCAGCATTTTTTTTAAATTCTCAGTCGACTTTAAACAAAGGAGGATGTTCTCAATTCGTCACATTTTTTTTTATTGTTCGGCTAGACCGATTCGTATAATTCTTCTTTGAAATGATATATTTGCAATTGGTCTAATAAAAAAAATGGATTTGCGGAAAATTCGTCGAAAACACAATTATGTGGTCGCTTGAAAAGCATTTAATCGTATTGACATAATTATTTTATATGTGACATATTATTTCATTGACATTTTCATTGTATTGATATAATACATAATATGTTATGATTTTGATATTTTTAAATATGAATGGAACAATGGCTGCAACTTTGGTGTTATTGATAAAAGATTTGTATTTGCATGTTTGATTTTTTGAGAAATGAATTGTGTCCTCGACAAATTGTTTTTGACGAATTTTCTGTAAACGAAAAATTTCACCAAAATCGGTTCAGTAGTTTGATTTTGGTAAAAATATATGTGCATGCATGTTAGTGTGCGTAGTTCGATGAGTGTGCGTGTATGTTACTGTGTGCATGTGTGTGGGTGCGTGTATGTTACTGTGCGCATGTGTGTGGGTGCGTACGTGTATGTTACTGTGCGCATGTGTGTGGTTGCGTATATGTTACTGTGCGCATGTATGTGTGTGCGTGTATGTTACTGTGCGCATGTGGGTGGGTGCGTACGTGTATGTTACTGTGCGCATGTGTGTGGTTGCGTATATGTTACTGTGCGAATGTATGTTTGTGTGTGTATGTTACTGTGCGCATGTGTATGTTACTGTGCGCATGTGTGTGGTTGCGTATATGTTACTGTGCGCATGTGTGTGTGTGTGTGTGTATGTTACTGTGCGCATGGGGGTGGGTGCGTGTATGTTAGTGAGCGCATGTGTATGGGTGCGTGCGTGTGTACTCACTGGGCTGCTGATGTCGCGCCGCATTCATCTGCTCAGTCTTTCGCGGGCGCCCGCGCTTCCCCTTCACGCGCTCCGTGCTTGCAGACTGAAACATAAACAAAAAAAGAAGTTTTGGCGGGAACGCGGAGAGAGTCGCGTTGTATTTTTTCCAAAACTAGTGTTTTGTCGCGTGTTTATACATAAAAATGGCGGTGTATTATTCATAAAGTGCCGAATCACAAGCGCGAGTGTGGGAAATTGATATAATGTGGTGAAACATGACTTTTCTTGTTGCTTCCAAAACTCCATCGAAGCTTTATAGTGAAGTCACCACTACTTTACTAAAGCATGACTGGACTTGACCAAGACTGGACTTTAACCATAACTATAGCTACGAGGCAACTTAAATAACTTTAGAAGCTTGAAAATATAAAAAAAAGATGTAAGGATTCTCACGATACCTCATACATCAAAATCTGTTCAGGCGTTTTAAAGTTATGGCGGAATAAACAAACTCACATACAGACAAACACGAACCCAGAAAACATCACTTAAAACGGGACCCTATTACTGAGACTTCGCTGTCCGTCCGTCCGTCCGTCCGTCACCAGGCTGTATCTCAAGAACGGTGATAGCTAGACAGTTGAAATGTTCACAGATGATGTATTTCTATTGCCGCTATAACAACAAATACTAAAAATAAAATAAAATAAATATTTAAGGGAGGCTCCCATACAACAAACTTGACTTTTTTACCGTTTCTTGCTCGATACTAATAACGGTGACAGGTGGACGCTTTAACTATTCACAGAATATTTAGTTGTATTATAGATAATGGTACGGAACCCTTCGCGCGCGAGTCCGACCCGCACTTGGCCGGTTTATTTAGACAGTCTTGTACTAAAAATGTTACTCACTCCGTCGCTTTTCTTCTGTCCGGGCGTTCGCTTGGTGTATTTCCGTTTGATGCGCGGCGTCGTGTCTCCGGTCGAGGACGAAGCCCCGGAGTCTGAAACACGACACTCACTGAGCGCTGCCGACTTGCAGACGGCACCATTAAACCAATCGGTGCTAATCGAATAGTCAATAAATCAATTAGTGTATATTATCAAATGTTCGATTTATTATAGTAATAGCCGCGCCCCGCGGTGTTACCCGCCACATGTTTTCTGGATAAAAAGTAGCCCGTGTGTTAATCCAGGGTGTCAGCTACCTCCATACCAAATTTCATCCAAATCTGTTCAGTAGTTTTTGCGTGAAAGAGTAACAAACATCCATCCAAACTTTCACATTTATAATGTTAGTGGGATAAGTTAGGATGTATTAATTCAGCACTTTACAATTAAAAACTGCCATATTTTAACCCGACTGCACGCAAAGAGGGTTATGTTTTTCAAACAATTCCTTTCGAATACTTTTCTCGATATTTTTATGTCTCCACTACTATAGGAAATCGAATCGCGACGCATACAACCATTGTGAGGAAACCATAGCATGGTGGTAGCGTACTCTCTAGTACTCGGCTGGCTAACTACCACGCGAGAGTTGAACATCTGCCGCCAAGCATCTAACGGTGTGTTCCGGCAGCTTCACTTGAGAGCGAGTTCCATTCCAGGCTAGGTGTGTTATCTTCGACCACACCGCTACTTTACTTGGTGGTAGATTTCTTTAGCAGGAGGTCGTCTAGGTAGGTACCACCGCAGTAGCCAGATATTCTACCGTCAAGTAGTAGTGTGTAAACATTACTGTGTTCCGGTTTGAAGGGTACAGCAGCGACATTACTGGGCTGTTGAGACTAACCATCGAAAGTCTCAAAGTAATGAGCGCCAAAGCAGCGATGCCTGAACTTTGTTCTGTTACTCAGAGTTCTGTGTAGCGCTGTAATGGTCATGGACAGGCGTTACCTCTTACCATCAGGAGAGCGTCTCGTTCGTCTCATTATATTTTACATAAAAAAAAGTAATTTATTTATTTATTTATTACTGAGGAAAAAAACGGGCACACCCAATAACAATTACCTCACAATTATTTAGTTTATCGTAAAAAGAAAAAATGTCAAAACGAATGTCATAAAAAGAAAATAAAAAATGTCAAAAATAATAATAATAAAAAGGATGTCAAACATTTAAAAGTATTAACACAATAATAAATTATTTAAGAGAGAAGAGAGACATCTCAAGAGACTCTCGCTAGACGGCTGGGTCAAGCGTCAGCTTCAAAAGGCAGTGATCCTTGACACGGCGCGCATTGTGGGGAGGTTCCTCACTCTGCAGCCCTGACCTCCGGCAGCTTGAGCCCTGCCCCGCTGCCGGCGGCACCCTAGTTTTTAAGTTTTTTTATATTATTTATGTTTTATATACATGTAATGTAAAAAAAAATTAAAAGAAAAGAAATAAATAACTGGAATAATAAATTAAACAACAATGCAGAATATAATGTAGGGTAGGACGTAAAAAGCCAGCAAGCCGCGCCGGGCGACCCGCAGAGCGGCAGGCACGATCGACGTACTTTACTCATAATATTGTAGAAAGAAACGGGACTTTTTTTTTTTAATGGTTGACAGGCTAGGTGTTTGATCTCAGCTCACCTGATGTTAAGTGAAGGTGTGGTCGAAGATGGTAAAGCACACCTAGCCTGGAATGCAACTCGCTCTCAAGTGAGGCTGCCGGAACACACTGTTAGATGCTTGGCGGCAGATGTTCAACTCTCGCGTGGTAGCTAGCCAGCCGAGTACTAGGGAGTACGCTACCTCACGATGTTTTCCTTCACCGGCAGCTCGAGCTCATTGTTGGTGTTTGAACCCACGTCCTTCGGCATGCGAACCTACCACGCTAGCCACTGAGCTATCATCGCTACAAGAGTTGTAATTTAGCTTGAACAATGGAGCCGTCGCTGATGAGCCTCATGGCTTTTCAATAGACCCCACGCCTCTAGTTGGTATCTGGCGGATCCATCCCAAAGATGCGAGCAGTGATCCGAACTTGTGCTTGGTAGGTGAGCAACTGTTCCGACGTGAAGCGAATTTTGACTGATCGTCAATTTGATCTTTTTTTTTTACTAATTTGGGGCAAATTAGTAAAAAAAAGGGCAGGCTAAAGCTGCCTTGTCTTAAGTGTTATTTCTGCTGTCTCTTAACTATAGTTATGGTCAAAGTCCAGTCCGTATCAGTCAAGTCCAGTCATGCTTTAGTAAAGTAGTGGCGACTTTACTATAAAGCTTCGATGGAGTTTTGGAAGCAACACGAAAACTCATGTTTCTCCACATTATATCATTTTCCCACACTCGCGCTTGTGTTTCGGCACTTTATGAATAAAACACCACTATTTTTATGCATAAACACTCGACAAAACACTAGTTTTGGAAAAAAATACAACGGAGCGACACGACTCTTCCCGCGTTCCCGCCAAAAACCTCAAATTGATCAGTCAAAATTCACTGGGCCAACTTTTTTCCCCCAAATGGCATCTCAAGTAACTCATCCGTTCAAAACGTTTAACCGCGAATAACAAAAGCTTTGTTTTTTTTTTAACTTTACCACATGACACATATTTTACATTTACGATATAACTACCTACATATATTATCTAGCTACTCAAAAAGTCATGCATTGCTTCCATCGTACGATAGCTACTGTCACCTTAAATTCGAAAATAATTTTGCATGCCAAACAAAACACAAAAAAAAACTTACATTTTAGTGCTACCTATAAATTAACAGAATTTTATAAAGTTGAGCAACTCCCAATATAAAAAAAAAAGAATGTTTATCAAGTCGGGCAACCCCAATATTAAAAAAAAGATATTAAATTTTGGCAACACCAAGAAAAATTGATAGGATGATACGAAAAACTGGCCAAAACTATTTTCAACATTTAAATTTGAAGATTCAACAATTCGATATGCTACGGTCATGCACCAAGTCTACAGACATCCAAACACCAAGGATTTTACCTTTCCGTTTAACCTTGGAAAACTTTGAATTTCTCCTTAATACAACGTTTTTCGTGGCCATCTTTCTCGCCGTCGAGACTTTACCCGACTTTTGGGGTAATTTCCGCGCGGCGACTTTATTTTTGACAGGTGGCAATCTTTTCGTCGCGCGCGGCGGCCGCTTGTTGGCGGCGATTTTGTTGGCCACGGTTCTGTTGTTCGCTAATTGTTGTTTGTTGTTAGCCAAGCTTTGGTTGTTTGCCGCGTTTTGTTGTCTGTTGGGCGGCGGTTTAGTTTTCGTGATGGATTTGGCTAAAGCGGTGAAAATACCATGTTACATACGTGTGGATGTTATGGACAAAGCGGTACGAGCAGCTCATATTTTGGCAAATTTAATTTCAGTTCTAAAATAAGTGGCAACACTTATTTAAGTACGACTGTTATCGCAAGCAGTGGACGCTGTCAGTTTACTTGTTGTGATAAGCCCCATCACTAAGTGACAATTAAATATTAAGTGAAGTTGAGTGACATATTAAGTGAAGTTGAGTGACGTATTAAGTGAAGTTGAGTGAAATATTAAGTCAAGTTGTGTAACGTATTGAGTAACATATTAAGCAAAGTTGAGTGATGTATTATGCAAAGTTGAGTGATGTATTAAGTGAAGTTGAGTGACGTATTAAGTGAAGTTGAGTGAAATATTAAGTCAAGTTGTGTAACGTATTGAGTAACATATTAAGCAAAGTTGAGTGATGTATTAAGTGAAGTTGAGTGACGTATCAAGTGAAGTTGAGTGACGTATCAAGTGAAGTTGAGTGATGTATTAAGTGAAGTTGAGTGACGTATTAAGTAAAATTGAGTGATGTATTAAGCAAAGTCGTATGACTTACAGTAATTATTGAAGCTGGATGTAGTATTAACTGTTTCTATTACCGAAATATAAGTTTGCCATAATATAAACTGAACATGATGTGTTTGTTAGTGTGAGTGCGGTTAATCACTCAATTAGACACACTTGTATCGCAGGTTGTGTTTCGGATCATCGCATGTAGCTAGAACAAGTCTCATTAAAATAATATGTCGTTATACACCGTCATATGTTCAATACTCGCAGGCAGCTTTCTGACATTGTACATAACACATTCTATACTATGAATTTGTACTAATTTTATAATTGGTTGGTCCTGAAAGCCAGTTTTCCTAGCGTTTCCTATTTAGTAGAGAATATTTATAGTTAACTACAGTGAAACCTGGTTAATTGTTTTTTTTTATAGCTGACAGGCTAGGTGCTTGACCACAGCTCACCTGATGTTAAGTGAAGGCGTGGTCGATGATGGTAAAGTACACGTAGCCTGGAATAGAAATGGCTCTCAAGTGAGGCTGCCCACACCGTTAGATGCTTGGCGGCAGATTTTCAACTCTCGCGTGGTAGCTAGCCAGCCGAGTACTAGAGAGTACGCTACCACCATGCTGTGGTTTCCTCACGATGTTTTCCTTCACCGGCAGCTCAAGCTCATTGTTGGGGTTTGAACCCACGCCCTTCGGCATGCGAACCGACCGCGCTAACCACTGAGCTATCATCGCTACAAATCTCAAGAGACCAAGAATTTTGTTTCACAGCCCCGTTGGCTCATTGGTAGTATATCTGCCTTGAGAGCTGTAGGGTGTGGGTTCGATTCCCATTCAGGGCAAACATTTTTTGAATAAACTAATGTTTGTTCTGTGTCTGGGTGTTCTGTATGTATTTACAAAAACAAAAGTATTTATGTATTCTATAAGTTATCTGACTTCCATCACACAAGCTGGCGCTGTGTGTAGTCCCACGATATTTAAATTTTGTACTATACTATTTTTAAAGAGGAAAGATTTGGTTTATTGTTTGTATTGAATAGGCTCCGAAACTACTGGACCGATTCACCGTTGGGAAGCTGCACTATCCCCGGGTGACATAGTCTGCAGCCCAGCACGGCATTTGAGCCGCGTCAATAAAAAAAATCGTCTTAATTTTTTTTAAATTATTTTGTATACTAAACGTAATTTTTTTATTTTTATTTAAAAGTAATGAGACGATCGAGGCGCTCTCCTGATGTTAAGAGATAACGCCTGCCCATGACCATAAATATATTAAAGATCATAATAGTTTTTATTAATGTACAGTACATGCATATGAGAGCTTGTCGGTGATAAATAAGTATATAGACATTTTTAAATTTATTTATATAATAAATAATAAATAAATATCGTAGGACATTACACACAGCGCCATCTGACCCCAAACTAAGCAAAGCTTGTACTATGGGAGTCAGATAACTGATAGAATACTTAAATACTTTTTTTTTTGTAAATACATACTTATAATACATACAGTACACCCAGACACAGAACAAACATTTGTTTTATATCACAAAATGCTTGTCCTAGGTGGGAATCGAACCCACGCCCTACAGCTCTTGAAGCAGACATGCTACCAATGAGCCAACAGGGCTATATTTCTATATATTTAGTATTTCATAAATAAATACGTTTATTGTATTGTTTTTTTTTTATACACCAACCTAATATTTATTTGCTTTTCTTTCCATCCAAAGGTTGTCTGGAAGAAATCGCTCTAGGCGATAAGACCGCCCTTATACATCAAGTATCCATTTTTTTTGTTTTATATCTGTATTAACTGTGATCTGTGTTACATTTAGTAAGTTTTTGGTGTACCTGTAATAAAGTTATATTCTATTCTATGTTTTTAAATGGTTGTCAAGCTAGGTGTTTGACCACCACCCGATGTTAAGTGACGGTGTGGTCGAAGATGGTAACCTAGCCTGGAATGGAACTGGTTCTCAAGTGATGTTTTTTTTTTTAATACAGAATAGGTTCGCGTTTGACCACCCCCTGCCTGATGTTAAGTAGGCTCGTAGTTGCTTGGCGGCAGATTTTCAACTCTCGTGTGGTAGCTAGCCAGCCGAGTACTAGAGAGTACGCCACCACCATGCTGTGGTTTCCCTTCATCAGCAGTTCAAATTCATTCTTGGTGTGTAAACCGACCGCGCTAACCACTGAGCTAACACCGCTACAAAGTTTTAGTACTTTCATAAGTGTATTATAGAAAATAAGACCATTCCAGCTACAGCTGATGCTGTGATCACAAACTACAACACACGAGATTTGATTAAACAAAAAATGACGTAAGAAAGAGATAGAATTCGTTTCAGAACACTCTTCCTCGCTCTGCATATGCCGCGACTGAATATTTTTGACAAGAATAAAAACCACGGCAGGAGAAAAAGAGAGGGAATTCTCTCTTTCTATCTCGGTGGTCGCTCGAATCAAATTTGAAATATTTGTACGAAAACGAGACAGATATACACGTGATCCCGTCATGTCTTCGGGTGGGAAAGAGACAACAATATTTCGTCGCGGCCGCGGCGTGCGCTGTGCGAAGTGAAATTCCACTCCAATAGTTATGTTATTTACAACTTTATATCTATACAACATAAGGATCATTTTACTCACCGGCGGCGGATCTTCGCTTGTATTCTCTTTTCGCTTTGCGTTCTAAGGCTTCTGAAAAAATAATATACAAGGTAATTTATATCTTATATCGCTGAAGTAATAGAGTTTAGATTACTTTGAGACTGTTTTTTTAAAGAGATCAAAATTTCATGCTTTCTCACTCTACATTTTTTTTTTAAATTAAAATAGTCAAATAGTTAAGGTGGTTCGATTTCCATACAAACATTTTTTTCCCATTTATGGACAAATGGAGCTTAATTTTACAGTGAAATCACAGCTACTGGCATTTATTTTGGTCTTCATTTGCGGTAAATCACAATTGCTTGAATAAAACAGTAGATTATTAGCATAAAATCAAATTTATTAATTATTTATAAAAGTAATTGTGATTTGCCGCAAATAAAGACCAAAATAAACGCCAGTAGCTGTGATTTTACTGTAAAATTATGCTCCATTTGTCCATAAATGGGAAAAAAATGTTTGTATGGAAATCGAACCACCTTAACAGCTGAGATTTAATATCGAAAAAATATGGGTTATAAAGATTAACAGTATGACGTCATTTCGTGCTATTTCGACACATAAAAAATCGGTCAAGTGCGAGTCGGACTCGCGCACGGAGGGTTCCGTACCGTTATCTATTTAAAAATCAAGTTTGTTGTATGGGAGCCCCCCTTAAATATTTATTTTATTTTTAGTATTTGTTGTTATAGCGGCAATAGAAATACATCATCTGTGAAAATTTCAACTATCACCGTTCTTGAGATACAGCCTGGCGACAGACGGACGGACGGACGGACAGCGAAGTCTCAGTAATAGGGTCCCGTTTTTACCCTTTGGGTACGGAACCCTAAAAAGAAACATAATTATATTGGACAAAACACAAGCACATAAAAGCTACTGAACCAAGACACTCAAGACTATGCAGTAAGTTGAGATAGAGGTACAGCTGTGATAATACGTACCGAGTTCCCTAGCTCGAGTATTGTGGCTAGTACCTATTATTTGACTATTATCGGAAAACAGGTATGATAATATCATTACCGGAGTGAGTGTATATAAGAGGTATAATAATTGTATAGGTAGGTAGGTGATGGTAGGTGGTATGATGGGGGTACGTACCGAGTTCCCTAGCTCGAGTATTGTGGCTAGTACCTATTATTTGACTATTATCGGAAAACAGGTATGATAATATCATTACCGGAGTGAGTGTATATAAGAGGTATAATAATTGTATAGGTAGGTAGGTGATGGTAGGTGGTATGATGGGGGTACGTACCGAGTTCCCTAGCTCGAGTATTGTGACTAGTACCTATTATTTGACTATTATCGGAAAACAGGTATAATAATATCATTACCGGAGTGAGTGTAATATAAGAGGTATAATAATTGTATAGGTAGGTAGGTGATGGTAGGTGGTATGATGGGGGTACGTACCGAGTTCCCTAGCTCGAGTATTGTGACTAGTACCTATTATTTGACTATTATCGGAAAACAGGTATAATAATATCATTACCGGAGTGAGTGTAATATAAGAGGTATAATAATTGTATAGGTAGGTAGGTGATGGTAGGTGGTATGATGGGGGTACGTACCGAGTTCCCTAGCTCGAGTATTGTGACTAGTACCTATTATTTGACTATTATCGGAAAACAGGTATAATAATATCATTACCGGAGTGAGTGTAATATAAGAGGTATAATAATTGTATAGGTAGGTAGGTGATGGTAGGTGGTATGATGGGGGTACGTACCGAGTTCCCTAGCTCGAGTATTGTGACTAGTACCTATTATTTGACTATTATCAGAAAACAGGTATAATAATATCATTACCGGAGTGAGTGTATATAAGAGGTATAATAATTGTATAGGTAGGTAGGTGATGGTAGGTGGTATGATGGGGGTACGTACCGAGTTCCCTAGCTCGAGTATTGTGATTAGTACCTTTTTTTTAATTTTTTTTTTTATGGTTGACAGGCTTGGTGTTTGACCACAGCTCACCTGATGTTAAGTGACGGTGTGGTCGAAGGTGGTAAACACACCTAGCCTGGAATGGAACTGGCTCTCAAGTGAGGCTGCCGGAACACATCGTTAGGTGCTTGGCGGCAGATTTCCAACTCTCGTGTGGTAGCTAGCCAGCCGAGTACTAGAGAGTACGCTACCACCATGCTATGGTTTCCTCACGATGTTTTCCTTCACCGGTAGCTCAAGCTGATTGTTGGGGTTTGAACCCACGCCCTTCGGCATGCGACTCGACCGCGCTAACCACTCAGCTATCATCGCTACAAAAGTACCTATTATTTGACTATTATCGGAAAACAGGTATAATAACATCATTACCGGAGTGAGTGTAATATAAGAGGTATAATAATTATATAGGTAGGTAGGTGATGGTAGGTGGTATGATGGGGGTACGTACCGAGTTCCCTAGCTCGCTTCCTGGCGAGGTACTCTGGCGAGGTCTTGTCGAGGCGCGGGCGGCCGCGCTTGCGTTTCTCCCCCGGCTCTGCCCCCGTGGCCCCCGCCCCGCGCCGCGCCATTGCAGCTACCACATACACATGCGTGAACCGAGCGTGCGCGTAGTACCGAAACATAACATATGTGCTGCCATCTAGTTTCGTTTATCAACAAAATTAGCATCAACTTTTTTTGCCAATGTATTTAGATATTTTCAAGTATTAAATGCTAAATCATGTTTAATGAATCTGTAGTCATTCAGAATGAATCAAGGGCAAGTCCGGTCATGCCTTAATAAAGTATGGGCAATTTTATTTTTATTTCTCCATACTGTATACACATATAATTTAAACATTTGGATAAAATTTGAGTTCTTCGACTTTTATATCTTGCGACAGATGGCGTTAATCTCAAATAAAGTTCACAGAGGAACGCAAAATGTTTGGATGGGCATATCCTCAGATTTCAGATCGTTGATATCTCGGTACTGACTAGCACGTCACGGGTCATAGACTAAAGGCGGATGCAAACAAATACAATGTTCTAAATACAGTAAAAAAAAATATCTAAATACAACACCATAAAGTTCTTTTAACTAAAACATATTTCGGTATGTAAAGTTTTTTTTTTTGTATTTTTTACTGATAGTAAACTTTATTTTATGAAACTAATTTGAATTTTTTGGCTTTCTATGCAGTAGTTTATTTTTAATACGTTTTCAAACTTTTTATAGTTATGACGTCATGAGGTAGGCTGAATACAAAACGTGCATTAGCCATGTAAAAACAAACAACTCGACGTAGATAAGTATGGAGGTTACAAGTATAACGGCAACCGTTGACTTGACATTGACAGATTTTGTTGAGGTTTGCCATTGTTTTTTTAGGCACTCAAAGAATCCTTATACAGCCGACGACGTGACATCATTAGAGATAAATTGAAAGTCAAGTTTATTTTATGTTTTTTATTAAAATAAACCCCGTCTCATAGTTTAAACAGTTTTAAGCGTGAAAATCATGTACAGGAATGTAATATTTCGAAATGGTTTTGGAATCAGCAAAGTATTTTTTTTCTTTACATACCGAAACTAACTACTATAAGAATTAAAAACATATATATAATTATGTAGACATTATTAAAGCGAAAAAAGTGCCCGATATTTTTTTTTTTGGTTGACAAGCTAGATGTTTGACCACAGCTCACCTGATGTTAAGTGATGTGGTCGAAGATGGCAGAGCGCACCTAGCCTGGAATGGAACTGGCTCTCGAGTGAGGCTGCCGGAACACAGTTAGATGTTGACGACAGATTTTTAACTCATTGCCCACTGTTGGGGTTTGAACTCAAACCCTTCGGTGTGCGAAGCCACCGTGCTAACCACTGAGCTATCATCGCCGATATATGTCATCGATTAATACAATTATAATAAGATTTATACAAGCTGTTTTGGTAGTTTTTTTATATTTGCCGGTGAAGGAAAACATCGTGAGGAAACCACAGCATGGTGGTAGCGTACTCTCTAGTACTCGGCTGGCTAGCTACCACGCGAGAGTTGGAAATCTGCCGCCAAGCATCTAACGGTATGTTCCAGCCTTACTTGAGAGCAAATTCTATTCCAGGCTAGGTGTGCTCTACCATCTTCGACCACACCGTCACTTGACAAAAACACCAGATTGTCAACGATAAAAAAAAATGTATAGGACCGCTTTAATTTTAGAATTTAACATTACCTAAGTATACATTTTAACAAAGAATCATGCATTTATATGTAAATCGACACGTAGGACCTTGTACATACAGGGTTAACTTTTATTAAAGAAAAATATAACGCAAGCAGCTTCTCTATATCCTGAAGAAAGACCATAGCAGCGATACACAGAACTTTGAGTAACAAAACAAAGTCCAGGCATCGCTGCTTTGGCGCTCATTACTTTGAGACTTTCGATGGTTAGTCTCAACAGCCCGGTAATGTCGCTAGCTGCTGCCAATATTATTAATTTTTACAAAAAAAAGAATCAATTGTTTTTTAGATTTATGAAAATTCTCGTACTAAAAGTTACTAAGCATTTAAGAAGATTGTCTGCGCGATTTTGCGTTAATTAAAATTAAGCCTGTATATTTGAAACCTGCTCTGAGAGTAGACTATACAGGCTGACTGGTAAAACATTTTGCATGTACAAAAATACGAGTATGTATAATTTTTTATTAGGTTTTTTGTTTTTGTGTTGTTTATTGTCAAGGTACTTGCTGAGCTTGTCCTCGGCCTTCACGAGATTCTCGTCATGTGGGATGGTGATGTCGACGAGCACTGCCCGGCGTTGGGCTCGGTCGACAACCACGGTATCAGGCTTATTGGCGACAATAGTCCTGTCCGTGATGATAGACGGGTCTCAATAGGACTACCATTTTCAAGAACTGGCGCTGGTGCGTACTTTACTTACAGTACGGCCTTGTCAAGTCTCAAGACTTGACAAGGCTGTATTTATAGCCGTGTTGTGTTATGTGTAGCGGCAGTAGTGATTTGTTTGTCATGTCATTTTATTATATTGCCAAGACTGTTTTGTATTGACATTTTTATATTGACAATATTTTTTTTTGGCATGTAATCAGTGTTTTAAAACTCACATAATGACAATTTGAAATTTTGCATTGACTTGTAAAATTTGTGTTATCAATAAAATATTTGTTTTTGTATTGAAGACTATGTTTCTGATGGATGATCCTGGCTACTTGGTTATGCATTGCTAGCAAGATGCGAACTTGAAATATAGTTGTTTTTTTGTTTACATTTCGTCGTAAATGTATACGACAACGTTTGACCAGTCACCCTGTAGTGTAGTGTGGAGGGGCATACCCATCTCGCGGGCCTGCTTCCTAGCGGCCAGGTTCGCCTGGTACTCCGGGCTTGTCTTGTCGACGCGCGGTCGACCACGTTTGCGTTTCACAGGTGTTGTCGTTTCGCTCGAATCCGCTGGAATATACAGATAGTTCGATTGTCAAAAAAACAAAAAAAAAAATTGTGCAGAAAAACAAAAAATATAATTGTTTCATATTTACAAACTTTTTTTAAATATCGATATACCTATCAACACCCTCAAGTTGAAAATCTGCCGCCAAGCATCTAACGGTGTGTTCCGGCAGCCTCACTTAAGAGCCAGTTCCATTCCAGGACTTCGACCACACCTTCACTTAACATCAGATGAGCTGTGGTCAAAAACCTAGCCAGCCAACCATATAAAAAAAAACCTATATTATTCCGTTCAGCCGTTTTTGTGTGATTGACTAACAAACATACAAACTTTCACATTTATAATTTTAGTAGGATAATGTGTCAAGTGGCTTGTAATATGAATTATTATTATTATTATTATTATATTGAATATTATAATATTAAATTCGATAGGCCAGAGTTCATCATCTTCCAGTCAAAGTCAAGAAGTTAAATCAAGTCAAAAAGACGTCTAATGTTTGCAGTCACAAGTGGTTTTGATCAATTACCTTAACCAAAACTATTTATGACACTGATTATAAAATTTAATTTTGGTGATTATTTATTAAACAAAATAAAAAAGACCTTAAATTATACTATTTACAAAATGTATACAAAAAACTTAGTCTAAAAAACCGTCAGAGGAGGGATATTGCCAGCATTGCCAGCATTCTGGCCACTGTGGCCAGAATGCTGGCAACATTGCCACGCTGGATGGCAATGCTTAGCTTTTGACCAAAGTAGATACCAGCATTCTGGTCACCTGAAGCCTCCTCTAGACGTTTATGACTGACTTTTGCCTTCAAAAATGATATTAGACTAGTGATGAGTTTTGACTGTAAAATAAACTGTAGGTACCGGAAGAAATCTGGTCCTGCTTGTGTCTGGCTGCGTACAGCTCGACGGCGGGCGGCACGAAGTGCGACACCGGCGAGCGGTAGTCCACCGTCAGCGGCAGCCCGGCCGGCACTGCGGGGAAACAGTCTATAAAAAAGTATTCATAACAATGTGACAGTTGTGGCAGTTGACACCCACACACCCTCGCACTCTCCTTAGCGGACAAGAACTCGCGCAAACCATCGGCGCTAAGCACCGGGCCGCGAGGAATTACGGAAGAGCAAGCTGCACGGGCGGTTCTATCGGGTCTTGACGGGCCCCGATGTGGACATGCTCGCGTCGGTGAACTGGCTGCGCCTTGGGGACCTCTTTGGGGGAACTGAGGGTTTTGCCTGTATTTTATGTAAACAAAGAGGATAACACACTCCACACTGGAACTACAATGCCAGCGGCCCAGAGCCTCGCTCCGGTACTTCAAGGAGCTGGGTTGGCTTGGGTAGTCGCTGGTGATACTTGGTGGTAGATCTCCTTAGCAGAAGGTCGTCTAGGTAGGTACCACACAGTACCAGATATTCTGCCGCTAAGCAGTAGCGTGTAAACATTACTGTGTTCCGGTTTGAAGGGTACTGCAGCGAAATTACTGGGCTGTTGAGACTAACCATTGAAAGTCTCAAAGTAATGAGCGCCAAAGCAGCGATGCCCTGGACTTTGTTTTGTTACTCAAAGTTCCGTGTATCGCTGCAATGGTCATGGACATGCGTTATCTCTTAACATCAGGAGAGCGCCTTGTTTGTCTCCTTACTTTTACATAAAGAAAAAAACTTTAAGGTGCTGGGTTGGCTTGGGTAGACGCTGGCAGGGGGAAATGCACAATACACCCTAACCTAACCCCCTTTGTAACAAATTCATAACATCTATTTGCATATATGGGTAAAGTACAGTTGGTGGGAGTAAAGTCATAGCGCACCATATCGCGCCTTTCCTCATGCAAACATATGTCTTTAAATAAATATAAAATATCGTAGGACTATACACACAGCGCCATCTGACCCCAAACTAAGCAAAGGTTGTGCTATGGAAGACAGATAACTGATAGAATACTTAAATACTTTTTTTTTGTAAACACATACTTATAATACATACAGTACACCCAGACACAGAACAAACATCGATGTAAGTCACACAAATGTTAGTCCTGAGTGGGAATCGAACCCACACCCTTCAGCTCTCGAAGCAGACATGCTACCAATGAACCAACAGGGCTGTCAAAGGTTCTTATTTTACACTTTTACACAAGAAACCACAATGCGACAATGCAACCAACATTTACATTACCATGAAAATAGAACAAATACAATTATAGATTTCTCAAAAATAACAGGAAATGACATTGACAGCAAAAACTAAAAAAAAAACTACAGAACCAATTAAAAAAATTCTTTCTCCAACAGAATGCTACATAATTCCCAAGTAACAGGCTATATTTATTATTAGAATTTAACTAAAAAATAAATGTATACCCGTGCGAAGTCGGGATGGACCGCTAGTATTTTATAATTGGTTTACTATAATTGACAAAAAAAAAGTACTTAATTATTTTTGTTTGTTATTCTTTGATGAATTATAAAACAAAAATTTTTTTTTTAGAAAATATTTAATTATAATGGTAAAACTGTAGAGGTTCTAAACATTTCTTCATTTATCTAAACATGTTTGTTTTCCAGAACTCTGATGTGTTTCTTCCTGCGTTTGAGACAGTGCTTTGTTGTTAGTGTTTATCTTGCTGTTATATTTTTTTTTGTTAAGTTTGATCAATTTCTTTCAGAGATTTGTTCCCATAGTGGAGACTCAGCCTGGTCTGGTAAAGGCACTTTTCAAAAATAGAAAATCTGTCGCCAATCAAAAAGCGGCCATGGAAATCTATGAACTCTTCATCTGGAATCTGTTGTGCAGCCTATTCTTTGCCCACAACCACAAGAACCACCCAAGGGATATTCTCTAGCACTCTAGTTGGTCATTTAAAGATAATGTATGTATACAAAGAGACTAACAGACTGTGTTTTCGGTTTTATTTAACTAGTGATTGTTGTGCCGCGCGCGAGCAAAGCCAGGAGAAATACAATCAACAATATTTTTCACTAGTGTAAAATGTTTTGGGCAACTGGCATATCACTTTGACAGTGACATTTCGTGACATTTCTTTGTTTACATTAAATATCTAAGATGAACAGAGTATAATTATATTTGTATGTTCCTTCTGAGATCAGCCCTAACCTATAACCTGAAAATAGGTTATTATATCTACATACATTTGTAGCAATAATAGCTCGGTGGCTGGGTCGGCTCACACACCAAATATACAATACTCAATACAAATATGTACATGTGCAGGACTTATATTAAACATTTCATTCCTTAGATCTAAAACATCTGATACTTGGTGGTAGATCTCCTTAGCAGGAGGTCTAGGTAGGAACCACTGTAGTTCCAGATATTCTCAACAGCCCGGTAATTTCACTAGCTGCCCTACCCTTTAAACCGTAACACAGTAATGTTTACACACTACTGCTTGGCAACTGAATATCTGGTACTGCATCTACCTACTTAGACGATATCCTGCTGAGGGAATCTAGCACCATGTCATTATTAATTAATTTAATGAAACATTGGAGAGATGACTCACATGTGGCTTCCTGGCTGGCCTCATCGCTGCCCTCTCTGTTGAGGCGTGCTAGCCCCGATTCCAACTGGCTCTCGCACACCGCCATGACAAATCAAACTGTCGATTACTAGAACAATCAGGTGAACACTTAAAACATACACAAAACCCAAAACCAAATCAAGAGAAAATTAGCAACAGATTACCAAGAATAACTACTACCAACTGAACTAAAGGGGAAGCTTATTTAATGTAATCATAGACTGAGAAATTGTATCATTACACTAATGAATGGGAAATTAAGATTACAGAAACACACAAAGGTTGACAAATGGTTAAATTTGTGATCATTAGTTTAGGGCAAATGGTAAAGGAAGCGATTGGTAATTAAATAAATATCGTAGGACAATACACACAGCGCCATCTGACCCCAAACTAAGCAGAGCTTGTGCGATGGAAGTCAGATAACTGATAGAATACATAAATACTTTTTTTTTGTAAATACATACTTATAATACATACAGAACACCCAGACACAGAACAAACATTTGTTGATACATAAAATGTTTGTCCTGAGCGGGAATCGAACCCATACTTTTCAATTCTTAAAGCAGATGTGCTACCAATGAGCCAACAGGGCTGTCAATTACTATTATCAATGTTATTGATTGAACATCATGCTAGAATCAACTGCTGTGCCAGTCTTAGCGTTAAATTAAAAATGTTTGACTAAAAGAACTTTGTTAAGTTAACTTAGAGACTCAACTGTACAATTTTGGATGTATACATAATCAATCTATCCTGTAGATATACTGCAAAGAACTTTAAACTTTGTTTAATCAAATATACAGCATAGAATTTGAAACCGTTGGAGTCTCAATAATTTTCTACAAACCTACACATTATTCTGTGTCAATGAACTCTGGAGGGTCTTCTTGTTAGACCTACAAAACTAATTCACCTCCAATTTGATAAAACAATAAATAAATAAAAAAAATATGTCAATGTCATTAATAACAACCACTGGCGAGTGTTTCTGACCGAAACATTGCTAAGATACATCAAAAATACACCATGAAAATGTAATTAATGCTTATCTGCTGATTCAGAGAGCAGCGAAATACCTACAGTCGAAACAACGTTCAAGCAACTTACCTTTAGAAAGAAACCATTTTGTTCCACAACCACAAAAAACACTTATTTCTAGTCGAAAACTTACAGAGAAACGATTATACTAAGACTTGTCACCGGAATAAACTTATTAAAACGACAATAGTGAGAAGTAACAATACGCGTGAGGAAAAAATTACACTTCAAGATCTAACAATATGAAATCAATTTGCTCTGAAGCCGTGGGGCAAAGTAAAACTAAGCAAAATAGATAATACACAAGTTTCACATGGTAAATAAATGAACGCACTACATAATTGTAGGATGAGATAGCTTTTAAAAGTGGTTATAAAAGTTTTGAATGCCGATTATCGGAGATATAAACAAAATTCGCGATGTCCAAATGAATTGAGGCGACGTCCATTTGGATTGCAATGGGTACGCAACTGCCTACGAAATGGTGAGAAAACGTATAGAATATTTTTAATCTGGCAACACTTGGTGCTAATTTGACAAAATGTGATGGTCTTCACGGTGACGTCATGGCTTGGTCCGACACGCGCGTTATGTGCTGTGCTATTCATCCCAACAACCCATTACTCTCATCATTGCGTCGTATAGGGCGAAATGAAATATTATTTTAACAGTTTTAATCGGCTTTATTTGTTGATTTTTGATTAAAACTCTCTTTTTGAGTCTCCGTTACTTATAAACCAATATATTTAATTCTCTTTAGTGTTCAACGCAACACAGCTAGGGCTATTCGGACCGAAATAATGACGCACACTGATTGTTTATAATTATTTGGCAAGCCTCCTTAAACTGGCCGCATTCTACGTAAAATTATGAAAACTCTTCCACTTTTCCAAAAAAACTCAACTTGGAATTCAAAAAATCAGAGAATAAATTAGTGATGTGACACAACATTTTATTAAATTATTTGTTAACAGTTTCGGAAAGTGTTTTTTCATCATTCAAGCAACACTGAAATGGGTGTGAGACAGAGTTGCGAAGGAACACAGTGTGGAAAAACGATAGTTATAGGTAGGTCGAGTGTTGAGTTGGCATTTACCACTACTTGACTTCGTTATCGGCACACGCGTTATCGTCCGCTCGAGGTTATTCTTTTGTGTCGCTTCACCTTGTACATGTATTTGTTGTTCCATCTCTTTTCCGCTTTTAATTCTTATTTAAAATAGACAAATTTAATTAATGATGACTGTAAATTCTATTTCACGGACATTTCAATATTAATACGATGTCAGGATTGTAATCAAATTATTATATTTGATGTTAAGTTGTTTTCAACAGCTAGTAATATTAGTTTATTAAGCTTATTTCTAATGGTAGAGCGTTATCAGTCAGATTGTCTGTTTAAGTTGATGAAGTGAACTTTGTGTTTGCAATTAGAAATTCATGAAATGAATTGAGCAGTTTCGTTAAATTTCATATTATATTATTACACATCAATATAAGTTACAAAAGAGAGTGAAATATAAAATAAAATATAAAATATGGCAGGTACTTATAAAATATTATGAAATAATTATATTCCTAACCAAAAATATCAACACTTTATAAACATGATGGGATACATTCAGTTGACGCATGTTTAATAATTAAAAAATAATATTTTTTTCAATTTAAATTCCAACGAATTCCTAGCAACTATTATATATACCTACCTATAACATTTTGTCAAAATTCATTTAGTAGAATTTTATAATGAGTCATTTAATAATGTTGGCATTTACCTAATGATTTCATTTAGAAACTTACTAATATTTCTAGAGTTAAATATATTTTCAATTTACTTTTGCAATGCGTCATGAGAACAATGACCCAATGTCTAAGGTTAGATCATGAAACGCAGAAGAGTGTTTTCAACGAAAATGTTTTTTAGAGATCGAAACGCTCTCCTGACAGTAAGAGATAACACCTGTCCATGACCATGGCAGTGATACCAAGATCTTTGAGTAACAAAACAAACAGGCATCGCTATTTTGGCACTCATTACTTTATGATAGGATTCTCCAAACTTTTTAGCCTAAGGGCAAGACAGACTATTCCTCAAAGCCCCAAGGACCAAAGTCTAGCTATCATTACAGTTTTTACAACTGAAGTAAATATTTTGTGAGTTACGTTTGCACGCATTTCTCTTTCGACGTTATTATATCAATTACTAGCTGCGCCCCGTTGTGTTACCTGCTACATGTTTTCGGGAATATCCCTGTTATTCTACTAGCTGCAAACCATAACACAGTAATGTTTACACACTACTGATTGGCAGTAGAATATTTGGTACTGGGGTGGTACCTACATAGACGACCTACTGGCAAGAAGACATGGCACCAAGATTTAAAAAATCAAATTGCATATTACATCAACAAGGGGCGTAGCTACCGCCATATCAGCTGTGTCAATGATACGGGGCCCCTGGGCTACAGAGGCCCCTAACGTTTGTAAGCAAACATTAGTAAAATGTTATCCCCCAATCTCGTGCTTCCCGGGGGAACAGAACATATTAAAAAAACTGTTATAATAATATGATCAACTGTCCATATAATCAATAAATAATTATTTTAATTTAACGCAAGCATTTTTGCTTCTTTTATGAGAAATCTTTACGCCTTCATTTGGGCCTCCAACTAATTTTGATCCAGGGCCCCTCTAAAGTACACTACGCCATTGATAATAACCATAATTATAAATAGTCTATATTTCATCATTTAGTATTCACAGGGGACTTATTCTCACATTAACCTCAATATAACCTTATAATCCAGACTTAGAAAAAGTAACTACAAATACATTATCTCTGGATAGTGTTCAACATAGCTCGTAATTTCTATGAAGTAAATATGTATACAATGTAAAAACGGGAAGTGACTACTGTTTCTAATCACATTGCCCATTTATCGTTGTGGTGTCATAAAAACCGTTTATCGCTAACGTGACGTAACGGAAATAGATCATCTGTGAAAATTTCAACTGTCTAGCTATTGCCGTTCTTGAGATACAGCCTGGTGACAGACGGACGGACAGCGAAGTCTCAGTAATAGGGTCCCGGTAAGGTTTTACCCTTTGGGTACGGAACCCTAATTAACAGTTAGTATCGCCCAAGCCACAACAAAAATCTCGTTGCAGATTTCGTTTACAAAAGAAACGCACTTTGCGAGTCAACTTGTTTTGCATGTAAAGCTGTTGAACTGACTTTCTCAAGCACTGAGCAGTTCCATAGTGGACAGTTAACTTTCGATGTTCTCCACTATTATGTGTGCTTAGGTAACGATATACTGTTACGTGGAACCTTGACCGAGTTGGATCAAGGCTTCGCTTAAAATGCTGACACAATGATGCTACAACCACAACGAAGCAGTGCATTAGATTCCAATCTAAACAGTGTATAGCAATTGATTCTACATAACAACAATTTTTTTTCACCAATTTATCTGCTATCGGTTATAAGCCATAATCAGATCTTCTCTGTGATAATTTAGGGTGGGCCCAGTTCCTTTAAACAGCACCGAGAACCAAGTTTCTTTGGTCTAAATTTAAAAATTACCATATTTTAAAGCGAGTTATTTCATCCTGTGGAGTTAATAAGCTCCTATCCAACTCATTGGTGTCTCATGAGCCTTTCTTTGTTACTCCTGTTTTTCTGCAGACTTTCTCCTTTACGGTCGGCATCATAATACGAAAAAAACAATTTTGTGTCAACGTGCACTAAACAGAAAAAAACAATATTCCAAAATTATTTAATTCAAAGATCGACATAAAACTACCAAATATAGCTGGAAAAGATCATCGCAGGATATAAACATAAAGACAGAAAACAGATTCATGAATAGAGATTGAAAAGGAGTAGTAAAGAACTGATGGCGAGTGTTTACCATCAGGCAAGCGGTTTGCCTATTAGTAGCCCTGAATCTACTATTTTTTCCAACCGGGGCACACACTTGACAGTGGTGCCCCCTGTCTCTAATGTTTAAAGTAAATAGTTAAAAAAACTCACAAATATATGAGTGGTAGGTATATTTGTAATCCGGAAAATATACTCTTTCATAAATTTACATTTAGTATCAGTGCGTCCAAGCTTTTCTCGGTGTTTGTAAAATTTAAAACTCGGAATATTGTACTCCCATGTTAATTTAACTCGCTGTTGCCCTTAGTCCTAGATGCGACGACTATTCCCGCAGCAATGAACTTAGGATACTTTCATAACGTTAGATATGTCAAAACCAATTGGGCGTTTTAAAATCAAAATGAAGGATCGATAAAACAACGTGCGCTGGGTGCTGAAACTTTGTGAAACGTGTTTTCTTTTCAAGCATATTAGGAACCTGTATTATGATTTTGGCGCCCCTCTAGATCCGGGGCTAGCTATTTGCAACCTTACCATGAAAAATGAGAGCTAAGGATAAAATCTGGATAACGAGAAGTTTCATTTCATTTACTGTAGTAAATGGTTTATGACACATTTGAGTTTTACGTGTACGATATAAATAAACGTAATTTAATTCTGCTTAAGTGAAATGAAAAATAGGCAAAGTTGTATATCGATGAATGTAATGCCTTATTTCGACAATTTGGTAACCTATTCATTGACACTGACTTGAACAAAGGTTTAAAGGTCTCCAAGGACAGTGTCTTTTATGTTAATGTAGGTTATATGTATTTTTTATTATAATTTAAAGATCATTAATAAACTAATTCATTCATACAACAAACACATTTCATAAAATAACATACGAAGAAAATCTTCTAAGGGGTTGTAAGGGCACACGAACTACAAATCAATACATAATAATATAGGTTTTAACATGAACTACTATTTCTAAACTTTGTAAACTGCGGGGCACTGACAGACAAAGACCTCAAACTTATAAGAGGTCGAATGTTGTTATTTATAAACATTATCTTGACTGCGAAATGTGGATCTAGACCAATCTACTCTCATGTGTCCTTGAATTCCGGTATTAAATCGAGTCTTTAAAACAGCTAAAGAATTATAACTAAATGTGTAGGATAATTCGTATATGCGAACATAATAATGTATATAGTTATGGATTTATTCCAAGAGGATGAAATAACCTGTCAACCTGTCACCATGGTTCAGGTTTCAGTCAACTCTATCAAGGTCGTTTCAAGTGACTCATCCTAAAGTGTTACCAGATATCAGCATCTGTAGACTTGATTTGTGCAGACCATATCAGTTTGTCTTCTTTGCAAAGTATCTAATTCTTGTAATGTCGTTTTTAGGGCTTTGGCTAAATTTGCCGTTCGCGTCGGAAATATAATGCGGTGTTACTATAAGATCTGCGTTTTTTTTTTACATCACTAGTAAATAACTTAATGCGATAGCCTACTTCAAAAAAAAAGAAATGCAATATTTTTTTAAGCTTACTAATTTTCGGGGCTGTTATTAGGCAATTAATTTTTTTTAGTTTTAATGGGGTAAATTGTATTATACATCTGGCATCACCAAATGAATCTGTGGTGTGACTTTGACTGTAACTAATATTTTTTCTTTTTTTAGTTTTGGCGTCGCATTTTGAGTATTTGCCAGTGTCAAGTGTTTTAAATTTTCAAGTTTCAAAAGTTTAATATGTTGCCTCGTAGCTATTGTCATAGTCAAAGTCCAGTTTTGGTCAAGTACAGTCTGTGTCAGTCAACTCCAGTCATACTTTAGTGAAGAAGTGGTTACTATAAAGCTTCGATGAAGTTTTGGAAGCAACACGAAAAGTCATGTTTCACCACATTATATCATTTTCCCACATTCAATACTTGTAATTCGACACTTTATGAATAAAACACCATCATGTTAATGCATAAACACTCGATAACCAATTAGTTTTGGAATAAAACACAACGGTTGACAAGACTCTTTCCGTGTTGGTAGAATACATAAAGTGCAATGTCATAAATATATGTAAAGAACTATGAAAATAATTGTCATTTTTGTCTTGTTTTCGTTAGATGTTGTTTGAACAAACCAAACAAACGTAAAGTTCTTTCCTATCTAAAGTAAAAAATACAGTGGAAATTAAAAGGAATGACAAGTTTTAATTTCCATTAGCGCCGTTTGTGTATTTCGGTACGTTTTATTTTGGTGTGTGAGACAAGTCAAGTCAGTCACATGACACTTGACAGCTTCTATTGTCATTTTTTAAAGTAGGCGGAAAAGTGGAAACGCAAAAAATTAGTAAATAAACTTTAAAAGTTTATCATAGGGCTGAACACAGCAAAATTGGATTCAAAACTGCAAGCATAAATATATAAAGAAAAACCTGTAACACTAACGCTTGGAAAGATTAATTTATTCACTACATAAATGTCTTTTATCATGAAGCAATAATGTGCGATGTGATTTATTTATAAGTAATTAATTGAAGTTTATCATATGAAACAAAAATGAGTAGATGCGACTTTAAAATAGTGCTCTTGGGCAGTGAACACGTCGGGAAAACAAGTCTAGTTATAAGATTTGTCAACTGTAGATTTAATGAAAACATTCCGTACCAAAACGTAAGTTTATTTTATTAATAATTAAATTCTAGCATCACACGCGAATGAATAAGGATTCTTTTCCGTTGCACCTGTGTATAGAATACAACAAACTTTCATTGTGTTTTGTGTGGAAGTGCAAGCCATTATGAGCTGTATGAACTACCGGAAATCTGTATCGGGAAGTGTCTGATTCATAGCTTTGTTTAAAGATTATATTCACCACAATCTGTAATCTATGAAAATAGTAAATAAAAATATTATGCATATGAAAGTTAGCTACAGTCGACTCTCGTTAATTCGAAACTCGAGGGACTTAAAATATTACGATTTATCGAGTGTTTGAAATGTCAAATGGTTCGAAGTTTTTGAAAGAAAATAAATAAAACTTCGAATTATTGAGTGTTGATCAATTATTATTTATTAACTGCTATTTTTTAACAATGACAAAAGTTTAACTTCAGCAAATTCTGTACTCTTTCTGTCTCTTTCTCTCTGCAACTTTGAATTATCAAGTGTTTGATGCCGATGAGTTCGAATTAACACATTGTTTTGTTACGTAGCAATGATTTTTTCGTTCAAAGTACCGAGTGCATAAAAATGTATTGATTTAGTTTGAAATATAAAGAGATTTTCTAGGAAACTCGTGATAACTTTGAATTATAAAGAGGTTCGAATTATCACAGGTTTGAATTAACGAGAGTCGACTGTATATGCTTTAAGAGTTGTAGGGTGTGTGTTTGATTCCACAACCAGGATATATTTAGTGATATAAAATAAACTAATGTTTATTCTTATATATTTACCAAAAAAAAACGTTTACCTATATGTATTTTATCAGTTATCTGTCTTCCATAGTACAAGCTTTGCTTAGTTTGGGGTCAGATGGCGCTGTGTGTAATATTTTATTATTTACTAGCAGCGCCCCCCGGTGTTACTCGCTGCATGTTTTCGGGATTAAAAAGTAGCCTAAGTGTTAATACAGAATCTCGGCTACCTCCATGCCAAGTTTCATCTAAATCCGTTGAGTAGTTTTTGCGTGAAAGAGTAACAAACATCCATCCAAACTTTCACATTTATAATGTTAGTGGGATTTGTATGTTTTTTTTTTCAGACTGTGGGGGCAGCGTTTTGTGCAAAGACAATGGAATCAAATGACAAAACATTTAACGTTGGAATTTGGGACACGGCTGGCAGTGAGAGGTGAGGAAATGGTACAAGAGCTGTTTTATAAAATGTGTTTCAAAGATTAAATATTTCAAAAGACATTTTCTGTTTTGGTATGAAAAGCTAACACAAATGATTTTAATCTTAATGTAAAGAGCACTACGATACTCGAGGAAGTGATATTTGGCGATCATGTAGGAAGAAAAAAATAGACAATAGACACAACACACTTAACACTTTATTTGGGACATAAAACACATTTCAACATAATTAACAATACATACATACAAAAATAAAAATTGAACAAAAAACAAAAAGTTTGAAACATATTTTATGTCACAAACCGGCCTCGACTCAGCATAATGCCGACTGAAGCCAGCCGGCGCTGGTCTTCCGTCGAGGCCGGCAGGTGGCGTCACGCACGAGTGTGCCGACCGGTAAAAAATGTTTTACGGATGAATTTAAACACATAAAACGGAATGATATAATATAACAGCTAGCCAAACAAGAGAAACAAATAAAGCGAAAATAAAATATAAATACCCGAAGTGCCAATACAATACAAAACAGGACGACTGGTTAATACGACACTTACGGACACACGCGGACGAGAAACCTTACTTAAGTAATATACGCGGTTATAAAACAGCACAAAAAAAAACATTTAAAAGAAAGAAAACATTTATTTTGCCACACACAACACTACAACAACAAAAACACACTACAAATAAAAGATTAGAAAAATAAAAATAACAATAATAATGAGTGGAAAGTTATCGCTGTAGTGTCCAGTGCGACAAAAAAGGTTAGTTCTCAGCATTAGTGCTGCCGATTTCTCAGCAGCGCTGGTTTTCAGAACTAATATTAAGTAACTGACTTCTAGGCAAACTTAACCAAAAGTAAAACTATATGTCCATGACCATTGCAGCGATACACAGAACTTTGAGTAACAAAACAAAGTCCAGGCATCGCTGCTTTGGCGCTCATTACTTTGAGACTTTCGATGGTTAGTCTCAACAGCCCAGTAATGATTACACACTACTGCTTGGCGGCAGAATATCTAATACAGCGGTGGTGCCTACCTAGATGACTTCTTGCTAAAGAGATTTACCATCAACTATATTATGGTTCTCGAGTGAGGCTACCAGAACACACCGTTAGATGCTTGGCGGCAGATTTCCAACTCTCGCGTGGTAGCTAGCCAGCCGAGTAGTAGAGAGTGCGCTACCACCATGCTGTGGTTTCCTCACGATGTTTTCCTACACCGGCAGCTCGAGCTCATAGTTGGGGTTTGAACCCACGCCCTTCGGCATGCGAACCGACCGCGCTAACCACTGAGCTATCATCGCTACAATCGCTTTCTTTCGTTTGTTTGCCGCGGCAGGTACGAAGCGATGACCCGCATCTACTACCGCGGAGCGCACGCGGCCGTCATCTGCTACGAGCCCGGCTCGCTCGCGTCGTGGGCGCGCCTCCGCCACTGGATGCAGGAGCTGCGAACCGTCGAAGAGGCACGCGCCCGCACCCCACTGATTAATTAAATTAATAAATATCGCAAGACATTACACCCATCGCCATCTGACCCCAAACTAAGCAGAGCTATGGAAGACAGCTAACTGATAGAATACTTCAATTCATTTTTTTTTATGTAAAAAATAATGAGACGAACGAGACACTCTCCTGATGGTAAGAGATAACGCCTGTCCATGACCATTGCAGCGATACACAGAACTTTGAGTAACAAAACAAAGTCCAGGCATCGCTGCTTTAGCGCTCATTACTTTGTAGACTTTAGATGGTTAGTCTCAACAGCCCAGTAATTACATACAGGACACCCGGACACAGAACAAACATCTGTTTACTACAAAATGCTTGTCCTGTGTGGGAGTGGAACCCGGCGTGGCTACTGCTCCTGAAGCAGACATTTCGCCAATGAACCAACATGGCTGTTGTATATTTGCAGAACTGCAAAGTATATTTGTGCGGCACAAAGAAGGACTTGCTGGACTCGAACCTCGAGCTGCGAGAAGTTCCAGAAGAGACGGTGACCACTTACTCGCTGGGCCTCAGCGGACACTACCTCACCAGCAGCAAGACGGGAGAGAATGTCGGTGAGTGCGCTCTTCGTGCTGTCTATTGCGTCACTGGTGGTAGACGCCTCGCGGTTTCACCCGCGTAGTTCCCGTTCCCGTGGGAATACTGGGATAAAAAGTAGCCTATGTCACCCGGGGATAGTGTAGTTTCCCAACGGGGGAGTCCGTCGACCGAAAAAGAGTAGCCCCTGAGGTGGCGCGCGCGGTGTTTCCGCGCGCCCCTCAAGGAAAGAGGGGTGGAGGCTCTCCAGCTCCACCCCTACAAGGGAAGGGTTCCAGGGGACCAACGCCGTCGGGGCCGCGGATGAGCGAACACCCCAGGGTTTTTAGTGGGTAGGCCGCCACTTTGGCGGAGAGTCCCACATAACCACCGTGCTTCCCCCGGAGCCGGTGGTATCCATTAAGGATTTCCCTGGGCAAAAAAGAAAAAGCTTCTCAACGGTGAAAGAGTTTTAAAAATCGGTTCAGTAATTTCGGAGCCTATTCAATACAAACAAATCTTTCCTCCTTATAACAGTATAGATAGATAACTCTTTGGTTTTTTTACTATTTTTTTTAGCTCTCTCTTTCTTTTCATTATGATGCCGATGATGATGTTGTTGTTCTCGTTTCAGAGGAGCTCTTCCAGAAGATAGTGGACGACTGCGCGGCGGACCTCAACGTGATGAGAGAGGTGGAAGAGTTAAGGGTGAACATACAGAAAGAAGACATACGTAGATTAAACAACAAAGATTATTGTTACTGTTAACAATACTACTAAAACAGATACTTCATCCTGTACCAAGACGGTGCCGTGCTAATCTTCGAGTTATTTCGTAGTGCTATGCGTGGGAACTAGCTATATGTTTATATAAATATAATACTATTTCTAAGTCCAAATTATGAACGAAATCGGTCGAAATTTTACAACTTCTATTTAGTTTTATTATAATAATGAATTTTGGACAACCTCCAAAACGATCAAAATCGGCCAAATCTTTGCAGTTTTAGTTCGGTTCAATACAATTTTCAACTTCCAAAACGATCAAAATCGGCCAAAACTTTGCAGCTATAGTTCGGTTCAATACAATTTTCAACCTCCAAAATCGGCCAAAACTTTGCAGCTATAGTTCGGTTCAATACAATTTTCAACCTCCAAAATCGGCCAAAACTTTGCAGCTATAGTTCGGTTCAATACAATTTTCAACCTCCAAAATCGGCCAAAACTTTGCAGCTATAGTTCGGTTCAATACAATTTTCAACCTCCAAAATCGGCCAAAACTTTGCAGCTATAGTTCGGTTCAATACAATTTTCAACCTCCAAAATCGGCCAAAACTTTGCAGCAACAATAAAATTCGGAAAGGCTTGCAGCTACGAGGTGTTTTAAATTTTTAAAGCTTTAATTTTTTGTATCGGTAGCCAAAGAACGTTTCAGTATTGGTGATTGATCTAAATTTTCTGTAAGTTATTTCGTGTCGTAATTTTATAATTATTATAATTATGTGCCTGTTTAGGATGTTCCTAATATTTGTATTTGCTGGTGACTAGTATTTTATTGTAGAATAAAGTGCAACAATTTAGTCTTACACGCGACTAGTTTGAAACTGGGGTTTGACTCGAGTTTCTTTTATCCTGATTGCCCAACGATCAAATCAAATCAAATAAATTCATTCAAAAGTTAATAAGTGATATGCTTTACAAAAAAATAAAGCGGTTCTTTATCCATTACGGGGTTATGTGGAACGGTTATTTTAAGTCCAAAGGGGGTCATAATGCTCAACATTATTCATCATATATTACACTAGCGGACGCCTCGCGGTTTTCGCCCGTGGAGTTCCCGGTCCCGTGGAAATACAGGAATAAAAAGTAGCCTATGTCACCCGGGGATAGTGTAGGTAGCTTCCCAACGGTGAAATAATCTTTGAAATCGGTCCAGTAGTTTTTGAGTTTATTCGTTACAAACATACAAAATTACAAATCTTTTGTTACGGGACTAACTTTGACATTGGCAAAAAAATTACTGTATTTTTTGTTATGAAAATTATTAGCTCGCGTTCACGGCACTGAAATTTATGTCGTTGTGTAAAAGTTATTTTCATCTACCCCCAAAAACACTGAGTATTATTTTAGTAAAATTTATTTTTTTGCACTCTCTGAGGAGGCTTGAATGGGGTCAATAGGCTATTTGACTCTATGAACAATATGGTACAAATTGATATAATCCTAATAAATTCCAGCGTAAAAAAGCATATTCATATATTTTAAGACTAAAATATGTTTATTTTGTGCAACAAAAACGACAATAAAATTTATTTATTTTGAGTTTTGGTCACGTGATGTGAAACACTCTGTGATTGGTAGCGACTCTGATGACGTCACACCAAAGTAAAAAAAAAAGAAAACAAACAAACTTTCGCCTCGTTCAGCTTGTTGTTTACTTTGGTGTGACGTCAGACGTGTCACGTGACCAGGGGCATGATCAAAATTGCATTATGGCGCGTATTTTTCTCATCAAACTTTCACATCGATTTTTAGCGAAAATACGACAGATCCCAAGGAAATATAGACGTGATGTGCAGTAAATATAATTAGAAATTATTTAAAACTATTTCCCAATAGTAGTCAAATATCCTATTGGAAATAATCGAAATCTAAATGAGAACTCTTCAAGTTTGTTGCCTTCGTATGTAATTGAAGTCTCAATTCAGTTTCAAATTGGTTGCACGACGTCTACTTAGCATTAATTACCTACTTAGAATAAGATATAATTTATGAATTTTGTCACAAATTTGTGATACAGTGCAACATGGCTTTGAATGAACGTGGGGCGTAGTTACTATGTACATAATATGACACTAGTGTGTAGGGGCTCGTATCAGAAGGCGAGTGAAACTCGAATTGTCGTTATACTCCGTCAATAATCTAATTTCACATTTCTTATACATAATTTTAACTCTAACCCTTACTAGTCAATTTACACAGTTCGCAAAGTTACGACGAATGATGATGTTGGTGCGAGTGAAATGGCTTGTCGTTTTCTCTCGCTCACACAACTATAAATACACTAGCGGGGCCTCTCGCACGCTAGTCTGCGCGTGCCGCTCGTACGGGGTGGTCGCCGTCACTCCGCGCTCAGCCATGCCTTCGGATGCCGTTCGTAGTCACCTCAAGTGATTTTAATTTATAAGTATATTTACAAGCTTTTAGTTTGAAATACTCGTCAATGTCATAAAACAATGTCTCCAGCAGCCAAGATCTTAACTTGGTTCTGAAGCGCGCGGTGGAAGGTGCATCCCGGACGGGGGCGAGTACGCGGCTGTAGACCGCGGGCCACAGAATGTATACCGACCTCTCTGACTCGACGAGCCGATGTGACGGTGTTACAAGTGAATCAATAACTATCAGTTATTTTTCGGAATTATTAACTTTTTCTTTCCCTAAAAACCATGTACGAACAATAAAAAAAGGATTCAATTAGTGCAGCTGTTCTCAAGTGATGCGATTACTATACAAGGTCATAAGCTTGGTGTGTACTATGTCGAGACACCCTCTCAACATAGTACACACCAAGCTTATGACCTTGTTTGAAAATAAAAATTAAAAACATGTAGTGAGTAATCAAACCACTTGTTCAACATTAAGAACAGCTTTTACTACGGGCATATCTCTGAAATCGCGGGAAAAACGTCACTTATTAAATTTGTTCCAGGGTCAACGTAATATTTTTTTAGAACAGGTATTTTGTTTCGATTTCTGCCCATAATAAAACTTGTTCTAATGACTTTCAGATAGTACACGCCCAGCGTATAATCCTGTACAAGATAACAGCTGTCTACCTAATTCCACTTTTGGCCACGTTCGTCATACGCCGTGCTGCACTGTACCTTTCGTAAACAACAAATAAAATGCTTTTATATTTTGAAGTCCTTATTTTATTTCTGCTTTCCTTGTAGCGGTTTATCTTAAACCTGATATACCTTTTGTAGCGATGATAGCTCAGTGGTTAGCGCGGTAGGTTTGCATGCCGAAGGGCGTGGGTTCAAACCCCAACAATGAGCTCGAGCTGCCGGTGAAGGAAAACATCGTGAGGAAACCATAGCATGGTGGTAGCGTACTCTCTAGTAGGTACTCGGCTGGCTAGCTACCACCCTCAAGTTGAAAATCTGCCGCCAAGCATCTAACGGTGTGTTCCGGCAGCCTCACTTGAGAGCCAGTTCCATTCCAGGTTAGGTGTGCTTTACCATCTTCGACCACACCTTCACTTAACATCACGTGAGCTGCGGTCAAACAACTAGCCTGTCAATCATAAAAAAAAAAATTACCTGCCATCATTTTGTAGGGATGACAGTTCTTATGATTTCCTTAGTTATAAAATAAAACATCATAATAACTTAAAACTAATCTATTGTATAAAACATTATAAACACAATTTCTATTTACAAATTATTATTATTACAAATATATATGGCTATTATCACTAAATGACTAAATTTAACTATTCCACCACGGCCGGCTCGCGACTGCATAAATACTATATCCATTTTCATTATTATCAGTACTTCCATTATCATTATATTTATAACTTTGTGTTCCATAATTTCTCATGTCACTTAGATTTTCAGTGTCCCTTCCACTTTGACTGCGTTCATTATTATAACCAGTCTGTCCATAACTATTTTGATTATAACCGTTGGTTGTTCGTCCGTTATCATAATATGTTTGTTGGTTCACGTTTCCATTATTATTTTGATTATATCTATTATTATTGTTATCTGCATTTCCTCCCCAATTATTGTTTCTGTTATTTGAATAATTATTGCCGTTATCATTAGCTGTGTCACGGTTACTGGTGCTCAATACTTGGCTGTTGTAGTATTGGTTATTATTATTAGTCGTTGTTCCAGCGTTATTATAATTTTGACCATTATTGTTTTGGAATTGACCAGTGTTGGCTGTATCGGGATTTCTATTCTGATTGACGACACCCCTGTTATTATTTCCAGCCCCATTATTATTTCCAGCGCTCCAATTATTATTTCTATTTCCATTATTGTTGTTTACGTTAATTCCTTGGTTCCCATACTGGTTGTTCCCGTCGCGTTCCGTTTTGATGTTGGTGAACACCTGAAAAATATTAAAATAACAACAATTATCAAAGAGAAGTCTTTTGACACTTGGATCGTTCTACTGAAGTGTGCAACTGGCACAAGTCCTTTGATTGGTGTCCACAGGCACTTTGACCGACTCCATCACTGTTGCTTTGACAGAGCTCATCATCGGAAATTTGATTAACCCATTATAGGCCTTCTGAACACGCTGATCACTGTCCATTTGACCCAACCTAATCACCAACTTTTTGACTAAACTCATTACAGGCCATTTGACCCAGCTCATCACCAGCTATTTGACCAATCCCATCACCGGCCTTTTAAAACAACTCATCGACATCTTTCTTTTTGTGTATATTGTTTACTAGCGGTCTATCCCGGCTTCGCACGGGTGGACACTTAATATTACTCAGGGAGAATGTAGCATTCTAAGGCGAAAGAATTTTTGAAATCTGTCCAGTAGTTTTTGAGTTTATTCGTTACAAACATACAAAAATACAAATCTTTCCTCTTTATAATATTAGTGTAGATGTCATTGAAATTTGTTTGTTTTAAGTCACAATAAAGTGTTTTCTATTGTCATCATCGGACCTATATCTGAACTTATCATTCACCATTTGCACCAACTCATCACCGTCCATTATCGATCCATAGACGTGGCTACCTTCCAGAGGCTAGATGGAGATGTATACCTGTCTGGCGACGAAGGCCCGCGGCACGCGCGCGTACAGCGCCGGCGTGTCGGGCGCGCCGCAGGAGCGGCCCACGGAGGTGACGGCCACCACTCGCCACGCGCACCCGTCGCGCACCTGCGCCGGCCCGCCCGAGTCACCCTGGACATACAAACCATTTGCACTCACATCCATTTTGCATGGCGCATGCACCTACTTTTATAGCTAATTGATAGATTCAGGCGTTACTTTGCGGAAGTTCATTTTGAACGTTCAAGGTATATCTAGTTTATTTCTTACCATCAGGAGAGCGTCTCGTTCGTCTTGTTACTTTTTAAATAAAAAAATAAATAAAAACTCCTGCTAAGGAGATCTACAACCTAGCGCTCAAATCAAATGTGTTTTCCGAAGGGCGCGTACCTGGCAGGTATCCTTGCCTCCGCGCTTGTCTCCCGCGCAGATCTGGTTGTCGGGCAGCGGGCCGCGGGGCAGCTTCAGCGACGTACCCCAGATGTCGCGACACTCGTCCATGCCCCACACCGGGAACGACACGCTGCGGAGTTGGATCGACGAGTCGCCGCCTGTGGAATGACACATTTTTAAAATAATTCATCGGTTACTGAGTACAGGTTATGGGCCCAGACAAACGGTTGCCGGAGGCAGTTCTCGCTGCTCAGAGTCTGAATGGCGAATCGAGCAAACGTTTTATGACTTTGATTAAATGCTTTGGCGGGGGCACTATCGTACCTCTAGATTAATAAAGATAGATAGAGTATACTCGTAGCACCTATTTTTTTTTATTAATTTATATTAATGAACTTAGATTCTTTTAAATTTATTAATCTACACTAATATTATAAAGAGGAAAGCTTTGTATTTTTGTATGTTTGTAACGAATAAACTTAAAAACTACTGGACCGATTTAAAAAAATCTTTCACCGTTGTGAAGCTCCACTATCCCCGGGTGGCATAGGCTTTTTATCCCTGTATTCCCACGGGTATGGGAACTACGCGGGTGAAACCGCGAGGCGTCTGCTAGTTAAATATAATTTTAAATGATTGTACAAAAGTTTTTCGTTTTTTCACGGCACAATCTAGCAAACCGTTTTTCAATATATTTGACATGCAAAGTGTTTGACGACAACTCACTTAGATGGTAAATACAGATAGCTTGGAATGAAACCGGCTCGCAAGTGAGGCTGCCGGAGCATCGTTTGATGCTTAGCGGCAGATTTTCAACTTTAGGCTAGCCAGCCGAGTACTAGAGTACGCTACCACCATGCTATGGTTTCCTCAAGCAGATCAAGCTCATTGCTATATTTTGTTTGGTATCGGTAGACACCATTCCCTGCCCCCCTTGCTGCGGCCCTGTCACTCACCGAACTCGGTCTTGCCCCAGCCTGTGGCGACGAGGGGCTCGCCGACGGCCGGGGGTTCCCCTAAGCACGCTGGCATTATTGTCTCGGAGAATCTGCAACATGACAGCAGGCGCTCACACACTGAAAACTTGAAAAGCTATTGAGATCAACTTCGAAGACATAATTATCAGAACTAGAAAAGTATGGTTTCCATCCCTGTCTAACCACATTGTACATTATCCTACGTACAACGCTGCTTTGGATACTCTTTACAGCAATCATCATCATCATTTCAGCCGTAGCACGTCCACTGCTGGGCATAGGCCTCCCCCATTGACTTCCACAAAGACCGGTTGGAAGCGGCTCGCTACAGCGCGTTTCTGCGTCTTTACTAGGTCGTCTGTCCACCTTGTGGGGGGACGTGCTACGCTGCGCTTGCCGGTCCGTGGTCTCCACTGCAGAACTGTGCAGCCCCATCGGCCATCAGTTCTGCGTGCTATGTCCCCATCAATCAATTGAATTAAGTATTATTGATACTTAGGGTAAGATTTGGCGAAAATAACTTAATGATACCGTTTTGTTCAGATTCTAATAACGCTCTATCGATCTGTTTTAATGTAACTTCTAAATCATTTTTTTAAGGTTGAGACTCTTCTCATCAGATGATATTTTCGTTTGGTCGGAAACCTCGCTGTTTCGTTGGAGCAGCGCGTTTAGTTGCCCTAAGGGTCATGGAGTCGGTTTTTTGAATTGTAAATTTATATAGGCTTGTTCGTGACTCACGTGACTGCGACGGCGAGTTTGAGCAGCGCGATGTCGTGATAGGAGCGCCGCAGCTTGTACTTGGGGTGGCGGACGACGAGCGACACGCGAGCGACGGTCGCCGAGCGGTCGTTGTAGATCGACGAGCCGAGTTGAGCTGCAGCCGGGGGACCGCTGATTAAAAAAAAAAAAGATTTTTTTTTATTCCTGCTTCGACTAGTGTTTGTCCACGGTTCACCTGATGTTAAGTAACGGTGTAGTCGGAGATGATGGACACATCTAGCCTGGATTGGAACTGCCTCTCTCTGGGAGAGAGAGGTACAAGATTTTTGTTTTGAGAGACTCTTCCTTCCACGCACCTGTCTTATGTGGAATGAATAAATTAAAAATAAATAAATAAATATCGTAGGACATTACACACAGCGCCATCTGCCCCAAACTAAGCAAAGCTAGTATGATGGAAGTCAGATAACTGATAGAATACTTAAATACTTTTTTTTTTGTAAATACATACACAGAACACACAGACACAGAACAAACATTTGTTTATTCCCAAAATGTTTTCCCTGAGTGGGAATCGAACCCACGCCCTACAGCTCTCAAGGCAGATATACTACCAATGAGCCAACGGGGCGGTCTAGCTGAAAGATTAAATTTTTAGGCTCCGAAACTATTGGATCGATAAATTTATATTGTTAATCGAGTTTTGTTTTCCCGCGCGAAGCCGGGGCGAGCTACTAATTTTTAATAAGTCAGTAGAGAAATTATTTGTAAGTTAAGGGCCAAGTCCTCGACCGTGGGAACTTCTGCTTGAACACCTACATTGATATTTTCCACTCACACAGACGTATATACGTCTGACGTTAGATTTGAATACATTGACGTCACGCTAAAATAGATAAGGAGAGTTAAATTACTATAGCCACGAGCAAGAAGGAGACAGAATGTTTATTCCTATTGCCGGAAGCGGATTTTACATTGATTATCTGTTACATTATGACAGAAGTTTTTTTTTTTGTTTTGGCATCGCGTTTTGAATATTTGCCAGTGTCAAGTGTCAAATACAAAACGGGCGGGAAGCATGCGCGCGGTGCTCGGTACCGCCGCCACCGCGCGCCCTCTCGTGACGTGCTATACACGACCACGAGACTCGTGACGTTAGATTGTCAGATTCAGAGATTCTCGATGGTTTGTAGCGCCTACCAAAATAAAACAGCAACAGACGTAACGCAGAAAAGAGATTTTCAGCAGGCACTATCAGAAATTTTCATCAAACTATCCGTACTTATCTGCTAATAGAATAAACAAAACGTACAATAAAAGGTCTAAGCCTTAAATGTATCTGCATCAAAGTTAGCATCTATAAAATTGCGCCTTTCCTATAATTATTTTGATGTCAAGATTACGGATTAAAAATAATTTGGCCATATTCTATTTCATAATTTCAAGAAACGAAAAGCGTTTGAAACTATTTTTTCTCCAAGCATAATAATTCAGGATATGTACTATAGTATTTATTAATTTCAAACTTCCACATGATGTATAACGGCACAAAAATGTTGACAAAAACACATCGATTGCCTTATTTCACAAGACTTGCCCGTTAAATGATTGATTAATTAATACCTGACGACGTTGTAGTCCTTATCGTGGTAGGTGCAGTGTCCTGCCGTCAGCACGTACCGCTCGCTCACCAGCGAGCCTCCGCACTTCCACGCGTAGCCTCCGCCCTGCAACACCACGCCGCCCACACAATGAGTAACAGTATCTGACCAAGGGCGGACCGAGAGGCGGAAAGCAGCTCGTTGGGCAGATGACGTCAAATAATAATAATAATGTATTAAATACATACATTTTCACATCAAACTTAAAAAATAAATAATTAATTAATTTAATTTTTTTTATTTAATTTATTCGTTACAAACATACAAAAATCCAAATATACAAATCTTTCCTCTTTTTAATGTTATACACTAGCGGACGCCTCGCGGTTTCGCCCGCATAATTCCCGTTCCCGTGGGAATACAGGGATAAAAAGTAGTCTATGTCACCCGGGGATAGTGTAGCTTTTTTTTTTTTTTTTTGTACATAATAGGTTCGCGTTTGACCACACCCTGCCTGATGTTAAGCAGGATGCAGTCCAAGATGAAGCACGCTTACCTAGAAAAAAACCTGTTTACTCTAGATTTGAAGACACACAAATTGTACTTCGCGGGAAAAACAGACGCCGGCAGAGAGTTCCACATCCTCGCTGTGCGTATGAAGAATGTGGAATCGAAGCGCTTAGTCCGTACGTGGGGAATGTCCACCATGTATGGATGGCGCTTAGGCCTAGTCTGCCTAGCCGTCCGGTAATAGAAAGGGACTGGCGGAACCAAAGCCAGCCAGCCAGCCCAGCTTCCCAACGGTGAAAGATTTTTTGAAATCGGTTCATTACTTTCGGAGCCTGTTCAATACAAACAAACAAACAAATCTTTCCTCTTTGTAATAAAAATCTTCATACCTATTTTAAATTATTTTACTACAATTTTACTTGTAACATAGGTGTTATCGATAAAATATTTATATTAAATTAAAAAAAAATTATATGACAGATGTATCTGTGTTCTTTGTTTATCTGTTTATTAATATCTGTATATCTGTGATCTGTATCTGTATTATTTGTTCTGTCTTTATTTTCAAAGTTAGCAGCTGTTTGTTTTCCATGTAAAATTAAAATAAATGAAATTAGTAATGAGCGCCAGAGCAGCGATGCCCTGGACTTCGTTTTGCTATTCTAAGTTCTGGGTACCTGCAGCAGCCGCCAGCCCAGCAGCGCCATGTGCGGGAAGGTCTCGATCCGGGCGAGCTGGCCGCCCAGGATGAGCGGCACCTTCTCCGGCGCGCACGAGGACACGTTCAGCTCGGAGCCGCGCGCGCCCGCGGTCCCCAGCGGCAACGCCACCACCTTCCGCACGCGCATCGACTTGTACTCATCGCACTCTGCAACGGTCATGCGATTTTCTTCATAATTTGAATTTTGGCGCCTTATTTGCATTAGACGTTAACAGGTACTTTGACAGCAATTTTTTTTTCTTTGTTTTTGGCGTCGCATTTTGAGCATTTGTCAGTGTCAAGTGTTTTACATTTTCAAGTTAAATAAGTTGCTTCGTAGCTATAGTTATAGTCAAAGTCAAGTCTTGGTTAAGTCCTGTCCGTGCCGGTCAAATCCAGTCATGCTCTAAAGCATTATAGTAAAAAGCTTCAGTAGTAGTTTAAATTAATATAAAGCTTCGATGGAGTTTTGGAAGCAACACGAAAACTCATATTTCACCACATTATATCATTTTCCCACACTCGCGCTTGTGATTCGGCACTTTATGAACAAAACACTAGTTTTGGAAAAGAATACAACGGGGCGACACGACTTCCCGCGTTCCCGCCAAAACTCCGACAGGTACTTTGACAGAGAATAATATAAGTTTTTTTTCTTTGGTTTTGGCGTCGCAGTTGCCAGTGTCAATTGTTTTATATTTTCAAGTTTCAAAAGTTAAATAATATGCCTAGCAGCAATAGTTCGTCGATCGCTGACGACGGGGGACAAACACGTACTTGTCGCGTGAACAGAACACCGTTATCAACGTCGGAATTGTATCCACGCTACGTTTATTTAAAGGGAAATTTGGCCAAAAATTAAGTACGTAATTTTATTACATAATTATAAGAAGAATCGAGTACCGAGTACTCTCCAACAGTATCGTAGGTGTCTCACCAGTCGTGCTGTAATGCTGTATACACTTCAATTCGCGAGTGAATCAATTTCTTTTGGGCAAGCGTGCTCCATCGTAGACCAAATCTTCGATTAACATCAGCTAAGAATCAGTTAAATGGATTGCTTTATCAAATTCCACGCATTCATTGTGATGTTTACTTATGACCAAAAAATCTAATGAATACTTACTCTGTTCACAAATGTCATAAAGTCTCCGTTTCTCAGCGTCTCCCATCTCGTCCTCATCCGGTCCTAGCTCTATATCAATCTCCGTGTCTTCGTTGGAAGGTCCAGCCCCTGAGATAGGCCGCGCCACCCCTGTAGAAATAGGCCTCTCTGTTTCGAACGGAGGCCTAGTGTTGACAGGCCTTGGGATTTTGTAAGTTGTTTCTAAAGGTCGATCATACACGGGTCTATTGGTTATGGGGGGTCTATTGTCGTCTACTACAGCAGGTTTGACTCCCGGACGGTTGAGTAAAGGATTCTTTGTTGTTGCTTTGTTGTATATTGCTGGTCTGTTGGGACGGTGTGTTGTCCTTACGTTGAAATTTGTTGTCCTTTGCGTCGTTTGCCTGTTGTCGTACACGTTCGGTTTAGTCGTTTCACCGTACGAATTGTAATTGTTGTAAACGTTGTCGTTTGCATTGTTGTTGTTGTCTATCCTTCTTGCGTTGTTATTAACTCTCTTATTTGAATTATTATTATCATTTACGTTTCTAATAACTTCGTATTCGTTTCTATTGTTATTGATTATTTTATTACTATTAACGCTTTTGGGTTTGTTTGTAGTATTACTATAACTTTGACTAGTTGTTGAAGTTTTGGATTTTCGTCTAGGTTTCGCTGTGGTGGAATAGACGTTGAAAGGGTTTACGGTTCTCGATGGCTCTCTCTGTTTGAGAAACTCGTCTGTTTCAAAAAAGATTGTGTCTTGGTATTTTTGCTTGTTCGTTTGTCCGTGTTTTGTGTCGGGTCTCTTCGTGGCTTCATTTCTGGGCTTGCTGGTTGTGAACGGTTGCAGAAATGAATTGAAGAAATCTGTAAAGTTGATGAAACAATCGAATTAAAATCGATTTTATTCCGTACTAGCGGTCGCCTCGCGGTTTCACCCGCGTAGTTCCCGTTCCCGTGGAAATACAGCAATAAAAAGTAGCCTATGTCACCCGGGGATAGTGTAGCTTCCCAACGCTGAAAGAATTTTTGAAATCGATCCAGTAGTTTCGGAGCCTATTCAATACAAACAAACAAACATAACATAGCATTTGTTTTGTTTGACCGACAAGGGCTCACCGGAAGACCAGCGCTGGTCATATTTAGTAGATATGACCAGTATTATGCTGAGGTGAGCCCCCATTTTGTAACTGTTTGTCTCTGTTTGGTGTTATTTTTGTGTGTTCTGTGTTACAAAATAAATATTTCTTTTCTCTATTTCAAACAATCAAATCTTTCCTCTTTATAATAGTACCTATAGAAATAGATATAAATAGACAGATAGATATTTATTTACTTGGTGGTAGATCTCCTTAGCAGGAGGTCGTCTAGGTAGGTACCACCGCAGTACCAGATATTCTGCCGCTAAGCTGTGTAAGCATTACTGTGTTCCGGTTTGAAGGGTAGGTACTGCAGCTAGCGAAATTACTGGGCTGTTGAGACTAACTCTATCATAAGTCTCAAAGTAATGAGCGCCAAAGCAGTGATGACCTGGACTTTGTTTTGCTACTCAAAGTTCTGTGTATCGCTGCAGTGGTCATGGACAGGCGTTATCTCTTACCATCAGGAGAGCGTCTCGTTCGTCTCATTACTTTTTACATTAAAATATATATATATATACTTATATAGATAGATGTAGATTAAAGCTTGTAGAAAAAACTCGTGTTGGTTATACCTAATCGATGGTCGAAATATCGTATCTATATGGTACATCGACACAATTAGAAATGAGGTCGAAGAAAGGTTAAAAGTAAAACTGCATATCGAGAATCAGTCGGACCGTGTATCGAGTGACTCGACCTCCGCCCCTTCCGCACGGAAAGACGATCTATTGTAATTTATTTGAGTGCAAATACTTGAATACACGATTGTAAGTGTTCATTAAATACGGTACAATATAACGTTGCCACTTTTTCTTTTGATTGTTTTTGGCATCGCACTTTTTTTACTGATTCAAAATTCTCAATTCGACTGTATACTTTTTTGTTTGTTACGCGATAATGCCGACAATTATGAATCGATTTTGGTGATTCTTTTTTTGCTTAGTAGATCACACTGCAGAGGTGGTTCTATTTAAATTTTATCGAAATCGATGGAGCGGTTTAAACAAATCAACAAAAATGTAAAAAAAATTATGACTAGCGGTCCGTCCCGGCTTCGCACGGGCGAAGATAATTATATTTTTAAATTAAATTCTAGTCCGACCGTCCGTGAAAGCATTTTCTGCCAGCCATCCCTACAATAAAGTAGAAGTGGTTGTAGGCGCGCAACAAAAAAAAACCAATGTATACATAATCATGTATAAATATATAATCATATTATAATCATCGTTGTTGAAATAAATAAATTATAGTATAGACATTGCTGTTAAAATAAAGAAATTATAGTATAGAATTATAGATCATGTAATCATAGTTGTTGAAACAAAGAGACTATACTATAGATCATGTAACCATTGTTGTTGAAATAAAGAGATTATACTATAGATCACGTAACCATTGTTGTTGAAATGAAGAATTTATACTATAGATCATGTAATCATTGTTGTTGAAATAAAGAACTTATTTTATAGTAATGTTTGACGTAGGTTACCGATGTACTGGCCATGCGCATGCGTGATCACGGCGAGCAGGAAGCAGGTTTTGATGACAGCGCCACTCGACATGTTTGCATCGTCAGCACCTTCAACAATAAATTAATAAATGATTCTTTATTGACAGACAGCGCCATCTGATCCCAAACTAAGCAGAGCTTGTACATCCAAACTTTCACATTTATAGTATTAGTGGGAATTATGTAGTTATATTAACACAATAACGAAGAATTTAGTTTACGTTTAAATTTGCTGTTACGTAGCATTTTTATCTCAGCCGGTAGTTTGTTGTAAATTGTGGTTGCCATTATGTAGGCGTTGGTTTGAGTAATGCACGGAACCATGCGGGGCGCGAGTCGACCCTGCACTTGGCTGGTTTCCTACACCACGATCCCGTTGACTAGTAACTGTTAGGTTAATATTGTAATTGGTTTGTTTGTGAACTTTTGTGGTTTTTACTTGTTACTGTATGAGGATATAAATAACTTTTAATGTACCCATAGGTACAGCGTAAGTAATGATTCATAACTAGTGGACACTGTTCTCTAAGCAGTATTGTGATATCATTTTTACAATAAACAAAGTTATTATAATGTAAAAAAAATTAAAACTAATCATATATGTCGGAGATTTTGAGTGGCGCCACCCTCGACCGTGTAGTGATACATAATGGTAGATCTCCTTAGCAGGAGGTCGTCTAGGTAGGTACCACCGCAGTACCAGATATTCTGCCGCCAAACAGTAGTGTGTAAACATTACTGGGCTGTTGAGACTAACCATCGAAAGTCTCAAAGTAATGAGCGCCAAAGCAGCGATGCCTGGACTTTGTTTTGTTACTTAAAGTTCTGTGTATCGCTGCAATGGTCATGGACAGGCGTTATCTCTTACCATCAGGAGAGCGCCTCGTTCGTCTCATTACTTTTTACGGAAAAAAGTGACTTTCATGTTAGCTTATTTAGTATTTAGTAAGTAATTACGATTTTTTAATGCCATTTTACTATATCTTATTTGTTCTGTGTCTGGGTGTTCTATATGTATTTACAAAAAAATAGTATTGATGTATTCTATCAGTTATCTGACTTCCATCACACAAGCTTTGCTTAGTTTTGGGCCAGATGGCGCTTTGTGTATAGTCCTACGATATTTGTTTATTTATAGCGTATTTTATATATGACAATATTTTTAAATTGATATGTTTTATGTAATTTATTAGACATTTTGTTTTTATTAATTGACATGTAAATAATCAGTGTTTTAATGACTTTTTTACAAGCCCCATCTTTCGGATTACTTCCGATAGATGGGGCTTGTACCGTCTAAAATCTATTTCAATAAAAATAGTCTTTTCCTTTCACATCAATTTTAGGCGATACGAAGTTCATCGTCGTCATCTCATTATTTATAATTTAAAATCCTATAGTGAAAGTTGTTGACGAAATTTTTTTATGACGCGCGTCGGTATGTAAAGTTTTTTTTTGTATTTATTTTATACTTTTTACTGATAGTAAACTTTATTTTATGAAACTAACTTGTATATTTTGGCTTTCTGTGCGGTAGTTTATTTTTAATACGTTTTCAAACTTTTTATAGTTATGACGTCATGACGTAGGCTGAATGCCTATAATATGCCTTTGCCATATAAAACAAAAAATTATACAAATACATTTGACATAAAGTTTTTTTTTTGCTCATCGGGCAGGCTAAACCTGTAAAGCCATTCTGTCATGTCTGCGGTTTTGACAATTCCAGACAAGTAAACAAATCTTTTGTCATAAAAGCGATATCAGAGTCCAAATAACGTAAAGTAAAATAATCCAGATATTTGTATCAATAAAGCGAAAAACAACACGACGTACGTGTATTGAAGAGATTATTATGATCGCCGTTGACTTGACATTGACAAATTTTGTTTCGGTTTGCCATTGCTTTTTTAGTCTATGAAAGAAGCCTTACGAGGTGACGTCATGAGACATCAATTGAAAGTCAAGTTTGATTTATGTTTTTTATTAAAATAAAACCCACCCTCATAGTTTACAGAGTTTTAAACGTGAAAATATTGTACAGAAATGTACTATTTCGAAATGGCTTTGGAATCAGTAAAGTTTTTCTTTTCTTTATATACCGATTACATATCCGCCATATTTGACAGCCCTGTTGGTTCATTGGTAGTATGTCTGCTTCGAGAGCTGAAGGGTGTGGGTTCGATTCCTACTCAGGACCAACATTATTTGTGTGACTAACATTGATGTTTGTTTTTTTTTTTATTCAAAATAGCTTCGTGTTTGACCACACTGCCTGATGTTAAACAGTAGTGTGGTCTAAGATGGAGCACGCTTACCTAGAAGAAACCTATTTACTCTAGATTTGAAGACACCAATATTGTACCTAACAGGGAACACAGACTCCGGCAGAGAGCAGTCCGGCAGAGGCAGAAGGTTTGTTCTGTATGTATTTACAAAAAAAAAAGTATTTAAGTATACTGTCAGCTGTCTGGTTCCCATAGTACAGCAAGCTTAGCTTAGATTGGGCCATCTAGGCGCTGTGTTAAATAAATAAAAAAAAAATGTATGCTCCGGCACTCGCGCAGTGATCGCCGGCAAGCGTTCTCTGCCCCCACCGCGCCGCCCCTTCCTACTTGTGTCGCCTGTTTATAGCGAAGATGTCCTTACTTTGCCTTTGGTATCAAAAGACAATTTCAATTTTTCAAGATAGGATGTTAGCACGTATAGTTGTTTACGTTTGCGAAATGCAAAGCACGCAACGAGTTCCGGCATACGTCGACTGGTTGCTCAAGGTCGGCTACTGAGATGACCGATTATGCAGGGCGGGGGGACATTTCTCGACCACAGCACACAACGATATCAAAACCTGGTAGACTGATTGTTTCTACTCGAACGTCAAAATCATATGTATTTTACTATTATTGCAAAGTCTATGTTAGGTCAACCACATAGATTAAATTTCAAGGTATATGTGTGTGTATATGTGTGTTTTCTATCGTATTTTTATTTCTTGGTTGCCTGGAAGAGATCGCTGTTAGCGATAAGGCCGCTTGTGGCACTAGTTAATAAGGTTTTTGTGTTCTCTGTACTCTTTTCTATTTATGGTGTGCACAATAAAGAGTTATATCTATCTATCTATGTAAACTAAGACATGTAACATTTAAAATTTCGTAGCGATGATAACTGAGTGGTTAGCGCGGTAGGTTCGCATGCCGAAGGGCGTGGGTTCAAACCCCAACAATGAGCTTGAGCTGCCGGTGAAGGAAAACATCGTGAGGAAACCATAGCATGGTGGTAGCGTACTCTCTAGTACTCGGCTGGCTAGCTACCACACGAGAGTTGAAAATCTGCCGCCAAGCATCTAACGGTGTGTTCCGGCAGCCTCATTTGAGAGCCTGTTGCACTCGAGGCTAGGTGTGCTTTACCATCTTCGACCACACCGTCACTTAACATCAGGTGAGCTGTGGTCAAACACCTAGCTTGTCAACAATTAATATTAATAATAACTAATCTAAAAGACCGCTATCAATGGGAATAGTTCCCAAAACGCGCCCCATTGCCGCGTTGTATGGCAATACTCAAACGCTGAGCAAAATAAAGGCCAGCGTTTTGTTCACGTGTGGCGTCGACCAGACGAGATGACAATTCTTTAAAAGTTTTTTTTGCTCCCGGTCCCCACGGTCCCAAAGTTTCAACCATAAAAGGCTCAAGCCACCCACAATATGTACCCACTGTCCAGGGTACAATTTTTTTTTTATGTAAAAGTAATGAGACGATCGAGACGCTCTCCTGATGGTAAGAGATAACGCCTGTCCATGACCATTGCAGCGATACACAGAACTTTGAGTAACAAAACAAAGTCCAGGCATCGCTGCTTTGGCGCTCATTACTTTGAGACTCGATGGTTAGTCTCAACAGCCCAGTAATTTCGCTGCAGTACCCTTCAAACCGGAACACAGTAATGTTTGCACACTACTGCTTGGCGGCAGAATATATACTATACTATGTTAGGTACAATATGGGCGTCTTCACATCTAGAGCAAATAGGTATTTGCGACTAGCTGACGCCTCGCGGTTTCACCCGCGTAGTTCCCGTTCCCGTGGGAATACAGGGATAGAAAGTAGCCTATGTCACCCGGGGATAGTGTATGTTCCCAACGGTGAAATAATTTTTGAAATCGGTCCAGTAGTTTCGGAGCCTATTCAATACAAACAGATCTTTCCTCTTTATAATAGTTTAGAAGTACAGCACGTATAGTAAATGATTACTTATATTATCTACTGTATGACTTTTAATTTAAATTACTTGATATTTTTTATTGTTAATATTTTCCTACTAGTATCATAAACTAGCTGCGCCCCGCGGTGTTACCCACTACATGTTATTGGGATAAAATAATAATATCAAGTTTATATTCATTAAATATAAATAAATATCGTAGGACAATCACACAGGACACACAGCGCCATCTGGCCCCAAACTAAGCAGAGCTTGTGTGATGGAAGTCAGATAACTGATAGAATACATATATACTTTTTTTTTGTAAATGCATACTTATAATACATACAGAACACCCAGACACAGAACAAATGTTTGTTGATACATAAAATGTTTGTCCTGAGCGGGAATCGAACCCACGCCCTTCAGCTCTCAACGCAGATATACTACCAATGAGCCAACAGGGCTGTCGATATGTCATGAGATCTATTACAAAATGTCAATCAGTGCGATTTATTTAAATGTTAAACACTTACTATATATTTTTTGCCTTATCATCAATAAAAAAAATTATAGAGTAATATGTATTTTCGATTAAAAATTATTTAAGCCTATGTGTTAATCCAGAGTGTCAGCTGCCTCCATACCAAATTTCATCCAAATCCGTTCAGTAGTTTTTGCGTGAAAGAGTAACAAACATCCATCCAAACTGTTATATGGTTGACAGGCTAGTTGTTTGACCACAGCTCACCTGATGTTAAGTGAAGGTGTGGTCGAAGATGGTAAAGCACACCTAGCCTGGAATGGAACTGGCTCTCAAGTGAGGCTGCCGGAACACACCGTTAGATGCTTGGCGGCAGATGTTCAACTCTCGTGTGGTAGCTAGCCAGCCGAGTACTAGAGAGTACGCTACCACCATGCTATGGTTTCCTCACGATGTTTTCCTTCACCGGCAGCTCAAGCTCATTGTTGGGGTTTGAACCCACGCCCTTCGGCATGCGAACCTACCGCGCTAACCACTGAGCTATCATCGCTACAAAATTATAATATTTAATTATCCATTTATAATATTTGTGGGATGTGATAGTTTGGATGGATGTTTGTTACTCTTTCACGCAAAAACTACTGAACGGATTTGTATGAAGTTTGGTATGGAGGTAGCTGACACCCTGGATTAACACACGGGCTACTTTTTATCCCAAAAAATGTATGACATTGATTTTAATTTATGTTTTTACTAGCTGCGCCCCGCGGTCGATTCAAGTCAAGTTCTGTGTATCGCTGCAGTGGTCATGGACATTCGTTATCTCTTACCATCAGGAGAGCGTCTTACCATCAGTTCCATTCCAGGCTAGGTGTGCTTTACCATCTTCGACCACACCTTCACTTAACATCAGGTGAGCTGTGGTCAAACAACTAGCCTGTCAACCATTAAAAAAAAAAAAAAAAAGAGCGTCTCGATCGTCTCATTACTTTCACGTTAAAAAAAAAACCGACACAATATGTAATTGTTTCATATGTCAGCTAGTCAGAACAAAAATATAAAATACATTTTTAAAACAATTGACCTGTTTATTAAAATTATTTACTAGCTGTGATTACAAATGACCAATATGTTTTATATCTATCCAGCGTGGGTAGAACTATATCCTGCGTCAAAGTTTCGTTGCGTTCTATTTAGTATTTTAATATAATATTATTATTAATATATTATAATTAGACAATGTATTTACTATGACGGTAGAAAAACCTCACGCGAAAACGTCTGGACAGATTTGACAGTTACAGAAAGAAAGAAAGAAAACATTTATTTTGACACACACAACACTACAACAACAAAAAAACCGGCAAAGCGCGAGTCGGACTCGCGCACGTAGGGTTCCGTACCATTATTTATAATAAAACTAAATATTCTGCGAATAGTTAGAGCGTCTACCTGTCACCGTTATTAGTATCGAGCAAGAAACGGTAAAAAAATCAAGTTTGTTGTATGGGAGCCCCCTTAAATATTTATTTTTAGTATTTGTTGTTATAGCGGCAATAGAAATACATCATCTGTGACCAGTAGATTTATTTATTAGACCGTAGATTATGCTATTAGTAACCTACTGTTTTATTCAAGCAATTGTGATTTACCGCAAATAAAGACCAAAATAAATGCCAGTAGCTGTGATTTCACTGTAAAATTATGCTCCATTTGTCCATAAATGGGAAAAAAATATTTGTATGGAAATCGAACCACCTTAACTAAGTGTAACCAAGTTTGAACATCAATGTGATTTATTTTATATGAACACGCATGTGTTTTGTAATCTAATAGTTAAAAAAATGATTAATGGCGGTAGTTAAACATGTTTTATATAAAACTTGTCCAGATAAAGGTCGTCTCGGTTTATCCTGTCCGCTTGAGATCGCAATCAATATTCAAACTCGAAACTAGAATCTTATTGCCCACTAAACATACGAAATACGCTTCATTTTCCTATTGTAATTAAATTATTATAATATACCTACATCAAAAAACAAACACATACAGACAGACAGACACAAACAGTTACAAAATAAGGGCTCATCTCAGCATAATACTGGCCATACTAAGTATGACCAGCGCTGCTCTTCCAGTTTTTGTATGTTTGTAACGAATAAACTCAAAAACTACTGGTCCGATTTCAAAAATTCTTTCACCGTTGGGAAGCTACACTATCCCCTGGTGACATAGGCTACTTTTTATCCCTGTATTCCCACGGGAACGGGAACTACGCGGGTAAAACCACGAGGCGTCCGCTAGTTTTTTCATAAATGACCTGAATGTCCTTTTCCCCGATTACTCGAAAACGCCTGGACCGATTCGAGAAATTATTTTTTTGCCGGAACACAGTAATGTTTACACACTACTGCTTGGCGGCAGAAAATCCGGTACTGCGGTGGTACCTAGACTACCTCCTGTTAACGAGATCTACCACCAAGTAAATTAGTTTATTTAAAATTGTTTCTTCTGTTGTTTGTATGTTTTATACGTATAATTTGTTATAAGGACATATAAAATATTAACTAAGGAATCTGACATGGTTTCGACACATTTTCGTTTTTCTTATGTAAGGATTTCTCGCGTATAAATTTATCGGAATCTTCGACTATAGTTTCGGCTACACGCTGCACTGCACTCAGCTTTATCTCCTTGAAGAAGGCCACCCTTCTTCAAGGAGATAAACCTGAGAGCAACGCGCTCGCGGCCTCGTCTTTCAAAAATATTATTTTATACGTAGCAGGTTATAATTTTTGCACGAGTGTCTAAAAAAGGAGTCTAATATTTTCAGAGTTCATGTATGCAAGTTAATTTTTTCCAGCTTGTCTGTTACAAATTTGGATGAATCGTTACATTCCCGAATGCCTCTAGGTATAAACAATAAAAAAAAAAACATATTTTTTAATTTTCTGTATTAAATTTGTTCATACTTTGTTGTTAGTTTCCGAGAGATAGATGTATAAAAATCATCTTAATAAACTTTTCATAAAAGTAGAAAGATTACACTTTGTATCAAGGAGCTATTTTGTAAAAAAAATATGGGCATATACCTACACAAACCATCTTTGTGAGCGCGTCCTATTTCTTTATTTTGGCTTCGCACTTTCTTCGTTTTTCCAGATTTGATGAAAAATCAAGTGAATTCTAAGTTACACACAGTCATACGATACAAGCCCCGATCAAGTCCTATTATGCACTAGTGAATCAGTTTAAACATTATTAAAGGTATAAACAAAGTTAAAATACATGCTTTACCACGTTTATGAACACTTGTAAAACACAAGATTTGGCAAACAAGTTTCATCAACTTTTTTTTCCGGATTTTTTTCTCCATCTAGTACAATATTATGATTGCGAAAATTACCCGATCAAGTCTATTACGCAACATTATTTACGTATTAAGTAAGTACTACTTTTTTCATATCTATCGAAATTATCCTTTAAGTTTCGCTGTAGTCAGTCAAAAATCAAGATTTTTAATATAAAACAGCGTAAGGAAGTATCCACACACACATACGTAGAGTTTTACGCATAAATTTCCATCGCCAACATTTGAGAAGACAAAAAAAAATACTCACCGACAATATATTAATGACCCACAATCAAATGTCTATTAAAATTCCACAGCTATAAAAACAATGGATCTGATTCACAGAGTTTTTATACAAAACAATCGTTTTAACTTCACTTCAATATCACGGATGCACTTTTTACACTTAACACACGTCTTATTTCATTAAAAATTAATCCAAAACCACATCACATGAAAAAAAAACGGAATATAACACAGAAAGGATGTCAAAAAATTCCGTTGCTAACAAAAAAAAAAACGTAAACGGATATTTCTTTGGAAGCGATGTTTGCAGAAATGGGCCGGCTGGTGCGTTCTTGCCGCCTTTCACATTCAAACTGGTTATAATTTTGAATTGATAATGTAATTGAAGCGATGCGAGTCCGCGGAGGCTGTATTGTAACTACGGAGTTGGCACGCGAAGGAAGGACCTCATTAGGGCTGCCTATGGCTGACAAAGTAAGATTTAAAAAAAATATATAGGTACTTTTTATTGAAACAATGGGCCGCCTTACACGTTCAATCATGATCACGATCCGCGATCATGATTTCAAAATTTCTAGATATTATGCGATCCGGAGCATCAGTCCGTCAATCCGCTTCGTACACGATCAGTCTGGATCGCGATCATTGATCGCGGATCGCGGATCGCGGATCGCGCGGAACGTGTACGGGCTGCCAATAGAGTTTGGCAAATGCACAGAAAATGCGACGCCAAGTCCTACTCGGAGGAATAAGAAGAAAAAATAATAATAATAGAGTATTCAATGTTTATATTTAGTTTATTTCCGCTTAACCGTCGTTCCAGTTCCAACAGTGACGAGGAGACTTAAATTTAACTAATTTTACACTGCTTATTTATTAAAAACCCTAATCTTACTTAAAATCTAGAACTCATAAACTTAGAAATATTCTTAATTTGACAAATATAAAAAATTAAAACTACAAAAAATCTAATTAAAATAATCAAGAATCCTCCTCTCTTCAGTAACCACTTTGTCGACACGTGTTTCACCTCTACACGAGGCATCCTCAGGACGTGTTGAGCAATGACCAAACATGCGTTACATCGCCATTACTGCGATGCTTCAGTGCGCATGCGCGGGTGGCAGGGGCGGGGCCAAATAGTATATAAAGCGCCGCTGTCAAGGACGATCACTCAGTCTCGACCAAGCGCTCGAAGAGTCAACACGTCCTGAGGATGCCTCGTGTAGAGGTGAAACACGTGTCGACAAAGTGGTTACTGCAGAGAGGAGGATTCTTGATTATTTTAATTAGATTTTTTGTAGTTTTAATTTTTTATATTTGTCAAATTAAGAATATTTCTAAGTTTATGAGTTCTAGATTTTAAGTAAGATTAGGGTTTTTAATAAATAAGCAGTGTAAAATTAGTTAAATTTAAGTCTCCTCGTCACTGTTGGAACTGGAACGACGGTTAAGCGGAAATAAACTAAATATAAACATTGAACATTCAAAATGAACTTCCGCAAAGTAACGCCTGAATCAATCAATTATAATAATAGAGTTTTGGAGGGAACGCGGAAAGAGTCGTGTCGTGTGTATTTTTTTCAAAACTAGTGTTTTGTCGAGTGTTTATGCATAAAAATGGTGGTGTTTTATTCATAAAGTGCGAATCACAAGCGCGAGTGTCGGAAAATGATATAATGTGGTGAAACGACTTTTCGTGTTGCTTCCAAAACTCCATCGAAGCTTATAGTAAAGTCGCCGCTACTTTACTAAATCATGGCTAGATTCAAACGTAAATTACTTTGCGATTGTTGTGAATGACTTGTTTGATTTTTTATGATATTATAACAAATTTACTTGGTAGTAGCAGGAGGTCGTTTGTAGGTACCACCGCAGTACCAGATATTCTGCCACTAACCATCGAAAGTCTCAAAGTAATGAGCGTCGAAGCAGTGATGCCTGGACTTTGTTTTATTACTCAAAGTTCTGTGTATCGCTGCAATGGTCATGGACAGGCGTTATCTCTTACCATCAGGAGAGCGACTCGTTCGTCTTTTTACTTGTAAACAAAAAACTTCAAACTAAATGAATCGTTTGAGGAACATAGGTTTGCGTAGCGACAGCCCTGAGCAAGCAGCGGTCGTCATTAGTAATGACAAGTTTGCGGCGCGCGCGGGTTCTCCCGCGATACGTCATAGCGAGGGCTGGTCTCAGTCACAAGCGATCTACGACTCAGGTACGGGGAGTAGATCGCTTGTGTTAAGAAAAGAAAGAAACGAAAGAAAAGAAAGAAATCATTTATTTTGACACACACAACAAAAACACTACAAATAAAAGATTAAAACATTAAAATAACAATAATAATTATGTAGAACGTTGTCTAAATATTAAATAGGTTATTTTGAAAGTTGTATATTATAAAGCAAAGTTATAAAATTAGTTACTCCCGTCTAAAGTAGATGGCGCTGGTAGCGAGTTAGCTCGCGGTGGTGACTTTTTCGGCTAGCGTACGTTATGTTTTTGTTTTGACATAATAAATGTCTATGGGCCGCCTTACACGTTCAATCATGATCACGATCCGCGATCCGCGATCCGCGATCATGATTTCAAAATGTCTAGATATTATGCGATCCGGAGCATCAGTCCGTCAATCCGCTTCGTACACGATCAGTCTGGATCGCGATCATTGATCGCGGATCGCGGATCGCGCGCTACGTGTACGGGCTGCCTATGCGTTCCGGAGATGCGATTTTATTACAAATTCCTTTCCTTGACTCGAACAAACGTTGTCGCTGTAGTGTCCAGTGCGACAAAAAAGGTTAGTTCTCAGCATTAGTGCTGCCGATTTCTCAGCAGCGCTGATTTTCAGAACTAACCTTTTGGGACGCACGAGACTGAATAAAAATACATACGCGAATATATAATAGAATAAATAAATTATAAATATAGAAAAAGTGTAGAAATTGCGTGTAGATACAAACATCAAATGATATTTTTAGTACATACATAAGTAATAATTACAGTTCAGAAATAATTATAAGAAGAAGATCTCAAAAGGCGCAAGTATAGTACCCTGGACAGTGGGTACATATTTGAGCCTTTTGTGGTTGAAACTTTGAGACCGTGGGGACCGAGAGCAAAAAAAATTATTAAAGATTTGTCATCTCGTCTGGTCGACGCCACACGTGAACAAAACGCTGGCCTTTATTTTGCTCAGCGTTTGAGTATTGCCATACAACGCGGCAATGGGGCGCGTTTTGGGAACTATTCCCATTGATAGCGGCCTTTTAGATTAGTTATTATTTTAAATGTTACATTTGTCTTAGTTACTTTACTTATAAATAAAAGTATTATATATAAAACTGATTATTATAGGTAGTCTTAGTAAATTCAATAAATATTTCAAATTTCTTTAATGAAATAAAATTAATGATTTATTCTTTCGCTTTATGTCAATATTATAAGGTACATCCTTATAATATTGACATAAAGCGAAAAATAAAAATAGTAAAGGATCTTGTGGCTAGTTAATTCTGACACTAGGTCTGGCTACTCAACATAATATATTGAAGGTTATGATTTACTTGGTGGTAGATTTCCTTAGCAGGAAGTCGTCTAGACCACCGCAGTACCGGATGATCCGCCGCTAAGCAGTAGTGTGTAAACGTTACTGTGTTTCTGTTTAAAGCGCACTGCTAGCTAAATTACTGGGCTGCTGAGACTAACCATCGCAAGTCTCAAAGCAATGAGCGCCAAAGCAGCGATACCCCGGACTTTGTTCTGTGTTTTACTGCAATGGTCATGCGTTATATCTAACCATCAGGAGAGGGTAACTTTTGTCTCATTATTTTTACATAAGAAAAAAAAAGTCTAGTTCGTGGTAGATAAAAGATAAACTTGGACCATACAATCGCTGTAATCTTATAACTGGTTCCAACATCACATGAATAGCTGTTTGTTACAATATTTACTATAGAACAAACTAATATACTCATCACACAAAATGTTTGTCGGCGGGAATCGAACCCACGCCCTATAGTTACAAAAATAGAGCTACCACCAAAAGAAATGAAAATAAAGTCGAAAAAATTATCAATATTTTCTATTTATTTGCCAGACATATCTTTAGTCCGATAGCATTATGATATCGCGTGTTTTTTTCTGGTTGACAGGCCTACCTGTCTGTACCAGGTAGGCCTGTCAACCAGAAAGCTGTGGTCAAACACCTATGCTTGACCACAGCTCACCTGATGTTAAGTGAAGGTGTGGTCGAAGATGGTAAAGCACACCTAGCCTGGAATGCAACTGGCCGTCAAGTGAGGCTGCCGGAACACATCGTTAGATGCTTGGCGGCGGATGTTCAACTCTCGTGTGGTAGCTAGCCAGCCGAGTACTAGAGAGTACGCTACCACCATGCTATGGTTTCCTCACAATGTTTTCCTTCACCGGCAGCTCAAGTTCATTGTTGTGGTTTGAACGCCCTTCGGCATGCGAACCTACGGCGCTAACCACTGAGCTATCATCGCTACAAAACGCGTTTTTTAACATAAATCGAGCGATACAGGAAAAACAATTTCTTAATTCTTTGTTTTAAAGAGAAAGGTGAGTAGGTATTCTCGCGCAATGTAAGACCAGTTTAATCTTATTCCGATCGTAGTTCTTGTCACTAATTAAGCCTTTACTGTTTATCCAAAAGGAGATTATGATTCTACTAAGGAGTTATCTTCATTATAAGATACAAGCGGACGCCTCGCAGTTTCACCCGCGTAGTTCCCGTTCCCGCGCAAATACAGGGATAAAAAGTAGCCTATGTCACCCGGGGATAGTGTAACTTCCCAACGGTGAAAGAATTTTTGAAATCTGTCTGGTAGTTTCGGAGCCTATTCAATACAAACAATCAAATATTTCCTCTTTATAATAGTATAGACTAGCTGCGCCCCGCGGTGTTACCCGCTACATATTTTCGGGATAAAAAGTATCCTATGTGTTAATCCAGGGTTTCAGCTACCTCCATACCAAATTTCATCCAAATCCGTTCAGTAGTTTTTGCGTGAAAGAGTAACAAACATCCATCCAAGCTTTCACATTTTTAAACATTAGTTGGATGTGAAATTTGGAAAGTCTTTCAACGCAAAAACTACAGAACAGATTTGTATGAAATTTGGTAAGCAGGTAGCTTACACCCTGGATTAACACATGCTACTTTATAACCCGAAAACATATAGCGGGTAACACCGCGGGGCGTAGCTAGTCTATACTATTATAAAGAGGAAAGATTTGATTGTTTGTTTTGAATAGGCTCTGAAACTACTGGACCGATTTCAATAGTTCTTTCACCGTTGGGAAGCTACATTATCCCCGGGTGACATAGGCTACTTTTTATCCCTGTATTCCCACGGGAACGGGAACTACGCGTGTAAAATCGCGACGCGTCCACTTGTAACAAATATTTTTTCAGTGTTTAAGGTATCTAAAAATCCCCAAAGTAACGCCTGAATCAATAAATCATCTAAGTTAATACTATTAAAAACGTCTTTACACAAATGAAACGCATAAATCTTTGTAGGTGCTAAATACTTTAATGGATAATATAACAGTTATTTCAATATGAGGACTAATTATAAATAATTATAATATATTACAATTTATAACCTAAAAACATGCCTTAGGAAGGTAGATATTTCCCCCCCAAAGTACAAGAAAATCAGGAAACCATTGTAGGTACCGTTTTCAAAAACTTATGTTTTTTTGAGTGATGTATTAAAATTGTGTGCTTTCGAAATCTAGTTATAAAATCTACTTTACTATAGGCATGACCGTTCACGACTAATACATAATCAACTTGATTTTTTATGAAATACTTGACACTGGCAAACGCACAAAGTGCGACGCCAAATATAAAGAAAATATAATTTTCTCGAAAAGTCAACGTCATGATGACGTCTAGAAACAAAACACGTGTCAGCAACCGGTTACTAAGACGCTACAGGGACATAATAACTGATAGTTATTTTAAAATAGTAATACTTAGTCGTAATATTGATCTCACAATGTCTCATATTTTTATTATTCCTTTCTGTACAATTCGGTATGTAAAGAAAAAAAATACTTTGCCGATTCCAAAACCATTTCGAAATATTACATTCCTGTACATGATTTTTCCGTTTAAAACTCTTTAAACTATGAGACGGGGTTTATTTTAATAAAATACATAAAATAAATTTGACTTTCAATTAACTTCTAATGACGTCATGTCCTTGGCTGTATAAGGATTCTTTCAGTGCCTAAAAAAGGTGCACATATTTTACATATTCAGCCAATGTTATGACGTCATAACTATAAAAAGTTTGAATGTGTATTAGAATTAAACTATCGCATAGAAAGCCAAAATATTCAAATTAGTTTCATAAAATAAAGTTTACTATCAGTAAAAAAATATAAAATCAATACAAAAAAAAAACTTTACATACCGAATGTTGATATTTGTACCGAAAGTTAATATTTGATATCGTGTTGATTATTGCCATAACTGTATATAATTAAATTTTTGTCGTACATTATTTTAATAAATATAATATAGATTTTAGCTATTAGGTATATTGTAAATTCGCGCCGATTAGAGTAAGATGTGCTGTACAAGTATTATATATTTAAGATCAAAAATGTAACCACATCTTGAGCGAATAAAAACTTTGAACTTTGAATTATTAAATTCATACACACATCGTACATTTTTATTTAATTAATAATACATTTTTTGTTTACGATTTGATACTACATTATTTATTTATAATATCATCATAAATTGTTACATGCCATAATTGATATAAATGTTTCGTGTTTAATTAAACCCTCATACTTATAAATAAAATGATTTATAAGCGAAAATACACTAGAGATATAATCCCAGAATACCCATAAGGAAATTTGTTTATGTGGAATTATAATATTGTGATAGGACAACACTAATAAACTTGGTGGAAAGTCGGCCGAAAGATTTTTTTTTTATTAATTTGCCCCTTCGGGCAGGCTAAAGCTGCAAAGCCATACTGCCTTGTCTTAAGTGTTATTTCTGCTGTATCTTAGCTATAGTTATGGTCAAAGTCCAGTTCGTGTCAGTCAAGTCCAGTCATGCTTTAGTAAAGTAGTGGCGACTTTACTATAAAGCTTTGTTGGAGTTTTGGAAGCAACACGAAAACTCATGTTTCACCACATTATATCATTTTCCCACACTCGCGCTTGTGTTTCGGCACTTTATGAATAAAACACCACCATTTTTATGCATAAACACTCGACAAAACACAAGTTTTGGAAAAAAATACAACGGAGCGACACGACTCTTCCCGCGTTCCCGCCAAAACTCCAAGTGAGTAGCAAGTGTCTAAAAGAGCGTTGCCAGAAGGTTACTCTTGTAACCTTTTTGGTAACTTTTAACGCTGTCAGGTTACTTTTAGGTTACACAACTGAAAAGGTAACTTTTAGGTGATTTTCTGGAAATTTGGTAGAATTAACAAACTTTTTCTTAAAAAACTAACGTACAACGTACGTACAACTGTCTAGCAGTTTTTAAGGGCGAAACAGTGCGTCATATTTGCAAATCATATTCTATTGGGTTTTTTGCAATTTTTTTTAATTTCATGAACTTGCGACGAGTGATTTCGTTGTAAACATAAGAAGAGTTTAATTCCGCGCGCTGTCTTCGAGTTATAGGCATATACGAACTTGATGTTATAAAAAAAGTGGATGGTTACTTTTGACATCAAAAGGTTACTTTTTAAAGCTAATCCAGAAATTCCGTAACGAAAATAACCTAACAGTGGTCACCAATCAAAAGTAATGAGACGAGCGAGACGCTCTCCTGATGGTAAGAGGTAACATCCATGACCATTGTAGCAGTAGCGATACACAGAACTCTGAGTAACAAAACAAAGTCCAGGCATCGCTGCTTTGGCGCTCATTGCTTTGAGACTTTCGATGGTTAGTCTCAACAGCCCAGTAATGTCGCTGCAGTAGACTTCACAGTAATATTTACACACTACTGCTTGGCGGCAGAATATCTGAGTTAATTTAGAATCCGATGATATGTTCGCAGTCTTCCTCCATGGTTACCAGCTCATCATCTGAAACAATTTACAAGATAAACAGTTCGTTTACGATTGTATCTTATACTAGCTGCGCCCCGCGGTGTTACCCGCTACATGTTTTCGGGATAAAAAGTAGCCTATGTGTTAATCCAGGGTCTCAGCTACCTCCATACCAAATTTCATCCAAATCTGTTAAGTAGTTTTTGCGTGAGAGAGTAACAAACTTTAACTGACGGAGACGGTATATGCGTTTGGGGTGAGGGGATGTTTTTTTTTCTTCCGTTTTGACGTCGCATTTTGAGTATCTGCCAGTGTCAAGTGTATTATGTTTTCAAGTTTCATAAGTTAAATAAGTTGCCTCGTAGCTAAAGTTATAGTCAAAGTCCAGTCTTGGTCAAGTCCAGTTCGTGTCAGTCAAGTCCAGTCATGCTTTAGTAAAGTAGTGGCGACTTTACTATAAAGCTTCGATGGAGTTTTGGAAGCAACACGAAAACTCATGTTTCACCACATTATATCATTTTCGCACACTCGCGCTTGTGATTCGGCACTTTATGAATAAAACACCACCATTTTTATGCATAAACACTCGACAAAACACTAGTTTTGGAAAAAAATACAACACGGCGACACGACTCTTCCCGCGTTCCCGCCAAAACTCTGAGAGGATGTTTGTTTGTGCAAATCCATGTTGCTATTTTTCTCCAAAACTACTAGTCCGATTTTGATGCAGTTTTCAGTTATGGGTTCGGGTTTGATTGGTGCATTATATTAAGTGACAATTACTTTTTAACCGTTCTGGTGGTAGATCTCCTTAGCAGGAGGTCGTTTAGGTAGGCACCACCGCGGTACCAGATATTCTGCCGCCAAGCAGTAGTGTGTAAACAGTACTGTGAAGGGTACTGCAGCGACATTGCAGGGCTGTTGAGACTAACCATCGAAAGTCTCAAAGTAATGAGCGCCAAAGCAGCGATGCCTGAACTTTGTTTTGTTACTCAAAGTTCTGTGTATCGCTGCAATGATCATGGATGTTACCTCTTACCATCAGGAGAGCGTCTCGCTCATCTCATTACTGTTTACTAACATTTGTGTGACTAACATTGATGTTTGTTCTGTGTCTGGGTGTTCTGTATGTATTATAAGTATGTATTTACAAAAAAAAAGAAAAAAGTATTTATGTATTCTATCAGTTATCTGACTTCCATAGCACAAGCTTTGCTTAGTTTGGGGCCAGATGGCGCTGTGTGTAATGTCCTACGATAATTATTTATTTTTATTATTTATTTATTTACTTTTAAAAATTACATTTTTAATATTAGCGGGATCGACTCACCAGTGATCGCTGCATAAATATATACCAATTCTTCTCCGTCTTTGTCGTCTCCTGCTGCAATGTTGCCAGTGTCCACATTGTCAACGGTTGTTCCTACGATGCCCAGGATCTCAGATTCGTCGATGCTGGGTCCTCCGTGGTCCACATCTATCTCATCTTTGGGCTTTGTGAGCCAATCCGGCTCCTGTTCATTGGCTGAGTGTTCCGGTGCACTTGCCCGTGTGTTTCTGGGCTGCTTTCTTTGTAAACTAGCTGAGTCATTTTCTGTGAATTAATAATTTTAATGTAAACAATTCCACTAGTGTCATTCTTTTTTTCTTTGGTTTTGGCGTCGCGTTCTAGCATTTGCCAGTGTCAAGTAATTATACATTTTCAAGTTTCAAAAGTTAAATAAGTGCCATCGTAGCTAGTTTTAGTCAAGTCCAGTTCGTGTCTACAACCGCGTACCCGCCTCCGTACGGGATGCAGCTTCCACCGCGTGTTTCAGAACCAAGTTAAGATCTTGGCTGCTAGAAACCTTGTTTTATGACATTGACGAGTATTTCAAACTTAAAGATTATTGAATTACTAGTAAGTAATTATGATTTTTTTGTCATGTCATTTTAATATATTGACAATATTGTTTTGGTATTGACATATTTTTATATTGACATATTTTATATTGACAGTATTTTTATATTGACAATATTTTTTATATTGACATACCTTATTTTGACATGTAATCAGCGTTTTAAAACCCATTTAATGACATCTTTAAAATTTTGAAGTGACTTGTAACATTGGTGTTATCAATAAAGTATTTGTATTTGTATTTGTATTTGTGTCAGTCAAGTCCAGTCATGCTTTAGTAAAGTAGTGGTGACTTTACTATAAAGCTTCGATGGAGTTTTGGAAGCAACACGAAAACTCATGTTTCACCGCATTATATCATTTTCCCACACTCGCGCTTGTAATTCGGCACTTTATGAATAAAACACCACCATTTTTATACATAAACACTCGACAAAACACTAGTTTTGGAAAAAAATACAACGGAGCGACACGACCCTTCCCGCGTTCCCGCCAAAAAAAAACCAGTGTCATTCTTTCTCTTTATGGATTTACAAGCGGACGCGTCGCGGTTTCACCCGCGTAGTTCCCGTTCCCGTGGGAATACAGAGATACAAAGTAGCCTTTATCACCCGGGGATAGCGTAGCTTCCCAACGGTGAAAGAATTTTTGAAATCTGTTTAGTAGTTTTTGAATTTACTCGTTATAAACATACATGAATACAAATCTTTCCTCTTTATAATAGTATAGATAGACAGATACAGATTTTGTCATATTTAAAATAGCTGTTTAGCATCGACCTTGGGAGGTTTACACACATTTTTAACTTAATTTAATAGCAGTTTAGTCAGTAGTGTCTAAAATAAAGCTTTTTTTTTTTATTGGTTGACAGGCTAGGTGTTTGACCACAGTTCACCTGATGTTAAGTGAAGGTGTGGTCGAAGATGGTAAAGCACACCTAGTCTGGAATGGAACTGGCTCTCAAGTGAGGCTGCCGGAACACACCGTTAGATGCTTGGCGGCAGATTTCCAACTCTCGCGTGGTAGCTAGCCAGCCGAGTACTAGAGAGTACGCTACCACCATGCTGTGGTTTCCTCACGATGTTTTCCTTCACCGGCAGCTCGAGCTCATTGTTGGGGTTTGAACCCACGCATGCGAACCGACCGCGCTAACCATTGGGCTATCATCGCTACAAAAGCTGTTTTTAGGGTTCCGTACCCAAAGGGTAAAACGGGCCCCTATTACTAAGACTCCGCTGTCCGTCTGTCGCCAGGCTGTATCTCATGAGCCGTGATAGCTAGACAGTTGACATTTTCACAGATGATGTATATCTATTGCCGCTATAACAACAAATACTACAAAACAGAATAAAATAAATATTCAAGGGGGCTCCCATACAACAAACGTAATTTTTTTGCCGTTTTTATAGATAATAATGGTACGGAACCCTTGGTGCGCGAGTCCGGACTGAAACTACTGGGCTGGTTTCAAAAACTCTTTCACCGTTGGGAAGCTACGCTATCCCCGGGTGGCATAGGCTACTTTTTATCCCTGCATTCCCACGGGAACGGGAACTGCACGGGTGAAACCGCGAGGCGTGGCAAATGGCAAATGCGCAATTGAAATTCACGCAACAATTCTCATTGTAATTTTTTTTTTATGTGAAAAGTAATAAGACGAACGAGACGCTCTCCTGATGGTAAGAGATAACGCCTGTCCATGACCATTGCAGCGATACACAGAACTTTGAGTAACAAAACAAAGTCCAGGCATCGCTGCTTTGTCGCTCATTACTTTGAGACTTTTGATAGATTTAGAATTAAAATCGTTAGGAGCAGGTTTTTCCACCATTTTAGAAGAAAAAAAGGGAAGACCTGCACTTGGCCGGTTTGTTTTGTTACCGTTGACAGGTCCGTGGTTCCCCTTGAGCTTGAACATGTGATGCTTGAGCAGCACCCGGCTGCAGAACTGCACACCGCAACCGCAGCGGTACTGCGGCGGTCCGCTGTCCTCGACCGGCTGCATGTGGTCGCGGCACACGTGCTCTGCCATCTAACAAAATTAAAACTATATATTAACTACGCCCGCGGCGTTACCCGCTACATATTTTCTAGATAAAAAGTAGCAAAATCATTTTTTTTTATGTTTGACAGGCTTGTTTTTTGACCACAGCTCACCTGATGTTAAGTGAAGATGTGGTCGAAGATGGTAAGGTACACCTAGCCTTCAATGGAACTGGCTCTCGAGTGAGGCTGCCGGAAAACACCGTTAGATGTTTGGCGGCAGATTTCCAACTCTCGTGTGGTAGCTAGCCAGTCGAGTACGCTACCACCATGCTGTGGTTTCCTCACGATGTTTCCCTTCACCGGCAGCTCGAGCTCATTGTTGGGGTTTGAACCCGCGCCCTTCGGCATGCGAAACTACCGCGCTAACCACTGAGCTATCATCGCTACAATGTATTTATTTGCTAAGTGCACGTGTCAAAATGTTGGTACATAAATAAACCGTCGAATGTTCTAGGTATATATATCTAGTTTATTTCCGCTTAGTTTTTTTTTTTTTTTTTTTTTTTTTTTTTTCATTGAATAGGTTCGCGCTTGGCCACATCCTGCCTGATGTGAAGCATCGATGCGGTCTAAGATGGAGCACGCTTACCTAGAAGGAACCTGTTTGTTTACTCTTGACTTGAAGACACTCATATTGTACCTTTCGGGAAACACAGACTCCGGCAAAGAGTTCCACATCCTCGCTGTGCGAATAAAGAATGTGGACTCAAAGTTTATATGTTAAGCGGAAATAAACTAGATATATACCTTGAACATTCAAAATGAACTTCCGCAAAGTGACGCCTGAATCTATCAATTAATAAAAGCGTCGCTTAAACCATACAGCCCCGTTGGTTCATTGGTAGCATGTCTGCTTCGAGAGCTGAAGGGCGTGGGTTCGATTCCCACTCAGGACTAACATTTGTGTGACTAACATCGATGTTTGTTCTGTGTCTGGGTGTTCTGTATGTATTATAAGTATGTATTTACAAAAAAAAAAAAAAAAAGTATTTAAGTATTCTATCAGTTATCTGTCTTTCATAGCACAAGCTTTGCTTAGTTTGGGGTCAGATGGCGCTGTGTGTAATGTCCTGTGATATTTATTTATTTATTTACTTAACCCAGAATTGGGTGCAAAAATTACATAAAATAGTTACAATTAGAATGTCAAATTGGATAAAATAATAATGTCAAGTTTATATTACTTAAAAATATGTCATGAGGTCTGTTACAAAATGTCAATCAGTGCAATTTATTTAAATGTTAAATACTTTCTATATATTTTTTGCCTTATCATTAATAAAAAAAATTATAGAGTAATAAATGTATTTTCGATTAAGATTTATTTAAGCCTATGTGTTAATCCAGGGTCTCGGCTACCTCCATACCAAATTTCATCCAAATTAGTTCAGTAGTTTTTGCGTGTAAGAGTAACAAATATCCATTCAAACTTTCAACATTTATAATATTAGTGAACACAAAGGGGTGATTTGAGTTATTTATGATAACATTGCAGTGGGGGAGTTTAAATGTAAAAGTAATGAGCCGAACGAGACGCTCTCCTGATGGTAAGAGATAACGCCTGCCCATGACCATTGCAGCGATACACAGAACTTTGAGTAACAAAACAAAGTCCAGACATCGCTGCTTTGGCGCTCATTACTTTGAGACTTGCGATAGAGTTAGAATTAAGACTCGAACTTGGCCGGGTTTTTTAGATTATATGTGACAGACAGACTGCAAGAATCAAAACATTTGGATTTTTGTATGTTTGTAACAAATAAACTCAAAAACTACTGAACCTATTTCAAAAACTACTGAACCTAGTTCCATTCCAGGCTAGGTGTGCTTTACCATCTTCGATGACACCTTCACTTAACATCAGGTCAGCTGTGGTCAAACATCTAGCCTGTCAAACATTAAAAAAAAAAAAAATCTTTCACCGTTAGAATGCTTCATTTTCTCTGAGTAACAGGTTATATTAATTACGAAAACTTAATTAAAAAATAAATGTCCACCCGAAAAGAAAAAAAACATGTAGAGAAATGAAACTCTCACCTCGTGAACGTCTGTACATATTTGTCTGCAAAGAATACATATGTGCATTCCCTTCGGGAGAACAAGACCTGAAACAAGGTTTTAGGTAAAAAATTGACAAGCTAGGTGTATGACCACAGCTCGCCTTTTTTTTAAATGTTTGACAGGCTAGGTGTTGACCACACCTCACCTGATGTTAAGTGAAGGTGTGCTCGAAGATGGTAAAGCACACCTAGCCTGGAATTGAACTGGCTCTCAAGTGAGGCTTCCGGAACACACCGTTAGATGCTTGGTGGCAGATTATTTACTCGAGGGTGGTAGTTAGCCAGCCGAGTACTATACTCAATACTTTATTGCAACATAATTATGTACAGGTTCTTATACTTATAAATTGTACATGTTGTTCCTAGTACATATGACCACATTAGGGTACGGCAAACAATTTTGGGCAAAATATTTAAATATTATTAATTATAGAATTTGAAAATTAAATTAAAAAATACAGATTTAAAATACAAATTAATAATAAAAAAATAAAAAATTAGAATATTAATTAGTCATAACTATATACTAGAAAGTACCCTACCATCATGCTATGGTTTCCTTCCCCGGCAGCTCAAGCTCATTCTTGGGGTTTGAACCTACGCCCTTCGGCATGCGAACCTACCGCGCTAACCACTGAGCTACAAAAATGTTTACTGTTTCTTACCCCTGATTGCATTATGAATATGATACTTCATCTGGACATTCTTCTGGAATGATTGGATGAACACATTTCTTGCGTACTTTAACATTTTTATCTCGTCAAACTCGTGCTCGGTGGCCATGTGGTTCTCCAGGTGGTTCGTGAATATACTTTCCTTGGAAGTCTGGTAGCAGCAAATCTCACATTTGTAAAGCATCGGGTGGGTCTGCAGATGAGCCAGGAGCTCCTTCAAGTTTGGACAGGATGTCAGGCATATGTCACACACGGACAAACTTGGTATATCATGTTTCAACATATGGTACCTGTAAGGTACAAAGAGGAAAGATTTGCATTTTTGTATGTTTGTAAAGAATAAACTCAAAAACTACTGGACCGATTTCAAAAATTCTTTCATCATTGGGAAACTACTTACCTAACATAATTATGGTACCTGTAAGTATGATAATGACCCTCTATACTTATTATTTATAAAGAGGAAAGATTTGTATTTTTGTAAAGAATAAACTCAAAAACTACTGGATCGATTTCAAAAATTCCTTCACCATTGGGAAGTTACGTACCCAACATATTATGGTTCCTGTAAGTATGATAATGACCCTCTATACTCATTATTTATAAAGAGGAAAGATTTGTATTTTTGTAAAGAATAAACTCAAAAACTACTGGATCGATTTCAAAAATTCCTTCACCATTGGGAAGTTACGTACCCAACATATTATGGTTCCTGTAAGTATGATAATGATACTCAATACTAATTATTTACAAAGAGGAAAGATTTGTATATTTGTAAAGTATAAACTCAAAAACTACTGGACCGATTTCAAAAATTATTTCACTGTTGGGAAGCTACATACCTAACATATGGTACCTGTAAGTATGATAAAGATTCTCTATACTAATTATTTATAAAGAGGAAAGATTTTTATTTTTGTATGTTTGTAATGAATAAACTCAAAAACTACTGGACCGATTTAAAAAATTCTTTCACCGTTGGGAACCTACACTATCCCCGGGTGACATAGACTACTTTTTATCCCTGTATTCCCACGGGAACGAGAACTATCGGTGAAACCGGGAGGTGTCCCCTAGTATTGTTATAATTGGTGTGAACAATAACAAGTTATATTATTGATAGCCCTTATGGTTCATTGGTAGTATGTCTGCTTCAAGAGCTGATGGGTGTGGGTTCGATTCCCATCCAGGACAAATACTTTGTGGAGTAAACAAATGTTTGTTCTGTGTCTGGGTGTACTGTATGTATTTACATAATATATTCTATCAGCTATCTGACTTCCGTAGTATAAGCTTTGCTTAGTTTGGGGTCAGATGGCGCTGTGTGTAATGTCCTACAATATTTATAGATTGATTCAGGCATTATTTTATACAAAAATACAAAAATATTTATTTAACAGAAAATATGTGTACAAAGATTATAATATCTTACAATAGTCCCCGCACTAGGGCTAGCCTGTATCGCGGGAGGCTGGAATCGATTAAATATATTAAATTTAATGGAGAACTGGTACAATTTTTTAACTATATAATTTGACACTAATAAATTAATAAGCAAGGAGTGGAGAAAAGTATATATGTGCATGAGGTGTGTGTGTGTGTGTGTGTGAGAGAGAGAGAGAGTGTGTGTGTTGTGAGAGAATGTGTAAGAGATTTTATATTTGACAGCAAGTGTACGAATGGGTTTGATTTTAGTATTGGCCTAAAATTTTAGTTCATAACTTGTAGCAGGTATTACGTAAATTACTTCATGATTGGACGATAAACAGAGACTCAGTAGCATCGTAGTCGAGTGAGAGAAGCCATTTCTTTACTTTTTCTTTAGCACCGTGATTAGAGCTGTCGCTGAGATTGCAGAACTTCGTGAGGCGCTTGTAAAGAAAAGGAAGCGCGTAATGACTAAAACGTCTTGCAAATACGGACTTGACAGAAGGAACTTTTACGTCTGCTTTTGCGGATGTTCATTTTGAATATCCAAGGTATAAAGTAAGGTAGGTAGGGTTTATACCTTGAATATTTAGTTATATATTTTTTTTCCTGTATTTTATTTCCTACAAACAGATGGATGTGTGGTTTTTGGCGCGTAGGGCGCTGTTCCCAGTGGAGCCGGTCCTGTATGTTATTCTTTAGTTGTCAAAGATATCTCGCCACTTTTTAAGCCAACATACATATTTTTATATTGACATATTTTAAATTGACAGTCTTTTTATATTGACAATATTTTTTTATTAAAATAAAAGTATTTGTATTTATTTGTAATTCGTATGGTTTCAGGGATGGTCAGCTTTTGAAGTCTTAATGCATAAGCAGCCCTATGGACATCTATTTCATGTTTTATCATTGGCATGTTCAGAATGTCATGGAGTTCTGTCATTTCGATAAACCACGGCGCATTCGATACTTGTTTTAAAATGCAGTAAATTAGTATTAGTTACCAGAAAGATTTCAACTGGCAAGTCTTTTTGCATTTAGGGCACACAAAGGTCTTCTGTTTGCGTTGCTCTCGCCGCCACAGATGTATGTACTGCACATGCGCCTCCAACAGCAGCTTGTTGAAGAATATGTGTGAACAGTGATCGCAGATGAAGATCTCCCTCTCGACTCTGTGAGCGGTAGGAGAGCTGAACAGGTGACGGCTCTTGACGTGGCTCAGCAGGGAGTCTTTGTTGTTCTGCAGTGTCATGCACACCTGCAAAACATAATATATGAATGATAACAAAAAAACGGCTCATTACCATCCGTTCCTCGTGGGCGTTCCCAGTATTCGTACGCAGCGATTCCGCTCTACTTTTCTGATGCGCACGGCCCACGAATGGAACTCATTGCCGGCTTCCCTGTTTCCCATAAATTACAATTTGGACGTTTTTATGGCTAGAGTGAATAGATTTCTTCTGGATCAGCGTGCTCCATCTTCGGCCACACCGTCACTTTGCATTAGGCGAGTTGGTGGCCAAACGTAGATCTATTAAATGTAAAAAAAAAAAATACATAAGACTAGTGCTATATAATGTTATCGAAACACGGAAGTGCATGAATACATGCAGATCCATACAATAAGAGAGGAAATAGAAAGGTCTTCTGAGGCCTATAAACAAAGGCTTAAACTGCATAGAAACCATTTAGCTGCATCACTACTGGACACCAGTGACCACCTCTTCCGGCTAAGAAGACCGCGACTAGCCACAATCTAGAGTAATATAATATGAGATGACACATCACAGGATGTGCATATCCCAAAACCAACTAAAATTAAACTCAAAACACCTGATTATGGCTTCCAGGCTGATTGCAGATAGACAGAAAGAAAAAAAAGAAAAAAAAAAAAAAAATGTAATGTTATCGCTAGTTTCATGAATCGGTTTCCCCTAGACAAGCGTGTTACATCCTAGATCGTATCTTCTCTTTTGGTAACAGGCGCGATGGTGGTCAAACGTGAGCCTGTTGTTGTTGTTTTGTTATTGATATGTTGATATTTTGAGATATGTCAGTGCAGTGAGTGAGTGTGCATATTATAGAACACATGAACAAAGTGTCTTCCCCTTAATAGAGACAGTAAGAAAAGTGTCGATGGACACATTCTTCGATTATTCTCTACTTAGCAGTTTAAGTTATATTAAAATTACTTATTAGTCTCAACTAGGCTAGATTGTAATAACAATGAGGTATCTAACAACAAACAGATACATCATTAGAAGGAAAATAAAAAAAATTGAGAAGAGTTATTTACATAGTAGTTCGTGTCGAAGTCGTTTTTGGGGGGGACCTTGGCTGATATGTAATTTCAGCTACTTAATATTTTTTTTAATCCTCTTGATATAATAAAGTTGCATTTTATTTCCTCGCACAGGTAAAACAAGTTTCGTTTAACTTCACTAATATTATAAAGAGGTAAGATTTGTATTTTTGTATGTTTGTAACAAATAAACTCAAAAACTACTGGACCGGTTTCAATAATTGTTCCACTGTTGGGAAGCTACATTATACCTGGGTGACATAGGCTACTTTTTATCCCTGTATTTTCACGGGAACGGGAACTACGCTGAAACCGCGAGGCGTCCGCTAGTTAGAATTTAAGTATAAACTCCAGATTTGACTGTTATAGCATGCTGTAATAAGATGTCATGATTGTTTCATACACCAAAGGGCATGGGTTCAAACCCCAACAATGAGCTCGAGCTGGCGGTGAAGGAAAACATCGTGAGGAAACCACAGTATGGTGGTAGCACACTCTCTATTACTCCGCTGACTAGCTACCACACAAGTTGGAAATCTGTTGTCAAGTATCTAATGTTATGTTCCAGCAGCCTCACATGAAAACCAGTTCTATTCCAGGCAAGGTGTGTAACCCATCTTCGACCACAGCGTCACTTACCATGGTCTAGCACATAGCCTGTCAAATATAAAAAACAGAAAACAATCTTCACCCTCACTTTGGGCTATGTATTCAAGCAATTAGTCAGTCTTTTTATTTAGCCAAGTGAAATGACAAATACAATACTTTGAGGCGGCACATTAACTCTGACACTTGGGCTGAACACTCAACTAATTTGAATCAACTTATAATTTTTCAACTGAATCAAATTTGTTTTATGAAATGTTCAGATGCTACATTTCGTCACTTAAGGAAAAATGCAGTACACTATTGAAAAGTATGACCGAGAAAGGGAGAAAGTAAAAGATTAGTAAAAGATAAAAGTCTTTGTAGGTTATCGTTGTCATAAATAATGCAATTACCGTGCAAAACCGGTCTCGGCTAGTATTCATTTGGCGGCACAAATCCTTGAAGTGCACTTCTTTTCTGTGTAGCTCAACGTCCGTCTCCGAATGCCAGAAGGTTTCCATATCCTCGTCATCAGGATTGCAGAGATCGCAGGAAAACCACTGCACTTTAGGCGACTGGGAAGATTTTAATTTTACACCGGGTCTGTATAATTTTTCACTGTACGATCTAAACATTTTGGTGTGTTTTTAAGTCTTTTATTAAAGATAACTAACACTGAAACAACATAAGTAAATAACAAATAATCTTCGGGACTCGCGTTCGCAAGGACAAGGTCTGACAACTGACAAGGAGCTGAGCCAAGGACGAATGGATTTTTTCTTTAGTTTTGGCGTCGCATTTAAAGCATTTGCCAGTGTCAAGTGTTTTATATTTTCAAGTTTCGCAGTCCGGTGACGCTGTAGAGGACATCTGCGGCCAACAGAGTCATTAAAAAAAGTAATAATAATTAAATAAGTTGCCTCGTAGGTATAATTATAGTCAAAGTCCAGTCTTGCTCAAGTACAGTCCGTGTCAGTCGAACCCAATCAAGCTTAAGAAAAGTTTTATTTTTTCCTGTATATTATCTTGCAATCAGTCATTTTCGACTATAAACAGATGGGATGTGTGCTTTTTGGCGCGTAGGGCGCTGTTCCCAGTGGAGCCGGCCCTGTATGTTATTCTTTACTGCTCAAAGATATCTCGCCGCTTCATATGGTTTCAGTGATGGTCAGTTGCCCCGCTAACTGATTCGGGTGCTTTTGAAGTCATAGCATAGTATGCCTTATGGGCATCTATTTCTTGTTTAATCATTGGCATGTTCAGTATGTCATGGAGCTCTGTCATTTTGATAAACCATGTTGCATTCGATATATTTTGTTTTAAGATGCAGTTTTGTGCTCTTTGGATGGTAATTATGTTGGATGCACTGGCTGAGCCCCACAATGTCCAGGTTTCAGAACAGTTTTGTATAAAAGCAGCTTGTTGTCAATAGCATTGAGTTGCGTACCCTAAGCCATTAATAAAGATCCTTGTATTTTAAGATGATTTCATCCCGTTTTGTATGGATATGTTTTTTCCAAATAAGTCTGCAGTCTAAGTACATTCCTAGGTACCTTACTGTATTTTGATGAGGTAGTTGAATACCATTTAAACTGACTGGAGAGCAATCGTCCTTTCGAAGAGTGAATGTTATGTGATATTGGTACACTGGCGGCAATCTTCACAACTTTTTTCTATGGTTGACAGGCTAGGTGTTTGACCACAGCGATGTTAGGTGAAGGTGTGGCCGAAGAATCGCATCGTTAGATGCTTTTGATTTTGATTTTCAACTCTCGTGTGTCTAGCAAGTCGAGTACTAAAGAGTACCCTATCACCATGCTATGGTTTCCTAACGATGTTTTCCTTCACCGGCAGCTCAAGCTCATTGTTAGGGTTTGAATCCACGTCCTTCGGCATGCGAACCTAACCACTGAGCTATTACCTATCGCTACAAATATTAATTAATTAAGTTGCTTCATAGCTATTGTTATCATCGAGATATGCTTGTGATTCCTCGAAGATTGTTATAGTCAAAGTCCAGTCATGGTCAGGAACAAAACAGGAAGTAAAACAGGAGTATTCTCCTGCAAACAGCAGAATACTCCTTTTTTTGCTTAACAAAAAGTTACAGCAATATTAATAAAAGGAATTAATTAATACTAAATAACTCTTTATTGTTCACACCAAAGACAACCAATATAATTATAAAACCATACAAATGGAAAATTGATGAAAAATTCAATTGAAATTTATTGATCGCTCGCCCCGGCTTCGCACGGGAAAACAAAACTCGATTAACAATATAAATTTATCGATACAATAGTTTCGGAGCCTATTCAACACAAACAAACAAAAAAACAAATCTTTCCTCTAAGATGTAGATGACATCTGTAATAGTTCTTCTTCTTTCTTTGGTTTTGGCGTCGCGTTTTAGCATTTGCCAGTGTCAAGTAATTATATATTTTCAAGTTTCAAAAGTTAAATAAGTGCCATCGTAGCTAGTTTTAGTCAAAGTCCAGTCTTAGTCAAGTCCAGTCTGTGTCAGTCAAGTCCAGTCATGCTTTAGTAAAGTAGTGGCGACTTTACTATAAAGCTTCGATGGAGATTTGGAAGCAACACGAAAAGTCATGTTTCACCACATTTTATCATTTTCCCACACTCGCGCTTGTAATTCGGCACTTTATGAATAAAACACCACCATTTTTATGCATAAACACTCGACCAAACACTAGTTTTGGAAAAAAATACAACGGAGCGACACGACTCTTCCCGCGTTACCGCCAAAAACCCTCTATGGTGGATCTAGGATCTTTCATCAAATCTGTTTTTTTTTCTTTAGTTTTGGCGTTGCGTTTCGAGCATTTGTCAGTGTCAAGTATTATTATATTTTCAAGTTTCAAAAGTTAAAGTTAAAGTAGCAAAAATTATAGTCAGTCTAGTCTTGGTCAAGTACAGTCCATGTCAGTCAAGTCCAGTCATGCTTTAGTAAAGTAGTGGCGACTTTACTATAAAGCTTCGATAGAGTTTTGGAAGCAACACAAAAAGTCATGTTTCACCACATTATATCATTTTCCCACACTCGCGCTTGTGATTCGTCACTTTATGGATAAAACACCACCATTTTTATGCATAAACACTCGACAAAACACAAGTTTTGGAAAAAAATACAACGGGACGACACGACTCTTTCCGCGTTCCCGCCAAAACCCAAATCTGAGTTGTGGGCTTATTTGTAGCTGTCAATTTGCTCTTTAAAACGTCACTTTATTCTATTGTCAATAGTTTTCGCTGCGCATGCTAGCCATGGGTAACTCAACAGATTTACTTGAGTCACGCCGCGGCTCGCAGCTCAACCCTTGAGCTGAAAACTTGAACCGGCTCAACAGGTCATTTCAGATCAGTTCACGTACTTCTCGAGGGAGTCATTTAGTCAATAGCGAAGTAAACTAGACCTTATGCAGCGCTAGAATATACAGCTCATATAGTTGGTTTCTAGTTTCAGCTCAACAACGTTGGAAATGTTCTCAATTTATCGGGAAATCTACTGATAAAAAATATTTTGAAATTAATTTTTTTTTTTTTTTCGATTAATATTATAATTGCCTAAGTTTGTATGTATGGATATTTGTTAATCAATCATGCTAAAACAAATGAAAGGATTTGCAAAATAAATTGCATATAAATAGTTTATTATCTGGATTAACATAATTATTATCTTGTTTATCCCGGGAATTGTAAGATTCGTGGTAAATATGCTCTCCTTCCCTTTCTAAGTCATTCTGTTTCGTTCATCATTCTGTTCAGGTCACACTGCTTCAAAAAACAGATCGCGTCGCATCGGCTCCGTTCGGTTCACTTTTCAATTTCGGTTCGGTTCGCAATTCAGTTCGATTAGCTGCGGTCGGGTGCGCGACAACGATGACTCGATGAGCCGCAAGCCACGATTTGAGCTGCTTGATCTGCAGTTGAGCTGCAGCTCAATGGTTCAAACCTACGCGATCTGAATATTTGAACCGGTTCTGATCTGAGTTACACACGATTAGCGCATGCGTATGGATGTTTTCAAATTTGTCACAGCTTGGGGTATTTAAAATGGCGCAGGGAAGGAGAGTCCTGCCTAACGTGAGGATGGTGATAATTGATGATCACGTGACGTGGCGCTTGGCAGGTCACAGTGCTGATGGTAACCGCTGCGGCCACCTTATGTAAACGGTACCGCCTTCTTGTACTGGTGCCATCCAGTCTTGCAATAGCCGGTGAACGCCAAGAATCTGGAAAATACTGAAAACAATAATAAATAATATCAGTCATAATATAATAATGTTTTCTCTTTCTTTTATTATTTATTTATTTATTTATTCAGTCAATTAGCACCGCACATTTTACGAATTACACTAATGACAACATTAAAAAGAACTTAAATTAAGCTATGAACAAAAAAAATTTGACAGCTGTCAGTTGAAAACGAACCTTAGGGCTGGAAAGTATTACTTTCCGCCCGCTCCTCCGGTAACTTCAGACCTACTTTCCGAGTATGAGTACCGAAATAGTACATCGTTAACCAAGGGCTGAAAGTAACTTATTCAGTCACGAGACGGGGTTTGGCGCCCGGGCGTAGCGAAGGAGCCAATAGTTCGAGGGACTAAATAAGTCTTTCACCCGAGCGACACATATAAAAACATGAATTAATTTAAAAAAACAATAGTGAATTTTGCATAAATCAACAAAAGAAATGAACATCGGATTGATGCTTTCCTGCCATTTTTTTTTTTTTTTTTTTAATTATATTATTTTGACAGTTGTCGTTTGTCAGTAGAAAGTGAATCTCCCTCGGGCGGAAAGTATCACTTTCCGCCCGCTCCTCCGGTAACTTCAGACCTACTTTCCAAGTATGAGTACCGAAAATTAAAGTCCATACAGTCGCACCTTCTGTGTTGCCAACGCTGTCCACACAGTGTTTCTTCATTTTCCCGCACATTGTTTCATGGTTGAAATTATTGGGATGTCTGGAGTCGCATATGATGTCGGGTCTGCAACAAGAATATTGCATCAACAGCCTGTCGAAGTCCACTGCTGGACGTAGGCCTCTCCCAAGACACGCCACTCAGCCTGATCTTGAATTTTTTACAGCCCCGTTGGCTCATTGGTAGTATTGGTTGGTTGGTATCTGCCTTGAGAGCTGTAGGGCGTGGGTTCGATTCCCGCTCAGGGCAAACATTTTGTGAATAAACAAATGTTTGTTCTGTGTCTGGGTGTTCTGTATGTATCTATAAAAAAAAAGTAATTATGTATTCTATCAGTTATCTGACTTCCATCACACAAGCTCTGCTTAGTTTGGGGTCAGATGGCGCTGTTTTTTTTAATGCGAGGAACGATGCGCTCTTCTGATGGTAAAAGACAACGCATGACCATGACCATTGCAGCGATACACAGAACTTTGACATAACAAAACAAAGTCCAGGCATCGCTGCTTTGGCGCTCATTACTTTGAGAGTTTCGATGGTTAGTCTCAACAGCCCAGTAATGTCGCTGCAGTACCCTTCACAGTAATGTTTAGACACTACTGCTTGCAGAATATCTGTTACTGCGGTGGTACCTACCTAGACGACTTCCTGCTAAGGAAATCTACCACCAAGTATAAAATGGTCCTTGCCTCATGTACTCCCAGCAGTTGATGAGATCTGCAACGCACGCGGTGACGTTGTATTGGCCGCGCAGCATGCTGTCAAATTCGAATGGCTTGAAGTACAGCGTCGGGTCTTCGTAGTACTGACCGCTCGCCGCCGCCAGCAGCACTGCAACAGTGTTGCCAGATACACGTGTTAACTTTAACAATATTGGTTTTATATAACATAGGGAGCGAATTCAGTCAGGAATTCTTTTTCGGTCGAGGATAGATACTCACGGTAGAGAAGGCAGGCGCGGCCCGCGTGTCGAGACGTTTCCGAGAGATACATCGCAGCCCTACGCGTGTCGCCGGCGCTTTGACCAACTCTCCCATACTGCATGTACTTTATACCGCGTCAGTGTTGCCAGAATAAAAGATTTTCCTCCATTTTGGGGACTATTTTTTATGTAAATCTAGCTGCGCCCCGCGGTGTTACCCGCGACATGTTTTCGGGATAAAAAGTAGCATATGTACTAATTCAGGGTCTCGGCTACCTCTATACCAAATTTCATCCAAATCCGTTCAGTAGTTTTTGCGTGAAAGTGTATATAATATCCATCCATTCATCCAAACTTTCACATTTATAATATTAGTGGGATTAGTAGGAAGTAATGAGACGATTAAGACGCGCTCCTGATGGTAAGAGATAACGAGTGCCCATGACCATTGCAGCGATACACAGAACTTTGAGTAACAAAACAAAGTCCAGGCATCGCTGCTTTGGCGCTCATTACTTTGAGACTTGCGATGGTTAGTCTCAACAGCCCTGTGATTTCGCTAGCTGCAGTAACCAGGCCAAATCCTTGAAATAGGTTTTGGGAGTTTCGGCAGGAACGCCAATCGAAAATCAATGAACGAAAGTCCATCGCTGCTTCGGCGCTCATGACTTTGTTTCAAGAGCCTTCTAATGTCGCTGCAGTACCCTTCAAACCCGGACACAGTAATGGTTTACAGGCTAAGTGTTTGACCACAGCTCACCTGACGTTAAGTGACGGTGTTGTCTAAGATGGTAAAGCACACCTAGCCTGGAATGGACCTGGCTCTCGAGTGAGGCTGTCGGACACACCGTTAGATGCTTGGCGGCAGATTTTCAACTCTCGCGTGGTAGCTAGCCAGCCGAGTACTAGAGAGTACGCTACCACCATGCTATGGTTTCCTCACGATGTTTTCCTTCACCGGCAGCTCATTGTTGGGGTTTGAACCCACGCCCTTCGGCATGCGGCTCTGGTACTGCGGTTCGTGTCTACCTAGACGACCTCCTAAGGAGATCTACCACCGAAGTAACAGGTATCACTAAGGGATTTAAAAAAAAATCAACTAATTTTCTTCGCTTGAGTTAAGAAGTCGGTTAAAAAAAATTTATAATCACCAGAAGTGTCTGATTAAGTACCAGATAAGGTACTGATACTAACTGCTTATCTTCAACTTAATTAAATGATATTTGTGGTACATATTTTAATGAGCGTGACAGATCGCCTCGCAACAGTGTGGCCGTTTTGAAATTCGGAAACGTACCATCAAATTCTGTTGCCAGTACTAAAAAATACTAAAAAGAAAATTCAATTATACCAACATTCTATTGCATATTTTTGAGAAATATTATTAAAATAAAACACGTATTTGATCAAAATTATATATATGTCGAGGTTGTAGGTGGGCGTTCGTTAATTGCCGCGTCTCCGTCCATTTCTAGAACGCGGTGAAGTCGGACCAAGGTTGGCAAGACGTCTGTTCAGCTTTATGTCTCTCGCAAAAGTGCTCCTCTTTATGTCGACAGCGTTCAACTTCAACTTTTTCTTCTTGGCTTCTGCGGTGTTGCCACAATGTTACCAACGTCGCATTATTTGACAACTTAACGAATGACAGCTAGTTCAATGTTGCCAACCCCCGCTTCCGAATACACCCAAGTCGTTCAGGCTTGACGTTCTGTTCATCCTCTCCGACATATATATATATATATATATATATTTTAATGAGTAAAAAAAAATAGTTTTAGTAATAATTTAGTTAAGTTTTTGCAGCTGTAACTTTGTTCTAAGGAGAATGAGATTTCAAGAAAATGTATGCATACAACTAGGCCGCGCCACACTGTACGTGTTTGCAAACCAACTTCATAGAAGTGCAGCGTCAAATCAATAGATGGCGCTGAAATGCTAAAATATTCTGTAGCGATGATAGCTCAGTGGTTAGCGCGGTAGGTTCGCATGCCGAAGGGCGTGGGTTCAAACCCTAACAATGAGCTTGAGCTGCCGGTGAAGGAAAACATCGTGAGGAAACCATAGCATGGTGGTAGGGTACTTTCTAGTACTCGGCTGGGTAGCTACCACCATCAAGTTGGAAATCTGCCGCCAAGCACTTAACGGTGTGTTCCGGCAGCCTCACTTGAGAGCCAGTTCCATTCCAGGCTAGGTGTGCTTTACCATCTTCGACCACGCCGTCACTTAACATCAGGTGAGCTGTGGTCAAACAACTAGCCTGTCAAGCATAATAACAAAAAAAAAAAAAAATTTCGTTTATACGTGAGATATCCTGTGACGAGATATATATGAGATATTTAGGGACTAAATGATAGTCGAGTAACAATGAGTATTTATATATTTAGCTATTTTTTTAATAGAAATGTCATTAGCCTCTTGAAAACGGGGGCCCAGCGTTAGTTTCCAAGTAGAAAACACCGGAATGTCTGCGAACAAAATAGAATAACGTAAGGAAATAAAAACAGCTTTTTTTAAAACACACTGCCTCAAAGCGCAGGGTCTTAGCTACCTCCACACCAAATTTCATCCAAATCCGTTCAGTAGTTTTTGCGTGAAAGAGTAACAAACATCCATCCAAACTTTCACATTTATAATGTTAGTGGCGTTCTGTGGATGGATTGTGTCGATAAAAAGAACCCCTCACCCAGTTTTCGGTGCGAGGCCGCCCATCTGCAGAGTTCCTGGCAAGCCACAGTTGCCGGTGATGGCCGTCAGGTAGGACATGCACCTGGTGCCCGTGAATCCACCGCTGATTATTGATTCCGCAAAGTAGTAGTACGCACTAAAATGAATACAGGTTAAGAAGAAGCTAGCAACTTAGTCGGATCAAGATGGTAAACAAACACAACGATGGTCAACTGAAGAACTGGCTTTCTACAAGATTGACGATTTGAATTCAGAGATTTCCAACTGTCCAACTGTAGCAAAAAAATCGATTTTTATATTAATCGACTTTTTTATAATCGATTTTTAATAAATCGGTTATTATTATATTACTTACTTTTTTTGTTATAAAGTAAAAAAGATACGATACGCGTTGTTGGATTAAACCAAGTAGCCAAATTAAAAAAAAATTGTAGCGATGATAGCTCAGTGGTTAGCGCGGTCGGTCCGCATCCGAAGGGCGTGGGTTCAAACCCCAAGAATGAGCTTGAGCTGCCGGTGAAGGAAAACATCGTGAGGAAACCATAGCATGGTGGTAGGGTACTTTCTAGTACTCGGTTGGCTAGCTACCACACGACAGTTGAAAATCTGCCGCCAAGCATCTGATGATAACGACAGCCCCGTTGGCTCATTGGTAGCCTTGAGAGCTGTAGGGCGTGAGTTCGATTCTCACTCAGGGCAAACATTTTGTGAATAAGTATTTATGTATTCTATCAGTTATCTGACTTCCTTCACACAAGCTCTGCTTAGTTTGGGGCCAGATGGCGCTGTGTGTATACGGTATAGTCCTACGATATTTATTTTATATGTTCCGGCAGCTTAACTTGAGAGCCAGCTCCATTCCAGGCTAGGTGTACTTTATGATCTTCGACCACACCGTCACTTAACATCAGGTGAGCTGGTCAAACACCTAGCCTGTCAGCCTTAAAAATAAAGTCAAATAGCTCACCGGGAATGATCGCAGCTGTCAGAGTTACACCCAGGCATGCCGGTGCCGCCGTTGGGGTAGAAGTCGGCGTGCCCCAGGGGGGTCAGGAACCCGAGAAGTCCAGAGTTGGTGTGGATCACTTCAGTGTATATACCATCATTTTCGTGGAACCGGTTGACGTTGGTGATCCATCCAGGGAACGCGGGGTCCAGAGCTGTAGCGAAGATTTGTTTTGGGGTTTTGGCGGGAACGCGGGAAGTCGTGTCGCTCCGTTGTATTTTTTTCCAAAACTACTGTTTTGTCGAGTGTTTATGCATAAAAATGGTGGTGTTTTATTCATAAAGTGCGGAATTACAAGCGCGAGTGTGGGAAAATGATATAATGTGGTGAAACATGACTTTTCGTGTTGCTTCCAAATCTCCATCGAAGCTTTATAGTAAAGTCGCCACTACTTTACTAAAGCATGACTGGACTTGACTGACACAGACTGGACTTGACTAAGACTGGACTTTGACTATAACTAGCTACGAGGACACTTATTTAACTTTTGAAACTTGAAAATATATAAATACTTGACACTGGCAAATGCTAAAACGCGACGCCAAAACTAAAAAAAAAAAAAAGAGCTGTAGCGATAGTACACGTTCATTGGTAGCCCTTTTTTATGTGAAAAATAATGAGACGAACGAGACGATCTCCTGATGTTAAGAGATAACGCCTGTCCATGACCATTGCAGCGATACACAGACCTTTGAGTAACAAAACAAAGTCCAGGCATCGCTGCTTTGGCACTCATTACTTTGAGACTTTCGATGGTTAGTCTCAACAGCCCAGTAATGTCGCTGCAGTACCCTCCACAATGATGTTTACATACCACTGCTTGGCGACAGAATATCTGGTACTGCGGTGGTACCCTGTTAGCTCATTGGTAGTATGTCTGCTTCAAGAGCTGGAGGGCATGGGTTCGATTCCCAGGACAAACAGTTTGTTATAAACAAATGTTTGTTCTGTGTCTGGGTGTTCTGTATGTATTTACATAAAAAAAAGTTATTCTATCAGTTATCTGACTTCCATAGCACAAGCTCTGCTTAGTTTCGCGCCAGATGGCGCTGTGTGTATAGTCATACGATATTAATTTATTTTATTTTATGGTAGGTAGTTTGAGAATTCCGTACAAGTGACGTAGGCGGCGCGGGAGTCGAGGTTCCTGCCGACGATGCCCGCCTGGTGGCCCCCGAGGCTGTGCCCCGCGATGTGGAAGGAGGCGGGGCTCGCGCCGGTCACGGAGCACAGCCAGTTCAGGAAACGGGCCACACTTTGACCTGATAAGAAAAGCTTTTGTAATCACCAAACGAATTTCAGGCAAAAACGAATCTTTTTTTTTTAGATGTTAAAAAGTACACACAGAAATACACAGAAATAGAAACAGTCGAGTGGAACACAGAGCAATTCGGTATGTAAAGTATTTTTTTTTTTGGATTTATTTTATATTTTTTACTGATGGTTTTTTTTTTTTTTTTTACATTGAATAGGTTCGCGCTTGACCACATCCTGCCTGATGTGAAGCATCGATGCGGTCTAAGATGGAACACGCTTACCTAGAAGGAACCTGTTTACTCTTGACTTGAAGACACTCATATTGTAAACTAGTTCTGCTATTCATCGATAGATGGCAAAACTAAAAAGTATCACCGCTGTGCCGGTGGGAGTGGGGGGTGTTAGGTTATTTTCGTTACGGAATTTCTGGATTCGGTCTCCACGCTCAAGGCCCGCGATAGAAGCTATGCAATAGCTTAAAAAACTTACCCGAAGTGACAGTGTTAATGACAGCTGCGGCGTAGTTGACGGTGATGGCCCCAGCGCCCCAGTCCACCACGACCACGTTCACGTCTTCCGCTTGCAGGAATGCTGGGGATTAAAAAAAAAAATTGGCTTGGGTTTGATCTACATTTCCCCTCATGTTGATTGATTCATAATTTATCCCACTAATTGACAGCCCGGTTGGCTCATTGGTAGATTGGTGAGTTCATAATACGCTGGTCCTGGTTCGACCCGCGACGGTGACAGTTCGTATTCTATCAGTTAGCCACAAAGCCACGTTTGTCGTATGTCAAACGACCGCTGGGCAAAGGTCACCACAATTTGGACACCAACATTTGAACAGCCTCAGGGTCGACCCAGAGGAAGGTGGCGTGATGAACTACATCGTCACAACAGTTACTGGACCACCAAAGCCGAAGACCGGGCAGTCTGGTCGGAGGGAATGGAGGCATTTGCCCAGCAATGGGACATTAGAGGCTGATCATCAAAAAAGTGAGGTTTAGCACGAAATTCAATTTAATTATTGCACTTTTGTCTTTTGAATGGTCTTTTTTTATGTAAAAGTAATGAGACGAACGATGTGGTCTCCTGATAGTAAGAGATAACGCATGTCCATGACCATTGCAGCGATACACAGAACTTTGAGTAGCAAACAAAGTCCGGTGCATCGCTGCTTTGGCGCTCATTACTTTGAGACTTTCGATGGTTAGTCTCAACAGTCCAGTAATTTCACTAGCTGCAGTCACCTTCAAATCGGAACACAGTAATGTTTACACACTACTGCTTGGCGGTAGAATATCTGGTACTGCGCTGGTGCCTACCTAGACGACCTCCTGCTAAGGAAATCTACAACCAAGTAAAAACTAAGTAAGGTAGGTCAACCAACCAACCAAAGAAGATCTTTTGAAGACTAGTTGAACGGGGAAGTCGCTTTACCTGGAACCAGCACGGTGAATATCTCCGAGGTGGCAGAGTTCATCCAGCCGTGGATCAGTACGATGGTGCGCCGCTGCGCGCGGAAGTTGGTCTGCTGGAGACCAGCTCCATCCCCCCACACGATCGGCTGGCTTCTCGACGGGTTGCTCCTGTGGATTGGATTTGGAACTTGGCCATGGGGATCAGCAGGAAAATAAATATTCAAGCGTTTTTTTATGTAAAAGTAATGAGACGAACGAGACGCTCTCCTGATGGTAAGAGAAAGTACTGGGCTTTTGAGACTAACCATCAAAAAAAAAAAAAATGTAACTAAAGTTGACAAAGGTCACGGACCCCAGTGTCTGTGGAGCGTATAATTATAAAAAAAAAGACTAACCATCGAAAGTCTCAGAGTAATGAGCGCCAAAGCAGCGATGCCCTGGACTTTGTTTTGTTACTCAAAGTTCTGTGTATCGCTGCAATGGTCATGGACAGGCGTTATCTCTTACAATCAGGAGAGCGTCTCGTTCGTCTCATTACTTTTTTACATAAAAAAAAGGATATGTCCATGATCATTGCAGCGATACACAGAACTCTGAGTAACAAGACAAAGTACAGGTATCGCTGCTTTGGCGCTCATTACTTTGTAACTTTCGATGGTTAGTCTCAACAGCCCTGCAATTTCGTTAGCTAAAAAAGTATTGAAGTATTCTATCAGTTATCTGACTTATATTATTCTATCACTTATTATAGTACAAGCTTTGCTTAGTTTGGGGTCAGATGGCGCTGTGTGTAATGTCCTACGATAATTTTATTTTTATTTATCTCTTCTGGTCAACTTATTGTGTTGGGGCTGAGAAGCAGAGGTGGGTACTGACCTGGTGAACAGATGGTACGCGTTCTGGGAGTCCGGACTAAACCTGGCGGATTGACGCAGATCGCTGGCCTGGAAACAAAACTGATTTCAGTACAACTCAATATTCATATCACTAAAAAGTGACACCGTTTCTCGCTATACACTTAAATCCAAAACTCGATGGTTCGATTCCACCTTCATTGTACGAACCGCTGAACGATGGAATTAGCTGCCCGGGCGTGTGTAAATCGATTTCTTCTTGTAAGCGTGCTCCATCGTAGACCGCATCTTCGCTTAACTACAAATGCAAACCTATTTTTGTGATTAAAAAATTTTGTATCTTAGTAGATGCAATAGAAAATGCAATATTTTTTGATGTAATGATAGCCACTGGGAGGCTAGCATGGTCGGTTTACACGAGCTCGAGCTGCCGGTGAAGGAAAACATCGTGAGGAAACCACAGCATGGTGGTAGCGTACTCACTAGTACTCGGCTGGCTAGCTACCACACGAGAGTTGGAAATCTGCCGCCAAGCATCTAACGGTGTGTTCCGGGAGCCTCACTTGAGAGCCAATTATCATTTCAGGCTAGTTGAGTTTTCTTTCCACACTTTTTTTTTTACGGAATTTGTTAATATTGTTGTTTCAGGACCAGATTGGCACAGCACCGAGGCAGATGGCATGTAAAGAGAGGAGGCCTATACCTAGTAGTGGGATAAAGAAGGCTATGGATGATGATGATGATGATGATGACTAAATTAATAGATTAATAATGAGCATAATAAAGATTTATAATGAAATTCCTGACACTTTCAAAGAACACCCCTTTCTAGGGTTCCGTTCCCAAAGGGTAAAACGGGACCCTATTACTAAGACTCCGCTGTCCGTCTGTCAGCAGGCTGTATCTCATGAGCCGTGATAGTTGGACAGTTGAAATTTTCACAGATGATGTATTTCTGTTGCCGCTATAACGACAAATACTAAAAAAACAGAATAAAATAAATATTTATGAGGGCTCCCATACAACAAACTTTTCACTTGGTGATAGAGATTTCCTTAGCAGGAGGTCGTCTAGGTAGGTACCACCGCAGTACCAGTTATTCTACCGCCAGGCAGTAGTGTGTAAACATTGACGAGTATTTCAAACTTAAAGATTATTGAATTGCTAGTAAGTAATTATGATTTTTTTTTTGTCATGTCATTTTAATATATTGACAATATTGTTTTGGTATTGACATATTTTTATATTGACATATTTTATATTGACAGTATTTTTATATTGACAATATTTTTTATTTTGACATGTTTGGATATTGACATACCTTATTTTGACATGTAATCAGTGTTTTAAAACCCATTTAATGACATCTTTAAAATTTTGAAGTGACTTGTAACATTGGTGTTATCAATAAAGTATTTGTATTTGTATTTGTATTTGTATTTGTAAACATTACTGTGTTCTTGTTGAAGCCGGTATCGAGTGGATTTGGAACTGTTTGTTTCGTTGTATTTTCGTTATTACTAAAACATCATTTATGAGGTTAATGTTTAAGATATTTAAGGATCCAATCTATATGTGATCTAATTTAGAAACACGATTACTTTTAGTTTCCTCGATAGAAAAAAAATCCAAAGTAACCCCAAACAATCTATAGAAAACCTCGATACGGCGTAAATACTGCACGGAAAGTCATCAGGCTTTGTATAACAATAAAATTACATTTTCTCTAAATAGTTATTACATAAAAATTACCAAAATATGATTTTGCTTGAACAAACGAAGGAAATACCTAAATTTTTGCGCGTTTCGTCCATTCTAAGCAGAGCTACCACGCTGTTCCCCTATCCGCTTTAGTACCGCTTCGACTGTCGGACGGGGAGGTTGTGTCGCTGTTGAGGTTGCTTTTACGTACGATCACAAAGTAAACGAACCGGATCAACAAATTTGCCACTTGTAGACATAGACAGGTGGCCGAGTGGTATCGGTACCCGATTCTAATCCGCAGTCACGGGATCGAAACCAACCAACACTCGAAGATTATTTTTGCACACAAATTTTGATGTATTTTATTTTATTTTTTTAAGACTCGATTTTATAAATTATAATAAAATTAAATAATATATAATTATCATAGGACATTACACACAGCGCCATCTGACCCCTAACTAAGCAAAGCTTGTACTATGGAAGTCAGATAACTGATAGGTAATACTTCAATACTTTTTTTGTAAATACATACAGTACATCCAGATACAGAACAAACATTTGTTTATGCTTGTCCTGGGTGGGAATCGAACCCACGCCTTGGAGCAGACATACAGGGCTGTCAATTTTAAAAGGAGGAGGTTTTCAATTCGACAATTTTTTTTTGTAATGGTTTGTTATGCTAGGTCTGCTATACTGTAAGTGTGTTCCGCGGAACCCTAGGGTTCCGCGATACCTCTGTAGGGGTTCCGCAAGAATTTAGAAAAAAAAATCAAAACACCTGTCTCTGGTCGAACGTTTTGACTCCGCGGCCGCGCATAGGTTTATTTATTTATTTATTTGTATAAACATGTGTTACAATAGCTGGTACAATATCTCATAAGTTTGGTATTTTTTTTTTTTAATGGTTGACAGGCTAGTTGTTTGACCACAGCTCACCTGATGTCAAGTGAAGGTGTGGCCAAAGATGGTAAATCACACCTAGCCTGGAATGGAACTGGCTCTCAAGTGAGGCTGCCGGAACACACCGTTAGATGCTTGGCGGCAGATTTTCAACTTGAGGGTGGTAGCTAGCCAGCCGAGTACTAAAGTACCCTACCACCATGCTATGGTTTCCTCACGATGTTTTTCCTTCACCGGCAGCTCAAGCTCATTGTTGGGGTTTGAACCCACGCCCTTCGTCATGCGAACCTACCGTGCTAACCACTGAGCTATCATCGCTACAAATCAACATGTATACTTGTATACTTGTGAGCGCGCTGTCCCTTTGATAAAAGCCGCCTCTGAATTAGACGCTATAGTTGTCAACAAGCGACTTTCGACTCTAACTTTAAAAAATAAAGTCGAGATTGTTTACAACGCAATTTTTAAATTTCTCATTTTATTTTTGCTTTTTGTTTATCAAATCCCATTAGTTACTTTTTTTTAATATCTTCTATTATTGTACTTGCCATATGGTAAAGTAAGTAATAATTAGTAACTGTTACATTGTACTTTTATTATGCTTATTAATAAAGATTCTTTATTAAAGAACACACTTTTAAAAAGTATTGTTTTATTATAGGGTTCCATCAAGTATTTTGCTTCCCAAAAGGGTTCCGACACCAAAAAAGTTTGAGAACCACTGTGCTAGGCTATGTTTGACCACAGCTCACCTGATGTTAAGAGAAGGCGTGGTCGAAGATGGTAAAGCACACCTAGCCTGGAATGGAACTGGCTCTCAAGTGAGGCTGCCAGAACTCATGGTTAGATGCTTGGGGACATAATATTTTCAACTCTCGTGTGGTAGCTAGCCAGCCGAGTACTAGAGAGTACGCTACCACCACGCTATGGTTTCCTCACGATGTTTTCCTTCACCGGCAGCTCGAGCTCATTGTTAGGTTTGAACCCACGCCCTTCGGCATGCGAACCGACCGCGTCAACCACTGAGCTATCATCGCTACAAAAATGTATATGTATGTTAAATAAATATAAATAAATAAATATCGTAGGACATTACACACAGCGCCATCTGGCCCCAAACTAAGCAGAGCTTGTGTGATGGAAGTCAGATAACTGATAGAATACATAAATACTTTTTTTTGTAAATACATACTTCTAATACATACAGAACAGCTAGACACAGAACAAACATTTGTTTATTCACAAAATGTTTGCCCTGAATGGAAATCGAACCCACGCCTTACAGCTCTCAAGGCAGATATACTACCAATGAGCCAACGGGGCTGTCTGTTACGCGATAATTCCGCTAATTATGAATCGATTTTGATAATTTTTTTTTTGCTTGATAGATCCATACTTCTGAGGTGGTCTCATATAAACTTTATCGAAATCGGTCGAGCAATTTTTAAAAATCAACATAAATATAAAAATTGTATACGTCGATGACATTTTCGTTTACTCCGAAACCTCGCTGTTTCATTAGAGCATAAATAAATAAAATAAATGAAAAAGCAAATCCAATATGGCCGCCATCAAAATAGATGCTTACATATTTTTTCACAACTCCTATAATATGGGTATCAAATAAAAGGGCTTGACAAGTAGAATAGAGTAAACTTTAAAAAAAGCAAATCCAATATGGCCGCTAACAAAATGGCGGATTACATATTTTTTCACAATACCATCAATATGGGTATCAAATGGAAGAGCTTGACTAGTAGAATACATTATAATAAAAAAAGCAAATCCAATATGGCCGCCATCAAACTAGAGGATTACATATTTTTCCACCACTCCTATAATATGGGTATCAAATAAAAGGGCTTGACTAGTAGAATAGAGTAAACTTTAAAAAAAGCAAATCCAATATGGCCGCTAACAAAATGGCGGATTACATATTTTTTCACAATACCATCAATATGGGTATCAAATGGAAGAGCTTGACTAGTAGAATACATTATAATAAAAAAAGCAAATCCAATATGGCCGCCATCAAACTAGAGGATTACATATTTTTCCACCACTCCTATAATATGGGTATCAAATAAAAGGGCTTGACTAGTAGAATAGAGTAAACTTTAAAAAAAGCAAATCCAATATGGCCGCTAACAAAATGGCGGATTACATATTTTTTCACAATACCATCAATATGGGTATCAAATGGAAGAGCTTGACTAGTAGAATACATTATAATAAAAAAAGCAAATCCAATATGGCCGCCATCAAACTAGAGGATTACATATTTTTCCACCACTCCTATAATATGGGTATCAAATAAAAGGGCTTGACTAGTAGAATAGAGTAAACTTTAAAAAAAGCAAATCCAATATGGCCGCTAACAAAATGGCGGATTACATATTTTTTCACAATACCATCAATATGGGTATCAAATGGAAGAGCTTGACTAGTAGAATACATTATAATAAAAAAAGCAAATCCAATATGGCCGCCATCAAACTAGAGGATTACATATTTTTCCACCACTCCTATAATATGGGTATCAAATAAAAGGGCTTGACTAGTAGAATAGAGTAAACTTTAAAAAAAGCAAATCTAATATGGCCGCTAACAAAATGGCGGATTGCATATTTTTTCACAATGCCATCAATATGGGTATCAAATGAAAGGGCTTGATTAGTAGAATAGATTATAATAAAAAAAAGCAAATCCAATATGGCCGCCAACAAAATGGCAGATTACATATTTTTTCACTACAACCTCAATATAGGTATCAAAATGAAATGAATGGGATTGACTAGTAGAATGGAGAATACTTTAAAGTTGATCCAATATGGCCGCCAACAAAAATTAAAACACACATCTATGTTTTTCACAAAAAAATTCGGGAATTGAACCCATGCCATAAAGCTATATTCTACTAAAAAAGAAATATTTATTATTATTTTATTTTAATTTAGTATTTTTTAAATGACTTCTCCAAAATGGATATGCGAGTAAAGCCATGGGTAAAGTAATAAACTATTTTTTTTTAATAATTATGCACGTCATTATTTTGAATCAATCAATTATGAACATACTAAAGTATACATAAACACCCAAACAAAACAAACATCTATGTTCTTCTCATTAAAATTTGCCCTCGGTGGGAATCGAACCCATGCCATACAACTCATGACGCAAACGTGCTGACTGGGTAGTCAAAATAATAATACTTTTTCGTCGTTTATTATTCGTCAGTGGAAAGGAAAAAAGTGAGGTGTATCGTAGGAGTTGCTTACGGTATGTCATATTCTTAGGTTCCATAGTGTTATAATAAATTAATTATTTTCAATAGATAAAATAGGGAATTAAAAATGTTCAGTTACATAAAAAGAAATACACAAATTTACAAACAAAAAACCTACTCCATGACCCTTAGGCCAACTAAACGCACTGCTTCAATGAAACAGCGAGGTTTTTTAATACTTGTGTTGATTTTTTTTTACTTGCTCGACCGATTTCGATAAAAAATATATGGGACCATCTCTGAAGTATGGATCAACCAAGCAAAAAAAAGAATCATGAAAATCGATTCATAATTGGCGGAATTAGCAGGAGGTCGTCTAGGTAGGTACAGACCACCGCAGTACTAGATATTCTGCCGCCAAGCAGTAGTGTGTAAACATTACTGTGTTCCGGTTTGAAGGGTATTGCAGCTAGCGCAATTACTGGGCTGTTGAGACTAACCATCTAGTCTCAAAGTAATGAGTGCCAGAGCAGCGATGCCCTGGACTTTGTTTTGTTACTCAATGTTCTGGGTATCGCTGCGATGGTCATGGACAAGCGTTATCTCTTATCATCAGGAGAGTGACTCGATCGATTTATTACTTTTACATAAAAAAAAATTGTCGAATTGAGAACCTCCTCCATTTAAAATCGAGTCGGTTAAAAAAAATAAGATAGATAGATATAACTCTTTATTGTGGACATCATAAATAGAAAAGAGTACAGAGAATAAAGAACCTTATGAACTAGTGCCACAAGTGGCGGCCTTATCGCTAACAGCGATCTCTTCCAAGCAACCAAGAAAAGAAAAAATACAATAGAGAACATAAAAAACAGACGGGAGATGTAACACTAATAAGAAAAAAATAAAATAAAAATAAAACGTATTATAAAAATAATAAGTATACAAAAATAATCGTATTATAATGTATTTAAAAAAAACGAAATATTTATGTATTATATTTATTTAAAATACCTATCAACAAAATTTGTGTGCAAAAATAATATTCCGTATTAATATGGTGTTGATTTCGATCCCGTGACTATGTGGCCGTACTCATACAGCTTGTTACCACTCGGCCACCAGTCTACTAATATAAGCGGCAAAATAGTTGATCCAGTTCGTCTACTTAGCCGTTTAAGTATTTAGCTCAAACCGATTTTCATTTCGCCGCCGTATGTGTATCGACAATGCCTGTAGCGCGTGGCGCCGACGGCGGCGCGCGGTACTAGCTGTTCGCTCGTGTGCCTTGCGCACTCACACACGGAGCGCACAGAATACCTAAAATCGACTAGAGAAATGCACTCGATAGGCCCTGAAGGGTACTGCAGCGAAATTACTGGGCTGTTGAGACAAACCATCGAAACTCTCAAAGTAATGAGCGCCAAAGCAGCGATGCTCCGGACCTGTTTTGCTACTCAAAGTTCTGTGTATCGCTGCAATGGTCATGGACAGGCGTCATCTCTTACCATCAAGAGAGCGACTCGTTCGTCTCATTACTTTTCATAGAAAAAAAATATGTGATTGTTTTTGCCATTTTTATAGATAATGGTACGGAACCCTTCGTACGCGAGTCTGACACGCACTTGGCCGGTTTTACCGTTACGAAAAGTGCTTGTTTTGCGAACTGAACATGGGAAGTGCACCAATTGAGAAAAGCTCATTCCGAACGTTGCGCGCATCTTGCAAAGTGGACATTCTGGAGTTAGCTCAGCTCTCGACCCACCTTGAGCCACAGGTCGACGAGATGCGGCGCGCCGTCGGCGTCGCGCGTGTACTGGAACCGGACCGGGTCCAGCTTCATCACCACGGGGTCCTCCACGGGCAGGGCTGCAACACCATAATTACAAACTCGTGTAAATATAAGTATACTAGCTGCGCCCCGCGGTGTTACCCGCTATGTTTTCGGGATAACAAATAGCCTATGTGTTAACAAATAGCCTATGGGTTTCAGCTACCTCCATACCAAATTTCATTCAAATCCGTTCAGTACTTTTTGCGTGAAAGAGTAACAAACATCCATCCAAACTTTCACATTTATAATATTAGTGGGAATCTGGTTTGTACCCAACAATGAGCTTGAGACTTTTTTTTTATGTAAAAGTAATGAGATGAACTAGACGCTCTCCTGATGGTAAGAGATAACGGCCGTCCAAAACCATTGCAGCGATACACAGAACTTACCTTTGAGTAGCAAACAAAGTCCAGGCATCGCTGCTTTGTCGCTCATTACTTTGCGACTTGCGATGGTTAGTCTCAACAGCCCAGTAATGTCGCTGCAGTACCCTTCACAGTAAAGCTTAACACACTACTGCTTGGCAGCAGATTATCTGGTACTGCAGTGGTGCCTACCTAGATATGTATTTTAGAAAAAATTATTCATAAAAAAGTTCCGTAGAAATCGCAAAAAAACCCGACTTCTGGAACGACTTACTTTTCGGGAATTCCCCGTTCCCAAGTGCCGAGTACAAAGCCTTATTTCCAACACATACTTTGTAATAATTCAAATTAAATTTTGAACGTTTACCCTACTGTCAAATGGAGAAGTAACATTACCTGCAACCACGGCGACGAGAGAAACCAAAAATAGTATATACCCGGCCATGGTCCGCGATCTGACTTGTACTACGCTATCGGCGATCTATTGCCTATTAAATACGGGCCTTATCAATAATTTTAGGTCTACGTACAAATATTTTTTTATCAAAATCTGCCATGTTATTACGTGAAATCAAAAGATGTATTGGATACGTAATTATTGTAAAAACAAGATTAAGAGCTCTATTTTGTATAGTATAATTATCTGATTACGCATTCCCATTAAAAAAAAAATACAAATATATAACTGTCTACAATGGACAGCCATGCGGTAACGTTTAGCTACTGCTTTTAATTGGAAACTCTGGCGCAGACAGCACGGAAAAGCTGTCTACAATGGACAGCCATGCGGTGTCGTTTAGCTACTGCTTTTTAATTGGAAACTCTGGCGCAGACAGCACGGAAAAGCTGTCTACAATGGACAGCCATGCGGTGTCGTTTAGCTACTGCTTTTTAATTGGAAACTCTGGCGCAGACAGCACGGAAAAGCTGTCTACAATGGACAGCCATGCGGTGTCGTTTAGCTACTGCTTTTTAATTGGAAACTCTGGCGCAGACAGCACGGAAAAGCTGTCTACAATGGACAGCCATGCGGTGTCGTTTAGCTACTGCTTTTAATTGGAAACTCTGGCGCAGACAGCACGGAAAAGCTGTCTACAATGGACAGCCATGCGGTGTCGTTTAGCTACTGCTTTTTAATTGGAAACTCTGGCGCAGACAGCACGGAAAAGCTGTCTACAATGGACAGCCATGCGGTGTCGTTTAGCTACTGCTTTTTAATTGGAAACTCTGGCGCAGACAGCACGGAAAAGCTGTCTACAATGGACAGCCATGCGGTGTCGTTTAGCTACTGCTTTTTAATTGGAAACTCTGGCGCAGACAGCACGGAAAAGCTGTCTACAATGGACAGCCATGCGGTGTCGTTTAGCTACTGCTTTTAATTGGAAACTCTGGCGCAGACAGCACGGAAAAGCTGTCTACAATGGACAGCCATGCGGTGTCGTTTAGCTACTGCTTTTTAATTGGAAACTCTGGCGCAGACAGCTCGGAAAAGCTGTCTACAATGGACAGCCATGCGGTGTCGTTTAGCTACTGCTTTTTAATTGGAAACTCTGGCGCAGACAGCACGGAAAAGCTGTCTACAATGGACAGCCATGCGGTGTCGTTTAGCTACTGCTTTTAATTGAAAACTCTGGCGCAGACAGCACGGAAAAGCTGTCTACAATGGACGGCCATGCAGTGTCGTTTAGCTACTGATTTTAATTGGAAACTCTGGCGCAGACAGCTCGGAAAAGCTGTCTACAATGGACAGCCATGCGGTGTCGTTTAGCTACTGCTTTTAATTGGAAACTCTGGCGCAGACAGCTCGGAAAAGCTGTCTACAATGGACAGCCATGCGGTCTCTTTTTGATCGCGTTGATATAATATCTACCTCACGATTACATAATAATTATTGGTGTTAATGAAACTGCTGGGTTTTCCATGTGGGCCAATCTGTGTCGTCAGTAATCTATCATTAATTAATCTTATGATAAGAAAGTTAAACATAGTAAAATAAATGTTTAAGGGAAGCTCCCGTACAACAAACGTGATTTTTTTGCCGTTTTTATACATAACTAGCGACCCGCCCCGGCTTCGCACGGGTGCACGGGGTTTTGTGGGATATCGATAAGAGATAGACATATACCATCGCGGACTTTTCTGTAGACCTTTTCAAGGTGTACAATACTTAGTACATTATTTTTGTAAATCCTGTAAGGTTAAGCCTGCGTACGCAATGTAAGCGGCAAGAAATGTAAGAATTTACGACACCACATTAGAAACCCTGAAAATAACAGTATTTCTCCATTATTTAATAGATGTTATTATACATAAAAACCTTCCTCTTGAATCACTCTACCTATTACAAAAAACCGCATCAAAATCCGTTGCGTAATTTTAAAGATTTAAGCATACAGACAAACAAACAGACAAAAATAGCGACTTTGTTTTATACTATGTAGTGATGGTACGGAACCCTTCGTGCGCGAGTCCGACTCGCACTTGGCCGGTCTTTGTAATATTAGAGACAATACAGAGATATACGATACTACCGGGTTGGCTGTTAAAATATTGCTGCAAGTAATTTTCAAATTTCGGATAACGCTTGGAACTGTTCTGATGATGGAGCCAGGAGTGGCGAGTGGAACTTCTCAATAGTAGACCAGTATAGATTCCTCAAGTTTGAGCTCATTTGATTTTATGGAAGATATATTTTGTAGCGATGATAGCTCAGTGGTTAGCGCGGTCGGTTCGCATGCCGAAGGGCGTGGGTTCAAGCCCCCAACAATGAGCTTGAGCTGCCGGTGAAGGAAAACATCGTGAGGAAACCATAGCATGGTGGTAGCGTACTCTCTAGTACTCGGCTGGCTAGCTACCACGCGAGAGTTGGAAATCTGCCGCCAAGCATCTAACGGTGTGTTCCGGCAGCCTCGCTTCAGAGCCAGTTCCATTCCAAACTGGTGTGCTTTACCATCTTCGACCGCAACATTACTTTATATCAGATGAGCTGTGGTCAAATACCAAGCCTGTCAACCTTAAAAAAAGACATACATAACAATTAATAATTAATTGTCTCATAGCTTTTTAAACTATGATAAATAATTAATGAATATTACTTATTATGTTATCAAAATATCAGAGATTAAACGTAATAATTTAATAATGATTGATAAGTATTAGAGTTGATTTTAATAACAGCTTACATGGTGCAGGCTGGCGTAAATCCAAACGGTTTTGATGATTAAATTAAGTAATACATTTGGCATTAAATAAATACAAATAAAATACACACACACACCCACACATACATATACACTTCACACACACACACACATACAATCGATAGGCTAAGTTTATTATTATATGCACAACAATTACTATATGTACAAGAAGCTCGGGTAGGATTCCGCGGCACGCCAGTCTTAATGACATTATCCGCCGGGCTCTTACCACCGCCAATTGCGCAGCCATCTTAGAGCCGAGCGGCCTTATAAGAGATGATGGTAAGAGACCTGACGGAATGACTTTGATTCCCTGGAAGATGGGACGGCCTTTAGTGTGGGACGCCACCTGCGTTGACACTTTTGCGCCGTCACATCTTCCAAGAACTCAGATTAGGGCTGGCGCAGCGGCGGAGTTTGCAGAAGACCTCAAAAGGCGCAAGTATAGTACCCTGGACAGTGGGTACATATTTGAGCCTTTTGGGGTTGAAACTTTGAGACCGTGGGGACCGGGAGCAAAAAAAATTTTTAAAGAATTGTCATCTCGTCTGGTCAACGCCACACGTGAACAAAACGCTGGCCTTTATTTTGCCCAGCGTTTGAGTATTGCCATACAACGCGGCAATGGGGCGCGTTTTGGGAACTATTCCCATTGATAGCGGTCTTTCAGAGTAGTTATTATTTTAAGTTATTTTATTTTGTTTAATTGAAGATATTTATTATACTTTTTTTCATAATTTTGTTAAATAAATAAGTCTGACAATGACTTTAATTTTTTAGAATCTGTACAGCGTATGTTCAACTGTGAACACTAAAGCGATCAGAAACTAGCTATAGGTTAACTGCGTACATGGGAGCCCAAGATACAGGTTCTACCAAGTTTGGGGCCCGCTGGAACGTCTACAACTATAATTAATATCCCATTGTTTCTTTTGTATACCAATACGTGAATGTGTTGATTCTTTTGTGAAAATATTATTATAAATAAATGTAGTTAATTTATGATAAAAATATGACCAAAACAAAAAAAAAATGACTTGTACATTTTTCCATCCTCTCTTCTGAACGCTGCCGTGCAAAAGTCGACAGGGTATCTGACCGTGTACCATGATACTACTTTGTGTTGTAAAAGTCTTGTACTGTATGGAATCAATAAATATCTTGAATTACGATATTTTGTTGATGTTGAGACCAATGTTACAAGTCAATTCAAAATTTCAAATATGTATTTTTTTTTTCAGGCACCGTAACAATGTTGTACTATAGTATTTAGTCCACCATAAAACCATACCACTAATATCTGCCGATGGAGGTCGCTGCAGCCGTAGGACTGTACTAGTTTAAAAAAAGGTTAAAGAAATGGCTTGTCGAGTAATCTTTTTAAAAATTTGACATTTGAATTGATAAAAAGCATTTCTAGTTGAGTTTTAAAACACTGGTTACATGTCAGAGTTTTGGCGGGAACGCGGGAAGAGTCGTGTCGCTCCGTTGTATTTTTTTCCAAAACTAGTGCTTTGTCGAGTGTTTATGCATAAAAATGGTGGTGTTTTATTCATAAAGTGCCGAATTACAAGCGCGAGTGTGGGAAAATGATATAATGTGGGGAAACATGAGTTTTCGTGTTGCTTCCAAAACTCCATCGAAGCTTTGTAGTAAAGTTGCCACTACTTTACTAAAGCATGACTGTACTTAACTGACACGAACTGGACTTGACAAAGACGACTTTGACGATAGCTATAGCTAAGATACAGCAGAAATAACACTTAAGACAAGGCAGTATGGCTTTATAGCTTTAGCCTGCCCGAAGGGGCAAATTATTTTAAAAAAAAATTGTCAATATACAAACATGTCGATATAAAAAAATATTGTCAGTCTAAAAATATGAGAATTAATAATCTGTTGTTTGTATTGAATAGGCTCCGAAACTACTGGACCGATTTCAAAAATTCTTTCACCGTTGGGAAGCTACACTATCCCCGGGTGATATAGGCTACTTTTTATCCTAATATTATCATGGAAACGGGAACTACGCGGGGGAAACAGCGAGGCGTCCGCTAATATTCAATAAGGTAAATTGAAAAATTTGCATTGAAGGCGAATCAATAATTCTTCAGGCACCAAGTTTGTTTGTTTATAATACCTTCGCGGGATGCACTAGAAGAGATGATAGCCCAGTGGTTAGTTCGATCGATTCCTACGTGGAAGGACGTGGATTCAAACCCCAAAAATGAGCTTGAGCTGCCGGTGAAGGAAAACATCGTGAGGAAACCACAGCACGGTGGTAGCGTACTCTCTAGTACTCGGCTGGCTAGCTACCACACGAGAGTTGACAATCTGCCGCCAAGCGTCTAACGGTGTGTTCCGGCAGCCTCACTAAATTTACACACCGTCACTGAACATCAGATGAGCTGTGGTCAGACGCTTACCCCGTCAACCATAAAACAATTTGTTGCTCAAACAATTATTTGAGCAAAACAACAATAAACCTATTTTAATTATAATTGATTGATTCAGGCGTTACTTTGTGGAAGTATTGAGTTTAATAATAAACCAGCAATAAGCTGTGGAGAGCCCCTATAAAACAACAAACGTAACAAAAACTACTGAACGGATTTGGATGATATTTGAAATAGGGGTAGCTGAGACCCTGGATTAACACATAGGCTACTTTTTATCCCGAAAACATGTAGCGGGTAACACCGCGGGGCGCGGCTAGTAATATAAATGCGAAAGATTTTTGTTACTCTTTCACGCAAAAACTACTGAACGGATTTAGATGAAATTTGGTATGGAGGTAGCTGAGACTCTGGATTAACACATAGGCAATTTTTATCCCGAAAATATGTGGCGGGTAACACCGCAGGGCGTAGCTAGTGTATATAAAAACAAGGTTCATCAGCGAATCAAGTTTGATTCAGTATGATAATTTATTTGCAAACACTTGTACTGTACAGCGGATCTTATATCTGAAGTTGTACACAGATACTCCTCATGACATCAGACATGGTCGAAAGTTCATAAAAAAAGTGCGATATCTGCCTTACCCTGCACACAACGAGTATAGACCCACGCCCAGCTCTGGGACAGTTTAAAGCCGGATTCATATTGTATAACGAAAGTTATAAATGTTTTTTAGCGTAATGCGGAGAGATTGAAATATACACCATGACTGGTGAGACACCTACAATACTGTAGTGAAAAAAGACAGAAAGAAATAAAGAAAAATATTTTATTTTGTAACTTAACGTAAGACAAAAAAACAATAAAATCAGTCAAGTCTGACTCGCGCACGAAGGGTTCCGTACTGTTATCTATAAAAAAATCAAGTTTGTTGTATGCGAGCTGCCCTTAAATATTTATTTTATTTTATTTTTAGTATTTGTTGTTATAGCGGCAATAGAAATACATCATCTGTGAAAATTACAACTGTCTAGCTATCACCGTTCTTGAGATACAGCCTGGTGACAGACGGATGGACGGACGGACAGTGAAGTCTCAGTAATAGGGTCCCGTTTTTACTCTTTGGGTAGGGAACCCTACAAACGAACAAACAGAGACAAACAGTTACAAAATAAGGCAGGGATAGCCAGCCTTCGAAATGTACTTTAACGTACGTCAAAGTCAAGTTCGTGCTGCCAAGTTTGTTTATAAAATGTCAAGTTTCGTTTCGTAGCGATGATAGCTCAGTGGTTAGCGCGGTAGATTCGCATGCCGAAGGGCGTGGGTTCAAACCCCGACAATGAGCTTGAGCTGCCGGTGAAGGAAAACATCGTGAGGAAACCATAGCATGGTGGTAGGGTACTTTCTAGTACTCGGCTGGCTAGCTACCACCCTCAAGTTGAAAATCTGCCGCCAAGCATCTAACGGTGTGTTCCGGCAGCCTCACTTAAGAGCCAGTTCCATTCCAGGCTAGGTGTGCTTTACCATCTTCGACCACATCTTCACTTAACATCAGGTGAGCTGTGGTCAAACACCTAGCCTGTCAATCATTAAAAAAAAAAAACTTGTCGATACATTAACGATACGAAAGTGAAATAAAACCGTTCGTGCTGTCAAATTTAGTTTCGTTTACGCACGATAGGGGCGCTGTACGAAACCCATGCAAATTTTTGTCGATGTCGATAAGAATACTTTGTCGCAAGTCGTTCGTGATCGAGGGTCAGAAAGAGAGTACTCGGTACTCGACTCTTGTTTTAATTATGTAACAAAATTGGGTACATAATTTTTGGCAAAATTTTCCTATAAATAAATTCAGAAGTCAGTTCATATTTATTTTTAATGTTATTTCTTTTCTTCATATATGATCGCCAAATGTCGTGTCCTCGAGTATCGTAGGTGTCTCACCAGTCATGCTGTAGGTGGCGTTTTCTACGCGTGTTTGGGGTTTCACGGCGGCCACTTCGTATTAGTTCAGCGTCAAATTAACAGATGGCGCTTATTTTTAATTCACTTGAAATTTCGTGTCTGCGTGATGGGTGGGTAGTAGTGACGAGCCGGATTATAATCGATTAGGATGTTTATTTCTATTTATTTTTTAAGTATTAGCGAGGGATACTGTAGTTATATTTTTAATCCATGGAAAACGGAGGTGCAGCGTTGGTTTCCAAGAAGAATACACCAGTTTTTCTGCAAAAAAAATTTACATATAATTTTTTCATTTGTAAATCTTTAAGTATACACCACTATTTTTTAATTACTAGAAAAACTTTAATGGGTTATACAGACCGAGTGAGACATCGTAAACGTGCAATCAGAATATTTGTTTACTTCATAATGTCGAAGTTATTACTAGTCAACATTATCCGAAATCCTGCCTCGAATTATGGACATAGCACTCGTTTACTGCAAGAGAGTACTATCCCCGGAGCAGCTGGCGGGAGCCGGCGCCGGCTTGCATTGCCATATTGCAGAAACATGTTGTTTCTCTCTCGCACGCGCGCGCGAGGCTCCCGCTGCAGGCGCGCGCGCGCGCGCGTCGCGTGGTTTATGACTGAACTTGCGACGGACTAGGTTTACGTAAATGCCTCCGGGTACAATAATAACCAGGAATCCCTTTTTTTTGTGGATAATTTTTCGAAATCAATTTTCAAAGTTTTTTTTTTATAGATGGGCTCAGTTATAACAGTAGAGAACGCCATTTATTTTTTTCTAGTAATTACAAAATAGTTGTGTATAAAAATCGATTGGCGCGCGTTAGTCTCGCGAAAATTCGAAAACCGATGGGCTGATTTTGATTAAGCTTTTGTGTCTGAGTAGCACCGTGGACATATTTATAATTGGACTCACTGTACTGCAATCATACACCGAAAAAGTACCATATTATAAATGTGAAAGTTTGTATGGCTGGATGGATGTTTGTTACTGTTTCACGCGAAAACTACTGAACGGATTTAAATGAAATTTAAATCCGTTTAGTAGTATAGGCTACTTTTTACCCCGAAAACATGTAGCGGGCAACACCGCGGGGCGCAGTTAGTTTGTAATGTTATAACCAGTAGGTTGTAGCATTGTTTTTTTTTATAATAGATAGGCTAGCGTTTAACCGTCATCCCGCCTGATGTTAAGCGAAGATGCGGTCTACGGTGGAGCACGCTCGCCTAGAAGAAACCGATTCACTCGCGACTTGAAGGCACCCAGACTGTATTCATTGGGGAACACCCACTCGGGCAGCAGAATCCAATGTCTAGCGGTACGCATGAATTGTTACGATATTGGAGTCTCACCCTGTTTTTGGTGTTAGGCCTCCCATCTGCAGAGTGGTGTTCAGGGAGCAGGAGCCGGCGAGGGCCTCGAGGTAAGAGTCGCATTCTGTGCCCGTGAAACCACTGCCAGTAATCGATTCCGCAAAGTAGTAAAACGATCTGTAATACAGAGTTAAACCTAGCGATGACAGCTCAGTAACTAGATGAACTTAACGTTCTCCTGATGGTAAGAGACAACGCCTGGTAGACAACGATAGAAACTTTGCACGACTGCGTTTTGTAGCGATGGTAGCTTAGTGGTTAGCGCTTTCGCTTCGCATGCCGAAGGGCGTGTTCAAACCCCAACAATGAGCTTGAGCTAACAATGAGGAAACCATAGCATGGTGGTATTACTTTACCCTAGTAGGTGTTCAGGGCTAGCTACCACACGGGAGTTAAAAATCTGCCGCCAAGCATCTAACGGTGTGTTCCGGCAGCCTCGCTTGAGACCCAGTTCCATTCCAGACTAGGTGTGCTTTACCATCTTTGACCACGCTTTCACTTAACATCAGGTGAACTGTGGTCAAATACCAAGCCTAGCCTAGACTGTCAACAATTAAAAAAAAAAACCGCGATACCAGATATTCTGCCCCCAAGCAGTAGTGAGTAAAATTACTGTGAAGGATACTGCAGCGACATTACTGGGCTGTTGAAACTAACCATCGCAAGTCTCAAAGTAATGAGCGCCAAAGCAGCGATGCCTGGACTATGTTTTGCTACTCAAAGTTCTGTGTATCGCTGAAATGGTCATGGACAGGCGTTATCTCTTACCATCAGGAGAGCGTCTCGTTTGATTCATTACTGTTAAATTAATAAAAATTGGATAAGACCTCACCGTGAATGGTCGCAGGTGATAGTATTGCATCCTGGCATGCCGACACCACGGTTTGGGAAGAAGTCGACTTGCCCCAGGGGGGTTGGGTACCCGAGGACTCCAGCGTTGGTGTGAATCACTTCAGTGTACGTGCCATCGTCTTCCGCGAACAGGTTTTCGTTTAAGAGCCATCCAGGGAACGCGGGGTCCATCGCTGAAATTTGCAAGAAATTTTACAGTGCAAACAAACGTGAAACATAGTTTTCGTCTGCGGAAAATTCGTCGAAAACACAATTCGTCAGGTAGGTTAGGTTATGTTCGCACATAGACATACAGCAGGCGAAGCGCCAGAAAAAAAATTGTAGATATTACTAGGGGTTGCACAGTGCACATCCCGTAGGCCTACATAGCTGCGCCCCGCGGTGTTGCCCGCTACATGTTTTCGGAATAAAAGTTGTCAATGTGTTAATTCAAGGTCATCCAAAAATGTCATCCAAATCGATTCACTAGTTGTTACTCTTTCACGCAAAAACTACTGAACGGATTTGGTTAAAACTTGGTATCGAGGTAGCTGAGGCCCTTTTTTTACCCAGGGAAATCTTTAATGGATACCATGGGGTGGCAGGGTGGTTATGTGGGACTCTCCGTCAATATGACGGCCTACCCACTAAAAACCCTGGGGTGTTCCATCTCAACACTTTTAGTCGAGGTTTCGGGCACGCTTGCGCATTCGTCCGCTACCTCGACAGCGCTAGTCCCCAACTGGACTCCTTCTCGGGGAACTACTGCTCCACCCGGCCTGATGACGATGTATGGGAACACCGCATACATCGTTCATCCTCGGGAAACTCATTTATGGGCGACAGGTTCCCCCGAAGGTAGCTGAGACCCTGGATTAACACATAAGCTTTTAAGCAGTTAGTATTTAAGTATATTTTCATACCGGTGATGTAGTCAGCGAGGGAGTCGAGGTTCCTGCCGACGATGCCCGCCTGGTGGCCCCCGAGGCTGTGCCCCGCGATGTGGAAGGAGGCCGGGGTCACGCCGGTCACGGAGCACAGCCAGTTCAGGAATCCGGCCACACTCTCACCTATTAACATAAATTTGTTCTTTTACAAAGATCTCTAAAATCATGTTGCATTGTATTTTTAACCTCCGACGCAAAAACGACGGGATGTTATAAGTTTGACGTGTCTATGGGTTTGTGTGTCTGTCTGTGAACCGATTTTGATTTTGATTTTTTTTAGTCAGTTCTTAGCTATGTTTGGTGAAAATCGGTCCAAGATGGCCGCCGCCACAAAAGGGCGGATTGAATATTTTTTCACAACTCCCGCAATATGGGTATTAAATGAAAGGGCTTGACTAGTAGAATACTATAGACTATATTTCGAATCCAAGATGGCCGCCACTACAAAATGGTGAATTTTTCATGTGATTTGATCGAAAGTGATCTTATGTATGATTCAAGAAATTATTTTCAGCTGTTCGAAGATAAACAGAAGATAAAAAATATAAAACACTGATACAAATACAAAATTGACACTGGCAAATGCACAAAATGCGACGCCAAAAAAAAAAATTGCGGTTATTAGGCTGAGTCGCGGCTGGTTGGCGGGTTGTGATATAAAATTTATTTCTTCTAAGTTTTTTGTTGGTTATTTCTTTTTGTATGTATTTGTAATTGTATTGAAATATCAAATAAAGTTTTGTTGGTTCGATTTTCATACAAATTATTTTTTTCCATTTATGGACAAACGGAGCATAATTTTACAGTGAAATCACAGCTACTGGCATTTATTTTGGTCTTCATTTGCGGTAAATCAAAATGGCTTAAATGGTTTTATTCAAAAATCATAAATTCATAAATCATTTATAAATTTGATTTGATTTTGACTGTTTTATTCAAACTATTGTAATTTACCGCAAATAAAGACCAAAATAAATGCCAGTAGCTGTGATTTCACTGTGAAATTATGCTCCGTTTGTCCATAAATGGAAAAAAATATTTGTATGAAAATCGAACCACCAAAGATGCTTATTGTTTTTTGCGGTTGAGTTGGCGATTTACCAGAAGTGACGGTGTTAAGGACAGCTTCAGCGTAGTTGATGGTACTAGCACCAGCGCTCCAGTCCACCACGAACACGTTGAGGTCCTCTGCTTCCAGGCATGCTGGGAAAGAAGAGAAATAAAAAAATCATACATTATTTGGCAGTTCACTAGTCGAAAAACAAGTATTTTTTATGAACAAGCTAGGTGTTTGACCACAGCTCACCTGATGTTAAGTGACGGTGTGGTCGAAGATGGTAAAGCACACCTAGCCTGGAATGGAACTGCTCACAAGTGAGGCTGCCGGAATACACCGTTAGAGGCTTGGCGGCAGATTTTCAACTTGAGGGTGGTGACGCCTAGCTTGTCAACCATAAAAAACAATAAGGCAAGTTACCTGGGACGAGTACGGTGAATATATCCGAGGTGGCGGAGTTCATCCAGCCATGTATCACCACGATGGAGCGCCGCTCCGCCGAGAAGTTGGTCTCTCCGAGGCCAGATTCGTCTCCCCGCACGATCGGCTGGCTAGTAGTCGGGTTGTCTCTGTAAAATATGGAATTGGGAATATTAGAAGAAAAGATATCAGGGACTGGTCAACTGGAACTGATCAAAAACCTCTGCATTATGACAACACTCAAAGATACAGTGGCATCAGGTACTGGTCAATTGAACTGATCACAAACATCTGCATTATGACATTACTTAAAATACAGTGGCATTAGGGACTGGCCAATTGGAACTGATCAAAAACCTCTGCATTATGACAATACTTAAAAATACAGTGGCATTAGGGACTGGTCAATTGGAACTGATCAAAATCCTCTGCATTATGACAATACTTAAAAATACAGTGGAATTGGAATTGGACTTGCCAATTGGAACTGATAAAAAATCTCTACATTATCACAATACTCAAAAATACAGTGGCATTAGGGACTGGCCAATTGGAACTGATCAAAAACCTTTGCATTATGACAATACTTAAAAATACAGTGGAATTAGGGACTGGCCAATTGGAACTGATCAAAAACCTCTGCATTATGACAATACGTCTATCCCAGCGGTTGTCGGTTCTGAAAACCGATGACCTCCAGTGAGTGGGTGTAGAGGTACTGACCTGGTGAAGAGATGATATTCATTCTCTGTGTCCGGGCTGTACCTGGCCGAGGCACGCAGATCACTAACCTGGTAATACGAGTATATATTTAAAATTTAAATCAACTCCCGACACTAGAAATACACATTTTTGAATCGATCGGTGGAAAATCCCACTAGTCCCACTAGTATTATAAATGTCAAAGTTTGGATGGATGTTTGTTACTTTTTCACACAAAAACTACTATAGATCGTTTCACGAAAGAGTTCCCTTCGTCGTCATGTTGGTAGTTACGAAACCAGTGTTGCTACTTTTTCAGAAAGATGTTTACTCGAAATTAAGGAAATTTTAATGTCACTAACGTAGATACTATTTTTTAACATCTGGTCCGAAGTATCGGCGGGAATCCAGCCGGATTGAAAATGACACCAGACCAGATTGCGGTCCCTAGTCCTATAGTTTTAATACAACTATGTATTTTACCTATATTGATATAATTGACAAGGTTGAAAAATAAAACAAATGTTTATGGTTATTTTTTATAATAATTGTGTTCATCTAATGGGCCAACACCCGAGATGTCGCTACCACCTGTATCATCATCAGAAGAAGTATCGTCACTATCGTTTCCTACTTCAATTATGAATCGGTCAATTTCTGCGTCTGCACGTACTCCATCATTGTAGTATTTGTCTTCAATATTTTTGACATGATCACATTCTTTTTTCCAATCTTCTGCAGATATGCTTAAAAATGCTTCTTCTGTTATTTTAACAATTTGACTTGCTTCCTGTCCAACATTTTTTTCTGCAATTCTTCTTTTCAAAAGACTCCATATGAGCTCAATTGGGTTTAAATCACAGTGATAAGGCGGGAGCCTTACCACTTTATGACCATGTTTCTCCAGTAACGTGTCTGCTTCGTAAACAGGCGGTTCTTTATGGTCTTTAATTATTTCATAAAGCTCAGCTTTTACCATCGTTGGTAAATAAGCGAGACCTTTACTAACAATCCAGTTTTGCATCTGAGACTTCGTACTGTTCATTGTTGGTGCTTTGTTGAGTGCCACTGTATGGTAGGGAGCATTATCCATAATCACAAGCGACTGAGGAGGTAGATTCGGTAAAAGCTTTTCTTGAATCCATTTCATAAAATTTTCTCGATTCATATCATCGTGATAGTCTCCGGATTTAGACTGTCATTTAAAAATCAGCTGAGCGTTGGGTACAAAACCGGTTTCACTCCCTGCATGGACTATAATCCATCGTGGTCCTTTTGAGTCCGAAGATAAAACGCCTGCTTCTGTGTCACTCTGCCAACATTTACCTGCACAGTAAGTTGAATGAACGTAAGTTTCATCTAAATAAATGACTGGACGCTGGTCTCCTTCACGATTTTCTCGTAACTGCTTCAAATATCGACTACGCCAAGCCACAATATCGTACCTTTCCATCATAACTTTTCTTTTTGATTTACATTTTTGGAAATAAAATCCTATCTTCTTCATTATTCGCCATAAAGTAGTGCGACTTCCCTTGAAATCGATATCATTTCGCATTTCATGCAGTAATTTGGTCAGCGTAGGTAATTCTTTTCTCACAGCATAGAATTCATGTATTTTATGTCGTAATGCACAAATTTCAAAATCATCCAGCTTAATTTGTTTATCGCGCGGCCGACTCTTACCAGGCGTCGAAATTCTTGTTGAAGTACTAGCAGCTGCTTCACCTTCTTTATAAATTTGTGTGACTGTTTTTTCTGATATACCTGAAAAAATAGTTTTATAAAAAAACTCCATAAATGTTAAAATTAACTTAATAACAAATCTACATTGTTTTATTTATGTTGTAACACAATTGTTGGAGACACATTTTAAATTCAAAAACAATATAAATAAATAAGTACAATTGCTAGTTTTATATTTGAATTCTTTCTACATATCTAAAAGTTTATGTAGTTACTATATAAAATTATAATTATTATATACATTAAGAAAAACGAGGAATAGTGATTTGACCTGCCTGGTATCCCTATTTTACTAACCTGTCATGGCGGCGACACGGCTACGAACACATTCCAAAGGGATTATTGGCGCTTTGTTCCGTTTTTCACGTTCACAAAAACTTTTGACTTTTAACACCATCTGTCTTTCACCACTTTTTAGTGTTTTGGGCATGTTTAGAAATTTTTTACTAATTAAAAACTTGAAAACAATTAGAGCAATGAACAATGAAACTATCTGTTTGACGTTTCGACGAACAGGGCTGCCAACATGACGACGAAGGGAACTCTTTAGTGAAACGCACTATAAACGAATTTTGATGAAATTTGGTATGGGGGTAGCTGATACCCTGGATTAACACATAAGCTACTTTTTATCCGGAAAATATGTAGCGGGTACCGCGGGACGCAGCTAGTATTATTATATTTTATTACTAGCTGCGCCCTGCGGTGTTACCCGAAGTAATAGCCTATGTGTTAATCCAGGGTGTCAGCTACCTCCATACCAAATTTCATTCTAATTCGTTCAGTAGTTTTTGCGTGAAACAAACATCCATCCCTACAAACTTTCACATTTACAATATTAGTGAGATTTTTTTTTTTCTAATTTCATATGTACCCGTTACGAAAAGTGCTTGTTTTGCGAACTGAACATCATGGGAAGTGCACCAATTGAGAAAAGCTCATTCCGAACGTTGCGCGCATCTTGCAAAGTGGACATTCTGGAGTTAGCTCAGCTCTCGACCCACCTTGAGCCATAGGTCGACGAGATGCGGCGCGCCGTCGGCGTCGCGCGTGTACTGGAACCGGACCGGGTCCAGCTTCATCACCACGGGGTCCTCCACGGGCAGGGCTGCAACATCGATCAAATTACATACAGTATTTCAACAATAATTGGTTGATTCCGGTGTTACTTTGCGGAAGTTCATTTTCAATATTCAAGGTATATATTTAGTTTATTTCCGCTTAACAGTCGTTCCAGTTACAACAGTGACGAAGACTTAAATTTAACTAATTTGACAACAACTTAAAAATTAAAAACCTAATCTTACTTAACATCTAGACTAACTAATTTGACATAAACTTTAAAAATATAATTCTCTGTATAGTATTTCAACAATGCAATGGTGTCAAGTACTGGTGTCAAGATGACTGCAAACATGTAATCAGTATTTTAAAACACTGATTACATGTCAATTAATAAAAAAAAACGCAAAAATGTCAAAATAATTTACCTATGTCAATAAAAAAGAGAGGTTAAGGTGGTTCGATTTCCATACGAATTTTTTTCCCCCATTTATGGACAAATGGAGCATAATTTTCCAGTGAAATCACAGCTACTGGCATTTATTTTGGTCTTTATTTGCGGTAAATCATAATTAAGAAAGAAAATGAGAAAGACGAACAAATCAAGAGCCTAAGGATCTAAGGGTGGGTGGGCTTTGGCAAAACCGTTTCCTAGCTGTCCGTAAATATCACGGAGAATCTCGTCACCGCGATGTAGGATTCTGAATAAAGCGACGCTAGCGCATCTAGCGTGCACTAGACGAATTAAAATTGTTTTTCTTGACGCCGTTAGGTGGCGTAAAAGATCACGGAAAGAGTCGTGTCGCCCCGTTGTATTTTTTCCAAAACTAGTGTTTTGTCGAGTGTTTATGCATAAAAGTCAGCCTGACTGACTGCTGACAGCCCTGTTGGTTCATTGGTAGTGTGTCTGCTCCAAGAGCTGAAGGCCGTGGCTTTGATTCCCACACAGGACAAATTTTGTGGCATAAACAAATTTAATCTTTGTTCTGTGTCTGTGTGTGACTGTATTTACAAAAAAAAGTGTTGAAGTATTTTATCAGTTATCTGACTTCCATAGTACAAGCTATGCTTAGTTTGGGGCCAGATGGCGCTGTGTGTAATATCCAAAATAGAATAAAATAAATATTTATCAGTCATCAAACGTGATTTTTTTGTCATAGATAATAGTACGGAACTCTTCGTGTGCGAGCCCGACTCGCGCTTGGCCGGTTTTTACACGACTGCCCGACAAAAGAAGTGTCATATTGTTAAGTTTTTTTTTTTTACGTGAAAAGTAATGAGACGAACGAGACGCTCTCCTGATGGTAAGAGATAAGATGCGTGAGTATGGGAAATTGTTTATTCCGCCTAAACTGATTTTGATGTAACTGGTGTCGTTAGAATCCTTACATAAACCCGAGTAACATAGCCTATAGTAAAAAAAATGTTTGTCTGTATTAGTGTCTTTTTTTTAAATTTTCTTAAAAGCTGTCTTACCTGTAGCCGCAGCGAGAAGAGAAACCAACAACAGTATATACCCGGCCATGGTCCGCGATCTGACTTGAACTGACGCTATCACCATGAGAATTCGCGTATTAAATAAAAACGTTATCAAAAAATTTATCTAACTTAAGCCTACATAATTTTTTTTAATCAAAATCTCAAAATGATATAATATGCGATTTATTGATGTCTATCGGTGATAGTTTTTTGACATGCTAGGTGTTTGACCACAGTTCGCCTGGTGTTTAGTGACGGTGTGGTCGAAGATGGTTTTTTTTAATGTAAATGTAATGAGTCGATCGAGGCGCTCTCCTGATGGTAAGAGATAACGCCTGTCCATGACCATTGCAGCGATACACAGAACTTTGAGTAACAAAACAAAGTCCAGGCATCGCTGCTTTGGCGCTCATTACTTTGAGACTTTCGATGGTTAGTCTCAACAGCCCAGTAATTTCACTAGCTGCAGTACCCTTCAAACCGGAACACAGTCATGTTTGCACACTACTGCTTGGCGGCAGAATATCTGGTACTGCGGTGGTACCTACCTAGACCACCTCCTGCTAAGGAAATCTACCACCAAGTCTAAGGAAATCTACCTCCAAGGTATCTGGTAAACATAACAAACTTCCAATTGAGGCTGCCGGAACACACGTTCCGTATCATCCCACTAATATTATAAATGTGAAAGTTTGGATGGATGGATGTTTATTTGTTACTTTTTCACGCAAATACTACTGTCCGGTAAATAGCAAGGGGCTGTTGGAACGAAATTATGTAATTGCATTTGCATTTTGTAGCGATGATAGCTGAGTGGTTAGCGCGGTCGAGTCGCATGCCGAAGGGCGTGGGTTCAAACCCCAACGATCAGCTTGAGCTGCTGGTGAAGGAAAACATCGTGAGGAAACCATAGCATCGTGGTAGCGCACTCTCTAGTACTCAGCTGGCTAGCTTCCACGCGAGAGTTGAACATCTGCCGCCAAGCACCTAACGGTGTGTTCCGGCAGCCTCACTTGAGAGCCAGTTCCATTCCAGGCTAGGTGTGTTTACCATCTTCGACCACACCGTCACTCAACATCAGGTGAGCTGTGGTCAAACACATAGCCTGTCAACCATAAAAAAAAAACCAAAAGTTGGTTACTACAGTGTCGTGATTAATTTTTCTCAGTCTCGTCCAAGCGCTCGAAGAGTCAACACGTCCCGAGCATGCCTCGTGTAGTGGCGACGCACGTGTCGGCGAGTGATTAGTGCGAGAAGAGGATATAAACACTTGTGGCTATTTTATTTTAATTAATTTTTTGTTTAATTTGTTTTCGTTTTTAAGTTTACGTTAAACTAGCTGCGCCCCGCGGTGTTACCCGCTACATGTTTTTGGGATAAAAAGTAGCTTATATGTTAATCCAGCGTCTCAGCTACCTCCATACCAAGTGTCATCCAAATCCATTTAGTAGTTTTTGCGTGAAAGAGAAACAAACATCCATCCATCCAAACTTTCACATTTCTTATATAAGTGGGATTGCAAATTTATCTGTTTTTTTATCTATTTATTTATATTAAATCCGCATAACGCTCTGATGGTAAGTGATAAGACATATTTCAGACACGCGGTTTGTTTTTCTTTTCATGTAATCTAAGTAAGTGTTCTTTGTAAGTAATCTATTTTGATAAAAATGAAATCTTGTTCTTTGATTACTGTATAAACTTAAAACGGTTGCACCGATTTAGCTGATTCTTTTTAGGGTTCCGTGCCTGAAGGGTAACGGGATATTACTAAGACTCCGCTGTCCGTCTGTCACCAGGCTGTATCTCACGGTGATCGTTAGGCAGTTGACATTTTCACAGATGATGTATTTCTGTCGCCGCTATAACAACAAATACTGAAAAACAGAATAAAATCAATATTTTTACAACAAACGTGATTTTTAGCCGTTTTTATAGATAATGGTACGGAACCTTTCGTGCGCGAGTCTGACTCGTACTTGGCCGGTTTTTTAAATATTTTTTTAAAACCAGATTGGTTTTTTTACTTCCATGTTTTTAGCTGTATTTGCATATTTCTATAAGAAAAATGAATACATACATATTTATTTAAGAATCACTGAATAAAAATGACTTTCAACACAATCTTCTCCTTTCAGTTATATGTATACACTAACTGTCCGTCCCGGCTTCACACGGGAAAACAAAACGCGATTAACAATATAAATATCTGCCTATGTCACTCAGTGATAATGTAGCATTTTAATAATGAAAGAATTATTCAGATCGGTCCAGCAGTTTCCCAGCCTATTCCATACAAACAAACAAATCTTCCCTCTTTATAATTAGTGTGGATAATTTTTTCTTATGATTGCCATGCTAGGACCATAGCTCACCTGATTGGCCGAAGATGGTATATACACTTAGCCAGGTATAGGACTGGCTGACTAGCGAGGTTGATGAAACATCAATCACTTGGTGGTAGATCTCCTTGCAGGAGGTTGTCTAGGTAGGTACCACCACAGTACCAGATATTCTGCCAAGCAGTAGTGTGTAAACGTTACTGTGATGTGTACTGCAGTGACATTACTGGGCTGTTGAGACTAACCATCGAAAGTCTCAAAGTAATGAGCACCAAAGCAGCGATGCCTGGACTTTGTTTTGTTACTCAAAGTTCTGTGTATCGCTGCAATGGTCATGGACAGGCGTTATCTCTTACCATCAGGAGAGCGTCTCGTTTGTTTCATTAATTTTACATTAAAAAAACTTCCTTGCCAAAACATCAGCAACAGATGTTCAACTCTCGTGTGGTAGCTAGCCAGCCGAGTACTAGAGAGTACGCTACCACCATGCTGTGGTTTCCTTCACCGGCAGCTCGAGCTCATTGCTGGATTTAAACCCACGCCCTCTGGCATGTGAACCGTCCGCGCTAACCACTTAGCAACCATTTCTACGGCATATCGCAAAATATCTAGTTTCTAAGTCAGTTTATTATCAGTAGTAGAATTAATACTAGAAAACGCGATAGTACTATTTCTGTCGCGTTTATCTAGGCTCTTGAAGGTCAGTGACATTAAAAAAAAGTCGTTACGCTGAGCTGATGATGGAGCCAGGCGGTAGACAGTGGAACTCCTCTGCAGCTGCTAATAGACCTTCAAAAATTTTAGTTTTAAAGAGACTATTAACATTATAAATGTGAAAGTTTGGATGGATGTTTGTTACTCTTTCACGCAAAAACTACGGAACGGATTTGGACGAAATTTGGTATGGAGGTAGCTGAAACCTTGTATTAACATATAAGCTATTTTTTATCCCGAAAACATGTAGCGGGTAACACCGCAGCACAGCTAGTAAAGAATAATTGTAATCTTTATCATTTACTAGCAGACGTCTCGCGGTTTCACGCGCGTAATTCCCGTTCCTGTGAGAATACAGGATTAAAAAGTAGCATATACCACCCGGGGATAGTGTAGCTTCCGAACGGTGAAAGAATTTTTGAAATCGGTCCAGTAGTTTATAATATGTTTATTCGTTACAAACATACAAAAATTCAAAAAAGACAAACCTTTCCTCTTTATAATATTAGTGTAGATAAACAAATTTTCATCCCCCCATCTCGGAAAGAGTATTTTTGGAGTTCGATATCTGAGTGCAAAAGTCGTTTTTATCCGCTAGAGGATAAAGTAAATTTGAATTTAGAACATCGCGTGCACTAAGTTTGTGAATTCAAAACATCATTAAACCTATTTACTTCTACCTCCATGTGACGAATTTATCATACAACTGTTTTTAATTTGTTAAAAACTCAGACTCGGAACCTCCTTGGTGTACGCTTTTTTTTAATTTGCTTTGCGCGCGCAATTTTCTTTTCACGCCATATTGTTAATGTAGTAGTTAATACATAAACTGAAATAAAAGTATCTTGTGATTGTAGAAGATTTCTTTGCATTGAGTCATTTCCCCGCTGAGGCGGGAGACAAGTCACGTGCTGCACTCGAGTGCAGAGATTGTTCGCCTCGTGCTGTTTTGCTTCCCGCGCTAACGCTCAGGATTGTAGTTTTAGAATCCTTCGCTCGCTCGCTCATCAACATTGAGCGCGCGGTTAAAAAGCAACTTTGCACTCTTGTACCTATAACAAATAACTATTGTTTCTCGTTTATTACAAATGATGATTAATGAATCTGTTTTCGTCCCACAAGCCTGTTAGATAGGTAAGTAACATAATCGGTTTTTTAGGTTTACAAAATTGTTTCTTGATTTTATTTTTATCAAAACAAAGATTGGAAAGAAATTGATAATAATCGTTGATGATTAAAATTGATTTAATAATGCTTAATAGTACTGATAAAATGTATTTAAATATCATGGCATTACAGATTTAAAAAATAATTACGTAATACATTTGAAAAATTTACATAAAACTGTATATAGAACACTGTAACTGTGTACTGTGTAGGTTTTTTGTTCTCTGTACTCTTTATTATATATGATGTGCACAATAAAGAGTTATATCTATCTATCTATCTATCTATATAAATGCGAAAGTTTGTGAGTATGTTTCTTTCTCTTTCACGTAAAAACTACTGAACGGATTTGGATGAAATTTGGTATGGAGGTAGCTGAGACCCTGGTTAATATAATTATAAACTACTTTTTATCTTAAAAACGTGTAGCGGGTAGCACCGCGGGTGCAGCTAGTATTATAAATGTAAAAGTTTGAATGGGTGTTTGTTACTCTTTCACGGAAAAACTACTGAACGGTTTTGGATAAAATTTGGTATGGAGGTAGCCGATACTCTGGAATAACACAAAGACTACTTTTTATTCTTAACACATGTAGCGGGTAGCATCGCGAGGCGCAGCTAGTCATTCTTGTGGCAAGAGAAATATCATTTTACAAATGTTACGCCACCGGAAGGTAGCAAGTCTATCAATTTTCTACAGGATCCTTTTCGGATGTGATATGAAGCTGTATGAACTTATACTTCCATCCTCTTTTTACTAGAGGACAAGTAGAAAAGCACACTACCACCCACACGTAGTAGAATATCCTCGCGTACGCACCAAACGTTTTGACTCTACGTTTCTCATCCTTACGACCAAGGAATGGAACAAGCTGCTTCCTTGTTTCCTGAGAGATATGAATATCTAGATTTATATTTTTTTAGAAATCATGTGTTAATCCAGGGTCTCAGCTACCTCCATACCAAATTTCATCCAAATCCGTTCAGTAGTTTTTGCGTGAAAGAGTAACAAACACCCATCCAAACTTTCACATTTATAATATTAGTGGAATTGAAAATCAGTCCAGTAATTTCGGAGCCTATTCAATACAAACAAACAAACAAATCTTTCCACTTTATAATAGTACTAGCGGACGCCTCGCGGTTTACCCGCGCAATTCCCGTTCCCGTGGGAATATAGGGATAAAAAGTAGTTTATGTCATACGGGCATAGTGTAGCTTCCCAACGGTGAAAGAATTTTTGAAATCGGTCCAGTAGTTTCGGAGCCTATTCAATACAATTTAGTATTGCAGGATCCATAATATGTTAAACGTTAGTAAAATTAAGGGGTCGTACAATAAAAACTGCAAAGCTTCTTTCATACAAGTAGTTTATTCGGATAAGTAGGTTCAGCGGAACGCTTAGTCTCGGGAGAAAGGAGGCGCGGCGTTCGTTTCCAAATAGAATATACCAGTAGACCTGAAACAAAGACATTTTTAGAATTGAGCATAACCAACTAAGCGCGAGCGTAGGGGGCAAAACGATTTTGAAATTTTGAGTATGCTAACAAACGAATAATTAATTAACGTTTCATAATAGTTATTTGTTATACAAAAGTGCAAAGTTGCTTTTTAACCGCGCGCTCAATGTTGATGAGCAAGCGAGCGAAGGATTCTAAAATTACAATCCTGAGCATTAGCGCGGGAAGCAAAACAGCACGAGGCGAACAATCTCTGCACTCGAGTGCTGCACGTGACTTGTCTCCCGCCTCAGCGAGGAAATGACTCAATGCAAAAAAGCGTACACCAAGGAGGTTCCGAGTCTTGAGTTTTTAACAAATTAGAAACAGTTGTATGATAAATTCGTCACATGGAGGTAGAAGTAAATAGGTTTAATGATGTTTTGAATTCACAAACTTAGTGCACGCGATGTTCTAAATTCAAATTTACTTTATCCTCTAGCGGATACAAACTACTTTTGCACTCAGATATCGAAGCGCAAAAATACTCTTTCAGAGATGGGGGATGAAAGTCTTATTTACTAGGCGGTTGATATCCTAAGCAGGAGATGTTCTGCCGCCAAGCAGTAGTGTGTAAACATTGCTGTGTTCTGGAAGGGTACAGCAGCAAAATTAAGGGCTGCCAATGATGTCATCGAATTACAATTATTGTTATTGCCGTTTCTTTGTTGACAAAAAAGTTACTTACATATTCATTTTCAATTATGTTGATTTGAGAGCTGTTAAGACTAACCAATTAACCATCTAAAGTCTCAAAGTAATGAGCGCCAAAGCAGCGATGCCTGGACTTTGTTTTGTTACTCAAAGTTCTGTGTATCGCTGCAATGGTCATGGACAGGCGTTATCTCTTACCATCAGGAGAGTGCGTCGTTCGTCTCATATCTTTACATAAAAGTAAAACGGGACCCTATTACTAAGACTCCGCTGTCCGTCTGTCACCAGGTTGTATCTCACGAACGGTGATAGTTAGACAGTTGAAATTTTCACAGATGATGTATTTCCGTTGCCGCTATAACGACAAATACTAAACAACAGAATAAAATAAATATTTAAGGGGGCTTCCATACGACAAACGTTATTTTTTTGCCGTTTTTTGAGACAGCTGCGCCCCGCGGTGTTACCAGTTACATGTTTTTGGGATAAAAAGTAGCCTATGTGTTAATCCAAGGTTTCGGCTACTTCCATACCAAGCTTCATCTAAATCCGTTCAGTAGTTTTTGCGTGAAAGAGTAACAAACATACTTACAAACTTTCACATTTTTATTATATAATTAATAATTTTTATTCCCCCTAGGGTTAAAAAAAGTTGTGAAAATGAATGTGGGTGGCAAGGGAGAGTTTAATAAGGAAATTCGCTGGTGTATGTTATTCATGTCTTACCCAGTCTTGGGTACAGTTCCGCCCATGAGCAGGCCTCCCCACAGGAAGCAGTTCCCGGTCATGGCGGTGATGTAGGAGGCGCAGCGCGAGCCCCGGAACCCGCTCCTCATTACAGACTCAGCCATGTAGTGGTAGGACCTGAAATTGTGCAGTATGTAGGTATATCACTCAAAACGCAAATTGACTATGTAACTAACTAGCGCCATCTACCGTTTTGATGCCTCACTTCAGACGCTAAAATATCGCGAAACATGCCCTGAGAGTGGTGCCATCTAGCCATCTAGTCCTTCCGCAAGAGCCTCTTAAGATGTTGGTCAAGACTTTTCGCTGTAAGACCTTTCACCGTGATGACTATGGGAACAATGATCGTCGAACCAACATCCTGTTGATCTATTACTATTATTGCAATTTTAGTGTGTTGTGTGTGGTAAAGTATTTCTTTCTTTCCTATGTGGAGAAGAGAAGGCGAGGCACTTCGTAGTCCAAGTAATTTTTTAGGAGATTAGATGTGATACCTACCTAGCGTGGTCACAATCATTGTTAGTGCAGCCTGGCATGCCAATCCCACCGTTGGGATAGAAATCCACGTGCCCCAGCGTGGCCAAGTAGCCCAGCATCCCAGCGTTGGTGTGGATCACTTCAGTGTAGGCGCCGTCGGATTCGCGGAACTTGTTGTCGTTGGTGATCCAGCCGCTCAGCATCGGTTCCAAAGCTGAAATCATCTTGACTTTAATATAACAATAGTATAAGAAAAAAAACATTTTGAATACACCACTATTTTGTAATTACTAGAAAATTTTTAAACCGAATAAGACATCGTAAATGTGCAATCAGAATGCTTGTTTACTTCATAATGCCAAAGTTATTGCTAGTCAACATTATCCGAAATCCTGCCTCGAATTATGGACATAGCACTCGTTTACTGCAAGAGAGCACTATCCCCGGAGCAGCTGGCGGGAGCCGGCGCCGGCTTGCATTGCAATATTGCAGAAACATGTTGTTTCTCTCTCGCACGCGCGCGCGAGGCTCCCGCTGCAGGCGCGCGCGCGCCGCGTGATTTATGAATGAACTTGCGACGGACTAGGTTAAGGTAAAGAATCATCGAAATGAAAATAAAATAAACAATACATTTATAACGATAGACCTCCTTGATAGAAGGCCTATCACTATGACTATGACTATGACTATCTCAGATCATACCGGTGATGTATGGCACGCGACCGTCGAGGTTCCTGCCGACGATGCCGGCGCCGTGGCCACCCAGGCTGTGGCCCACGAGGTGGTAGGAGGCGATATTGGCACCAGTGGCAGCGTTCAACGCGGTGATGAATCGGGCGATACCCTCCGCTGAAATAACACAAATTATACTATCAATAAACTAGTAACAAAGTGGAATTGAAAATAAAAAGAACTTTTCATTTGTCTCAAGAGGCTAGTCTAGTGAAATGAAGGCAATCGATGTGTTTTAGTCGTTGTTTTATCTGACGTTATACATGATACGGAGGTTTGAAATTAACAAAATACTATAATACATATCCTGAATTACTATGTCATGTTAAAAAAAACTATTTTGAACTTATTCTAATGTCCAAATTATTTTCAACCCGTAATCTTGACATCAAAATAATTATTAAGCCGTATTTTATAAGACGTTTTGGTGCAGACACATTTATGGTTAAGACCTTTTATGTGATGTTTTGTTTAGTCTATTAGCAGATAACCACGGATAGTTTCTAAAAATTCTGATGGGGTCTGCTGAAAACCTCTTCTGCGTTAAGTAGTTCACTCGAGTTCACTTTCATAATTTGCTAGGAGTTCACTCGAGTAAAAGAGAAAGAAAAACTTTTTCTATTGCTTTCTCTCTCTAAACCCGACCCTTTGCTGCCGGCTGCTTACTACGGGCCCGCAGGCTATGCGATGCAACAAGCTATGACTAAATACATTGCTTGTTCTCTGTGACTTTATATGAGATGTAGTAACTAAGTAATCTAAGTATAGATACGTAAGTACATGTTATAAATAGAGGAACGATTATCTAAATAAAGAGACTTATAATCCGACAGCCAAGCGTTTCACTCGTCTCCCTCACATATAAACGTCATACATATACGAAGTCGTGATGGACATCTAAATAGCACGAAACACAGAAAGTAGATTTATTAGTTTCCAGGGTGAGTCTACACGTCTGTATGAGTGGAAAATATCAATGTAGGTGTTCAATCATAAGTTCCCACAGTCGCCAACTACAGGCTTAAAGAAAACCACTGTTTAGTTCGATAATTTAAAAAAACCCCTTCTCATGGGCTTACCCGCGGGAACGGTGTTGGCGAGCGCCGTGAAGTAGTTGATGGTAGCACCTCCAGCACTCCAGTCTACCACGATGACGTTCACGTCTTCTGCTGCCAAGAATGCTGGAACATGTGCCAAAGGGGCTGTTAAGGTAGCAATATAACCTTGCAATCTGTAAACTGGCAATTTTCTGACAGCATCTCCCTCGGTATACCTAATAACATTGTCATCTAATTTACATATGAATGCAAAACTTCAGTTCAATCGGAAACCGGGAAGAAGATCAAATTTGATTTGCAAGATTTGATTACAGACAGACACATCGAGACAGCAAAACTTGCAAAATAAGGCGAGCTGTAGACAAACGCTGAGCTTATCACTCAGGAATGAAAGCATGAAGACTACTCACCGGGTACCAGCACATTGTTGAAGTCAGAAACCGCATTGTCGAGCCAACCGTGGATGAGGACCACGGTACGCCGCTGAGGATTGTAGTTCGTCACTCCGAGAAGTACTCCGTTGCTGATCAAAAGAGGTTGGCTCGACGAGGGGTTTTGTCTGGAATAACGAATTTAAAGAATGAACGAAAGAACGAATGAAATAACAAAAGAGAAGAACACGGAAAGAATTAGGGATAGGATTAGGGATATAACAATTGATAGAACTAGAGATACACTCATTGTGAGGTAAGGACAACGAAAGTATCGAGTAGAGATATAATTTTGAAAGGAATTAGCTGGTTGTAATAAAATCTTGGAGATTATGATATATTTTGACAGTTTGCTATTGGAATAATGTCAAAATAATGTTTATATTATGTTTGACAATGATAGGTTTAGGTTGTTTTTTGCTACGAACCTACCTTGAGCCGTGGTTTCTCATTCCATGGTTGTTTGGTAGAGATCGTCTTTAGTTGTTTGTGAATTTAATTTCTGGTGTGGAAGATAAAGAGCTTCTATTTATACTATGTATATCTTAATTTGATTTCTGATGAATCCCACTAATATTGTAAATGTGAAAGTTTGGATGGATGGATGGATGTTTGTTACTCTTTTAAGCAAAAACTACTCAACGGATTTAGATGAAATTTGGTATGGAGGTAGCTGAGACCCTGGATTAGAATATAAACTACTTTTAATACCGAAAACATGCAGCGGGTAACACCGCGGGGGGCAACTAGTATTATATATATTTGTTATTTCTTCAGGCTGTAATGAATGATAAAATATGAAATCAGAACCATCGAAAGTCTCAAAGTAATGAGCGCCAAAGCAGCGATGCCTGGACTTTGTTTTTTTACTCAGTTCTGTGTATCGCTGCAATGGTCATGGGCACGCGTTATCTCTCACCATCAGGAGAGCGTCTCGTTCTTCTCATTATTTTTCACATAAAAAAAACAAGAAATGCAATAAACTGAATTGATACAAAAGATACTTTTTAATCTGGAAATATTAGGTCAAACCGTGCGCCACTGTATTAATTGTGATCTGTTTCATTTTTGGTGTATAATAAAGTTAAATTCTATTCTATTAAATTCTACCGTCAGTGACTTGTAACATTGGTGTCATCAATAAAATATTTGTATTTGTTATTGCGTATTTTTGACACGTCAATTTGTATTTTGAAATCTGCCGCATTGAATAAATTTGACTTAAAATATGTTACAATTTTAAAAATTATAATGGATTTTTAATATCTTAAAAAAATATCGGATGTATTTAAAATTACTTACCTGGTGAAAAGATGGTAGATTATCTGAACATCTGGGTTGAAGCGGGCTGATGCGCGGAGGTCATCGACAGTACCCCATAAGTCGGCCAAGTGCGGGACACCATCCGGCCCTCTCACGTACTGGTACCGCTCCGCGTCCAACTTGCGGATCACCGGGGAAGGCGCCGGAAGACCTGGAATTGAGATCAAGGTCACAACTCTTATTCATTCGTGGTGTTCAAGAAGGGTTTATATCACCTGGTCCTAGTCCTAGTCCAGCTGGGAGGATTATGTTACGTTAATGAGATGATGGGCATACTCCTCTGATGGTAAAAAACGACTGTTCATTGCAGCAGAATATAGAATGAAAGTAATAAAACAAAGTCCAGGGCGTCGCTGATTTCGCGCTCATTACTTTCAGACATTAGAAGAAGAGTGTCATGATCCCTGTAGAAGTACAAAAAATATTATAAAGTTAGTTTTGTTTATTTACTTCGACGTTTCGGCCTTATTGCACTAGCTGTGGTCACGAGTTGACTGGAGAGTGCACGTTGTCTCGTTTAATAATGCGTTCAATAATGCGTTCAGGGCGCTGATGGGGCTGCCCCCGTACTGTAGTGGTTCGGGGATGTTTATGGACGCGCATATAGACGGCTTTGCAGCGATCATGCGCAAGCGAGTTGCGTCTCTTATGCGCCGTATCCGGGGCAGTTCCAACAGTTACCTGCAACTGTTTGCATCAAGAATGGACTCCATACAGAAAAGGCAGTTTTTAGACCACAGTTTATATTAACGTAATTTGACATTAACATATTTCTATTGACATTTTTATTTAATTTTACTTTTATTTAGAATTTTATTGTATTTTTTTTGACAATGCCTATAGATAAGTGTGTATTTTATATTAATGTTATGACAAAACTTTTAATTAATGTATTCATGTATAATTATTACTAATCGATATGGACTTGTTTTGAAATAAATTTATGTTATTATTATTATTCTCAGTTTGGTTTTATAAAAATGTAAGTAAAACTGTTAAATAATACATACTTTTCAAGTTTTACGTGAGCAGAATTGAAATATTCCCCCCTTTGTCAGCAAAAGTTTACGTAAACATTGGTATGACTAGCAGCCTCATCACTAAAAACAATCTCTTCCAGATAACCTTAGTATCGAGAGGATTTATGAATAGGTATTAATGACTTTCGGTCGTTCAATCCAATAACCGGATCCCGCTTCGAGCAAATACTCATCTTTTACAGTTTTTCGGTTGTTTGGCGATTAAGATCCTGCGATAAATATTAATTATGTGTATATGTCGCGAAAGTATAATCCCACTAATCGCTATAATCCCACTAACATTCTAAACGTGAAAGTTTGGATGGATGTATGTTTGTTATTCTTTCACGCAAAAACTACTGAACGGATTTCGATGAAATTTGGTATGGAGGTAGCCGAAACCCTGGACTAATACATAAACTACTTTTTATCCCAAAAACTTATAGTGGGTAACTCCGCGGGGCGCAGCTAGTCAATTATAAGGTTATCGCTGAAAAGGTATCCAATGCAGCGTTGGTGGGATTTTATCAAATCTAATTAACCGGGGATGGGAATACGGGTTGCGGAGGTGAGCGTTGCTGCATAGGTTAAGGGATTCCTTACTGATTTGCAAGCCTTAGGCACAGTAAGGGCTTCCAGCCCTGCATCGCTAAGAAGTTTAAATTGAATGGCAGTAGAATACCTGGATGACATACGTGGATGACATTCTTCTACGGAGATCTAGTCAGTAAGGACAGAATGAGTTATGAATGACGATGATGGTCAAGGTAGAAAAGTCTTACCAGCGGCTACCACCAGGAGAGCGCTTATCACGACAGCCAGTCGTGCCATTTTCTTGAATATAATACGTAAACGCACTTGAAATCCGTTTTAAACTAACAATCAACTCGAAATAGGCGTGATCTGTGGCTTTGCTCGCGTACACAAACAAATTGTTATAAAAAACTAATAATTGATTGATTCAGGCGTTACTTTGCGGAAGTTCATTTTGAATGTTCAATGTTTATATGTTGGAACTGGAACGACTGTTAAGCGGAAATAAACTAAATATAAACATTGAACATAAAAAACTAAAAAAAATCTACATAAAACTTCGTAGCAAATTCAAATTCCAATTCTTTATCTGTAACATTTATGTTAATAAATAAACTAAATCAAATTGAATTAAGTTAAACCAAACCAAATAAAATGAAATCAAATCAACAATTTGTGTAAAAAATATCAGCGAATGCATAAAATGCATTTTCGACAAGCCAGTTAAAACTTCCTTTGAAGGATACCTCTGAAAGCGTTCAATGGTGGGGGTGGTGCGGGTGGTGGATCCATCGCAGCACGGACAGGAACTCGTACAGAAAACTTGCGACCCAGGTGTAGAGCAAACAAACACCTAGGTTTGTCCACAGCTCACCTGATGTTAAGTGACGGTGTGGTCGAAGATGGTAAAGCACACCTAGTCTGGATTTTTTTTTTAATGGTAGACAGGCTAGGTGTTTGACCACAGCTCACCTGAAGTTAAGTCAAGGTGTGGTCGAAGATTGTAAAGCACACCTAGTCTGGAATGGAACTGGCTCTCAAGTGAGGCTGCCGGAGCACACCGTTAGATGCTTGGCGGTAGATTTCCAACTCTCGCGTGGTAGCTAGCCAGCCGAGTACTAGAGAGTGCGCTACCACCATGCTATGGTTTCCTCGCGATGTTTTCCTTCACCGGCAGCTTAAGCTCATTGTTGGGGGTTGAACCCACGCCTTTCGGCATGCGAACCGACCGCGCTAACCACTGGGCTATCATCGCTACAAATGGAACTGGCTCTCGAGTGAGGCTGCCGGAACATACCCTTAGATGCTTGGCGGCAGATTTTCAGGGTGGTAGCTAGCCAGCCGAGTACTAGGAAGTATGCTACCACCATGCTTTGGTTTACTCACGATATTTTCCTTCACCGGTAGCTCAAGCTTATTGTTGGCTCTTCGGCATGCGGAGGACGGGGGACGGCTGTCAAACGGCGTGGGCGCGCGACCCTCTGATTGGCCCGGCGGCAATGCAAGCGGCCGGGCCGTCGAATGACCGCGCTTCGTAGAGCGCGCGATAAATTTAAATTTGGATGCTACATAACAAATCACCATGACCAATTTTTTGACATATGCTGAGAAATTAATTGACCAATGGGGCAGGGGCAAAAAAGCCGATTACGATTCTGACATTTAAATTTTAGATAACTGATCGTGACATTAAAATATTTTTATGTATTTGATAATTTGCTCTTGACATTTGAATAATTATTTTTTTTATTTTGGCTTGTGAGATAGATGTAATTGATTTTATTATTGTCGTTTTTATCTCAATAAGTAAAATAACTCTAAATAAGGCACACATATGAAAATATGAATATAAAGACAAACATACAATAAAACAAATTAATATTAATATGACGATAATCTCATTGATTAATTTTATCGTAATTATCATTTAAAACTTAATTTGAGGAGTCTTAACTGATAATTTATTGATGAAGAAGATAATTTGCTTTTATCTTGTGTCGCTAATGTAGTAGGCAACGAAATTAAATCAATTAATGTTATAGTATACATAACGACAGGTACTTCTCGTTATCTATAAATATGTGATTAGGTATATTTTTTTTAAATTAATTATAGGCTTGCGTTTGACCACCAACTCGCCTGATGTTAAGCGAAGATGCGGTCTTCGGGGGAGCACGCTCGCCTAGAAGAAACCGATTTCCACGCGACTTGAAGGCACTCAGATTGTATCTTACAGGGAACACCCACTCGGGCAGCAAATTCCATTGTTTAGCGGTTCGTACAATGAAGGTAGTCTCGAACCGTTTAGTTCGAGTCTTTGAAATACCGAGCATCAAGCGGTGTTGCTTCTTGAAGCTCCTGGTTGTCAGAATTATCAGAATTGTCAGAATTAGAAAGAAAGGACGAAAGACAGAAAACCGGTGAAAACCTTCACTTGGTGGTAGATCTTTTTTTTTTTTTTTACATTGAATAGGTTCGCGCTTGACCACATCCTGCCTGATGTGAAGCATCGATGCGGTCTAAGATGGAACACGCTTACCTAGAAGGAACCTGTTTACTCTTGACTTGAAGACACTCATATTGTACCTTTCGGGAAACACAGACTCCGGCAAAGAGTTCCACATCCTCGCTGTGCGAATAAAGAATGTGGACTCAAAGCGTTTAGTGCGCACATGGGGAACATCCACCATGTACGGGTGTCGCCTCGGTCGCGTTTGTCTGGCCGTCCGGTAGTAAAAAGGGGCAGGGGGAACCAAGTCGTGCAACTCCAAGGCACAATCTCCGAAATGTATCCGGTAGAAAGCCGATAGACAGGCGACCTTACGTCGATGCTCGAGGCTTTGCAGCCGAGACTTGACCAAAGTGTCATTGCCTATCAACCTCTTAGCGCGCCTCTCGACTGACTCCAGAGCCTCAAGCTGAAACTTGGCAGAGCCGTCCCACAGGTGTGAACAGTACTCCATACACGACCTAACCTGTGCTTTGTATAAACAAAGCAACTGTTCTGGTGTGAAGTACCGTCTTACCTTGGCGAGGATGCATAGCTTTTTTGCAGCTGTTTGAGCTTTCGCTTCAATAAATGAGCCGAAATTGAGAGTTGTCGAGAGACTGACACCAAGAAGTTCAAGGCTGTTTGTTATCGGCACGGACACACCCCGGAAAGAGGGAGACAGTAAAAATGGTCTCTTTTTGGCGGAGAATAAACACGCCTGGGTCTTTGCAGCGTTGAACCTGACCAGGTTGGCATCGCCCCAATCGGAGACTGCCTGAAAGGACAGGTTCAAGCGCTCGACCATCGCCTCTCTGAGGGACTGGATCTCAGGACCGCTTGTTCGTGCGTCGGACGTATAACTCTCTACAACTGTGCTGTCGTCTGCGTACCCAAAGATCTCCTTAGCAGGTCGTCTAGGTAGGTACCACCGCAGTACCAGATATTCTACCGCTAAGTAGTAGTGTGTAAACATTACTGTGTTCCGGTTTGAAGGGTACTGCAGCGAAATTACTGGGCTGTTGAGACTAACCATCGAAAGTCTCAAAGTAATGAGCACCAAAGCAGCGATGCCCTGGACTTTGTTTTGTTACTCAGAGTTCTGTGTATCGCTGCAATGGTCATGGACAGGCGTTATCTCTTACCATCAGGAGAGAGTCTCGTTCGTCTCATTATTTTTCACATAAAAAAAAGATGTACCTTACGTAAGTTTTATTTGCATTAAAATCGGCTATTATTTTGTACAAACCAATTAATATGGTACTTTGGATAAATTATTTATCAGTTAATAACGATAACCGCTGGCATATACATATATCGTTGGGAATATTAATGAGGTGTAAGTGCCGATAGTGGGAATAAGATATCAAAACGTCATCTTTTTAACCGAGCAGAGCGATAGTATATGTTAAGTGACGGTGTGGTCGAAGATTGTAAAGCACACCTAGTCTGGAATGGAACTGGCTCTCAAGTGAGGCTGCCGGAACACACCGTTAGATGCTTGGCGGCAGATGTTTAACTCTCGCGTTGTAGCTAGCCAGCCGAGTACTAGAGAGTTCGCTACCACCATGCTATGGTTTCCTCACGATGTTTTCTTTCACCGGCAGCTCAAGCTCATTGTTGGGGTTTAAACCCACGCCCTTCGGCATGCGAACCTACCGCGCTTACCACTGAGCTATAATCGCTAAAAGGCCGCCGCTGTCCAGCAGTGGACGTCCAGCGGCTGAAATCATGATGAAATGCAATAAGCAATGAGTGTAATTGTTATTCTACGTCTACCAAACCACCGCCAACACCTGCGAAGTACTGCGATGATTAGATAAGATGCCAAAGATAGCTATAATTAATAAATAAGATAATTATTTAAGCTGAAGGCGCAATACATCGGTGGTCATGGCTCGATGCGCGTTTCTCTTGGTTCTGATAGCCGCGGCGGCTTCGGGTAAGTTTTTCCTCGTTACCACGTCATCATCATCAAGGACGTCCACTGCTGGACATAGGCCTCCCCCATTGACTTCCATAAAGACCGGTTGGAAGCGGCTCGCGTCCAGCGCGTTCCTGCGGTGTTTACTAGGTCGTCTGTCCACCTTGTGGGTGGACGTCCTACGCTGCGCTTGCCGGTCCGTGGTCTCCACTGCAGCCCCATCGGCCATCAGTTCTGCGTGCTATGTGCCCTGCCCACTGCCACTTCAACTCGCTAATCCGTTGAGCTATGTCGGTTACTTTAGTTCGTCTACGGATCTCCTCATTTCTGATTTGATCTATGTAACTACTATTTAAACTTTTGAGGTTTGAACACGGAATCTTTTAGCATGTGACATCTTTTGCTACATGCCCGAAACGTCGCTAAATAAAAAATTCGGTGGTGGTCGTTTAGGTAGGCGCTACCGTGGAACCAGATACTCTGCCGCCAAGCAGTAGTGTGTAAACATTACTGTGTTCCAGTTTAAAGGATACTGGTGCTAGCGAAATTACAGGGCTGTTGAGACTAACCTAGATGTTTCAAAGTAATGAGCGCCAAAGCAGCGATGCCCAAGACCTTGTTTTGTCACTCAAAAGTTACGCGTATCGCAGCAATGATCGTCATTATAAAGATAACGTAGACGTTGTTGCGAGCGTAAGCTTATATATAATACGATACAAAGTGCATCATTAAGTAATTAAGATTACAAGATGTTGCAAAGCATGTTGGTAGAAAAGAGGTTTTAACCATGTTGTTCTTTTACCAAAGTGGGTCTTATCAGCGTCTACCCGAGCCAACCCAGCTCCTTGAAGTACCGGAGCGAGGCTCTGGGCCGCTGGCATAGTAGCTCCAGTGAGTTGGGTGGAATGTTCAACGACGATGACATGAAAACAGCTCCATGCAGCCTAGTAGCAGTTCTAGTACCTTCTGTGGCTTTGCAATGCAGAAGCATATGCTTTACAGTAGCCGTGGCTGCTTGTAAGAGAATGACATGTCGTCTAAACGTCATCGTAATGTAATCAGTACATACCACCGCACTGTACAATAAAAGTGTTTTGGGTATGGGTCCAAAAATATATAATCACCTGCCAAAATCTGTGATGGATTCGGAGAGTGTACCTGCCTTTAACTTTTTAGTTACTAACAGCCGCACTCAGAAACGTTTAATGCAACTTTAAGTCATTACTAAGTAAAGATTTAAAAAAGTTACATCTCAGTCAGTTAATCGTCCGTTAGGGCCGCCTTACACGTTCAATCATGATCACGATCCGCGATCCGCGATCATGATTTCAAAATTTCTAGATATTATGCGATCCGGAGCATCAGTCCGTCAATCCGCTTCGTACACGATCAGTCTGGATGGCGATCATTGATCGAGGATCGCGGATCGCGGATCGCGCGCTACGTGTACGGGCTGCCATAGTAAGCTTAATGAGCCCTTAACTTTAAAGGACGCTAGATCCTCCCTTAAGTTTTTAATGAGTGATTTGACAATTGACATTGGGGTTTGGATTGCATTATTTTTAATTTAAAGAATAATGGATTTTGTCGAGTTCATTGAGTTTGTGGACTATGTAAGAAGATATAGAGAAGTAGGACCGAGGCGGTATTTACGAGATTATTCCGATCCTTTTACAAAATACTCAGGTAAAGAATTTTTTGCGCGATACAGGTTTTTACCTGAAACAGTAAGAAATGTAATATTGCCAATTTCAATGTATTTTTAAATTTTTGATAAAATAATAATACTCCTAAAGAGCATGAAACGAACTTGATTTGAACCGAACACACAACACAGTAATGAATGACGTTTGACAATTTTGACATTGAAATTTTTTTTTTTACACCCAAAAATAAATGATGCCACAGTGGAAAAAAGAAAAAACATTGTATTTTGCCAACGTAAAAAAGTCTTTTAATGACTTCTTTTTAGTGGAAATTACGACAAACTAAAGAAACAACTATTAATTAACGCTTACATATCTATTTTTATGTCTTTTTTTTTTTTTTTTTTTTCTTTGGTTTTGGCGTCGCGTTTTAGCATTTGCCAGTGTCAAGTAATTATATATTTTCAAGTTTCAAAAGTTAAATAAGCGCCATCGTAGCTAGTTTTAGTCAAAGTCGTCTTTGTCAAGTCCAGTTCGTGTCAGTTAATTCCAGTCATGCTTTAGTAAAGTAGTGGCAACTTTACTACAAAGCTTCGGTGGAGTTTTGGAAGCAACACGAAAACTCATGTTTCACCACATTATATCATTTTCCCACACTCGCGCTTGTAATTCGGCACTTTATGAATAAAACACCACCATTTTTATGCATAAACACTCGACAAAACACTAGTTTTGGAAAAAAATACAACGGAGCGACACGACTCTTCCCGCGTTCCCGCCAAAAACCTTTTATGTCTTTATCTAATTTTCTTATGCGATTGTTACAAGCTTTTTTTATTTACGGCAACACAGACACTTTGCCGACAAATTATCGATAGAAATTGAGGACGTCACCTTCTCTACGGATTTTTTAATCTGACTTTAACTAACGAACCCTTAAATTATGTCTCTGTGATGTAAAGATATTTAACTTATTTAATGTTAATTAGTTAAGTGCCAATTAGGACTTATTTAATTAACGTCTCTGATTTCGGCTGTAAGACTTATTATAAAATTGACGACTTTTTAAATGATACTTTAATGGACTAAGATTATTATTCATCGTTATTTATTTTTCATCTTCTTATTTTTTAAATTTTTTACATTAAATATTTAAAAAAAAACATATAATATAAAAAACTTAAAAACTAGGGTGCCGCCGGCAGCGGGGCAGGGCTCAAGCTGCCGGTGGTCAGGGCTGCAGAGTGAGGAACCTCCTCACAATGCGCGCCGTGTCAAGGATCACTGCCTTTTGAAGCTGACCCTTGACCCAACCGTCTAGCGAGAGTCTCTTGAGATGTTGGTCGAGACTCTTCGCTATAAGACCGTTTACCGTGACGACTATCGGGACAATGATCGTCGAATCAACATCCCACATGGCGGTTATCTCGTGAGCCAAGTCAAGGTACTTGCTGAGCTTGTCCTTCTCGGCCTTCACGAGATTCTCGTCATGTGGGATGGTGATGTCAACGAGCACTGCCCGGCGTTGGGCTCGGTCGACCACCACGATATCAGGCTTATTGGCGACAATAGTCCTGTCCGTGATGATAGACCGGTCCCAATAGAGCAAAGCACGACCATTTTCGAGAACTGGCGCTGGTGCGTACTTATAGTACGGCACCTCAGACTCGACAAGGCCGTATTGAAGAGCAAGCTGCTGATGGATGATCCTGGCTACTTGGTTGTGCCTGTGCAAATACTCGCCGTTAGCAAGATGCGAACAACCGGAAATAATATGTCGGAGCGATTCTCCGGGACGGTGGCATGCCCGACAGATGTCGACCGTACCGTCCTTCATGATATATTTCCGATAATTGTTCGTCTTGATAACTTCGTCCGCAATCGCACAGGCAAAACCCTCAGTTTCCCCAAAGAGGTCTCCGAAACGTAGCCAGTTCACCGACGCGAGCATGTCCACATCGGGGCCCGTTAGGACCCGATAGAACCGCCCGTGCAGCTGCTTGCTCTTCCATACTTCCTTGCGGTCTTCGGTGCTGAGCACCGATGGTTTGCGCCAGTTCTCGTTCGCTAAGGAGAGCGGCGTGAGGCCCTTGTCAACTGCCACAACATCTCGATGCATCCCGCACTCGTTGTCGCGGAAATAATCCCTGAGACTGCACACTTCACGATTATGGAGGTTCTTGGCGCTTAAGAAGCCACGACCCCCCAATTTTCGTGGAATGTACAGTCTCATAACAGACGAGCGTGGGTGTAGCATGCGATGAGTTGTGAGCTGTTGACGGACTCTTCTATCCAGGGCGTCCAGCTCAGTCTGAGTCCACCTCAGTATGCCAAAGGAGTATATCAGTAGAGGCATCACCCAACCGTTGAAGGCACGCACCTTATTGCCACCAGACAAAAAACTATTAAGTACTTTTGTCAGGCGACAAAAGAAGCGTTCCTTCACCGATCGCTTGATGTCCACTACCGCTATACCCAACGACTCTGACATACCGAGGTACTTGTAAGTCTCGGCCTCGGAGAGAGATCTGAAAGTCATTGTCTCGGAAAGCTGTAAATCTGGACAATTTACAACTTCCCCTCGCTGTACGTGCATGACCGCACACTTGTCTACCCCAAACTCCATCTTGATGGCATTGCTAAAAACCTGTGTAGTTTTTAACAATTCCATCAAGTCTGGACGTTTTGGTGCAAACAGCTTGAGGTCATCCATATACAGCAGATGAGAAATGACTTCACCACCTCTCCGAAGATTATTATTATTATTATTGAATGTTATTAAAATTGTTAAATTAGAATGGATATAATGCGTATGACTTATTTCAAATTATATTAAATATTGTATGCCTCTAAAAGGCCAGACCGCTGTGTACTACACATATTATGTTTTGTTTAAGATCTATATGTTACACGGTGTACAATAAATGTTTCTGATTTCTGATTTCTGACCAGTGCAGCGGCGGCCTTAGTTGTTGCGAGGCCCGGGGCGACAAATCATTGCCAGGCTCTTTTAATTTGAGTCGGCCGTAACATGCTTGCACTAATAATATAACCGTGCGTTCAGGGGGGGGTTTTGTTAAGAGCGAGGCGCGAGATACATATAATATGGTAAAGACTTTTTTCTATGAGGACGCGAGGCCCCTGCAAGAGCGAGACCCCGGGCGGTTGCCCTGCTTGCCACCCCCTAAGGTCGCCACTGGATCTGTGCGTCTTATCCCCAGGGATCCCGGCGCCCTCCCCGGTGCTTCTCAAGCTGGATGCGGAGCGACACCAGTACGTGCAAGGGCCGGACGGTATCCCCCACTTGGTGGACCTGTGGGGCTCCGCTGACGACCTCCGGGAAGCGGCGCGCTTCGACCCCGACAGACAGAATGTCTACCATTTATTCACCAGGTAATTGGGTTTACATTAATTTTCGGCCGTAACATGTCCACTGCTGGGCATAGACCTCCCCTATCGACTTCCACAAAGACCGGTTGGAAGCGGCTCGCATCCAGCGCGTTCCTGCCGTCTTTATTAGGTCATCTGCCCACCTTGTGGGTGGACGTCCTACTCTGCGCTTGCCGGTCCGTGGTCTCCACTCCAGAACTTTGCAGCCCCATCGGCCATCAGTTCTGCGTGTTAAGTGCCCTGCCCACTGCCACTTCAACTTGTTAATCCTCTGGGCTATATTCGGTAACTTTAGTTCGTCCACGGATCTCCTCGTTTCTGATTCGATCTCAGAGAAACCCCGAGCATAGCCCTCTCCATAGCTCGTTGTGCTGCTTTGAGCTTACTAATAAGGCTCATAGTTGGATACCACGTTTTAGACACATAAACCAGCACTAATAACACACGCTGGGCGAAGATACGTCTTATCACATTAACATAAATTTTGAGAGTCAAAATTTATGAATCATGGTTGCTATGGTCTAAGTTTTAATATGTTTGTTTCAGACAAAACCCGGTGGTGAGCCAGCCGATGCTGATGGGAGTCGAAGGTCTCTTGGGTCTCACCAACTACAATCCTCTGCGGCGCACCGTCATCCTTCTCCATGGCTGGTTGGACTCAGTGTCGGCTGACTTCAACACCGTTCTCGTCCCAGGTTGGGGCTCCAACTATGTTCATTGAGATATCATACGAAACTGTCTTTAAGCTACAGATAAGAGCAGCAAAGCAAAGCTGCTTCTAACTTGCGTTAAGATTTTGTTAGACAAAAGAAAAAATAACATACACAGCAAGGCATATTGAGAACTGTTACAAATTCAATTCATTAATTCAGGTAGGTTGACCACTGCAGTACAACATATTCTGTCGCCAAGCAGTAGTGTGTCAACATTACTGTGTTCCTGTTTGAAGGATACTGCAGCGCCAATACAGGGCTGTTGGGTCTAACCAACCAATGTCTCAAAGTAATGCGCGCCAAAGCAGGCAAGCAGCGATGCCCTGGGCTTTGTTTTGATACTCAAAGATACGCTATCTTTTCAATCCATTAGGAGATCGTCTCGTTCGTCTGATTAATTTTACATTAAAAAAATATGAAAGAAAGAAAGAAATTGATTTGATTTTGTAACACAAAAACAAACAAAGATAGCCCGCTATACAGCTCATCAAACTATATCCCCAAGTTTTGTTATCGTCAGTTTCCTGAATTGTCTCTCGCTACGGAAGATCATTTGAACACATTTTACGTAGGGAGTGGTCCAGGATGAGTCGGTACATCATCAAACGTATCCAGATAATGATAGTTGTGAGTGAGGTGATAAGAGTATATTTTCTTGCTCCACAGCGTTCCTGGGAGCTGAGGATGTGAATGTAATCGTGGTGGATTGGAGCGCAGGAGCTGGTACCATCAACTACGTGGCTGCTGTCGCCAACACTGTTACCGCTGGTGAGGGCATGATAATAGTAATGGTAGCTCAATGGTTAGTAGTCGAACCCCAAGAATGAGCTTGAGCTGTCGGTGAAGAAAAACATCGTGAGGAAACCATAGCATGGTGGTAGGGTACTTTCTAGTACTCGGCTGGCTAGCTACCACCCTCAAGTTGAAAATCTGCCGCCAAGCATCTAACGGTGTGTTCCGGCAGCCTCACTTGAGAGCCAGTTCCATTCCAGGCTAGGTGTGCTTTACCATCTTCGACCACACCTTCACTTAACATCAGGTGAGCTGTGGTCAAACAACTAGCCTGTCAACCATAAAAAAAAAAAATGAAGAAAAACATCGTGAGGAAACCATAGCATGGTGGTAGGGTATTTTCTTGTACTCGGCTGGTTAGCTTTCATTGATGTTAAGGGATGATACACACACATACCTACACTCACATACTCATACATATTTAAACAATAAAGTAGTCTTACTTGCAAAATTAATATTTTTCTCTTAATAATTCATTTAGTCTGCTCAGTCCTAAGTCCATAGTTCTAATAAAATAATTATAAAGATAAAACGATGTCTCAGTTCAGGTCATTAGACCTCTCAGACACCGTCATGTGTGGGTAAATGTAATAACCTTTTTAAGATCACTGGAATATAATTAGTTGTGACCAGCATAGTGTGACCTGTCTTCCCATGGCACGCTTTCCGCGGGCTAGCGCTTCGTCCCCGTAACACAAGCAGTCTGCTTAGTTCGGAGGCGGAGCGGCGCTCCGAGGTCGCGGCGATGGGAGGAGGGGCAATTCCTTGTAAATGCTGGTAACAATACTTTATACCATACATTATACTTTATGCATATTAAGGTGGTTTTGCCTACACAACATTTACTCTTTTAAAAATAAATAAAGATTTTTTGTTTTTTTTTTTGATACGGTCTAAGATGGAGCAGCGAGGTTGTGGCTCTGCCGGAGTCTATGTTTAGGTACAATATGGGTGTCTTCAAATCTAGAGTGAGCGTGCTTCATTTTAGACCACACTACTGCTTAACATCAGGCAGCGTATGGTCAAACGCGAACCTATTTTGAATAATAAAAAAAACCACTTTCCTAGAAGATATACTAATACGCTCTCAACTTTAAGACACCCAGATTGTATCCTTTGGGGAATCTGTGCGATTCCCGCGATTTTTTTTGCCTACACTTGCAAATTGTGAAATGATTTTCCTTCTCCTGTATTCCCGCGGAGTTACAACATTGGGTTCTTCAAAAGGCGTGTTAATAGAATCTTAAAAGGTCGGCAACGTATTTGTAGTACCCCTGGTATAGCAGATGGTGATTGGCTGATGATAACATAAGGCAACACGTCAGCTTGATTCCCACCTGTGGCTTAAAAAAAAACACCCACTTAGGCAGGGCATTCCACTATCTAGCGGTACGCACAATGAAAGTGGAATCAAATTGTTTCTTTCGAGTTTTTGGAACGTCAACCATTACAAATGGTCATGGGGTAATTAGACCATTTAGTTCTGAAGCACACTCTAAGCAAAGCTACCTTCAAGTTCATATACCGCTGTATTCTGACAGCATTCAAAAACCAATTCCAGTCCAGAGTACACGTGTTCATCAATGACCACATCAGCTGAGCTATGGTTAAATATAACAGCCTGTACGTCATACAAAAATCGTTTCTGTTATATAAATAGCAATATCATTGAATTCTCAGGACAAAGCGTGGCCCGGTTCGTGAACTGGTTGAATTCGGCCACCGGCGCCACTCCCACCATGTACCACATGGTGGGGCACAGCCTCGGGGGGCACATGGCTGGCATCATCGGCAGAAACGTTAATGGAAACATCGCCTACATTACTGGTAAGTGAAACCTACTTCTTTTTAGAGCTTCTGGCTGTCCGAGGGAGGAAGGATTGTAGTGATGATAGCTCAGTGGTTGGTGCGGTGAGTTCACATGCCGAAGGCCGTGGGTTCACCCCAACATTGAGCTTGAGCTGCTGGAGAAGGAAAACATGGTAAGGAAACCATAGCATGGTGGCAGCGTTCTCTCTAGTACTCGGTTGGCTAGCTACCAGACTACCACCCTGAAGCTGAAAATCTGTTGCCAAGCATCTAACGGTGTGTTCCGGCTGCCTCACTCGAGATCCAGTTTCATTCCAGGCTAGCTTTACCATCTTCGACCATACCGTTAATTAGGATCAGGTGAGTAGTAGTCAAACACCTAGCCTATCAACCATAAAAAAAGTAAAACAAAATCTTGATTATCTAGTCTTACAGTTAAATAGAATTTTGCTGTACATTTTAACGTGTTTTTTAATCCTAGCGCTGGACCCAGCTTTTCCCGGATGGATAACTCACGGAGACAAGTTCCGTGCTGATGATGGTGCGTACACCGAGGTGATCCACACCAACTCTGGGCTGCTGGGGTATATCGCCACTCTAGGGCATTCTGACTTTTACCCTAATGGGGGGATAGACATGCCTGGATGTAACAGCCAAGAGTGTGATCATGCAAGGTAAAACTTTAAATAATATATAAATTTACAATTTAAAAAACCGGTTCCTTGACCCATAGGTCAACTAAACGCGCTGCCCCAATGAAACAGTGACGTTTCGGAGCAAACGAAAATATCATCGATATATACAATTTTTGTTGATTTTTTAAAATCCGCTCCTACGATTTCGATAAAATTTATATAGGACCACCTCTGATATATTATGACCAACCTGAATCTCATCAAAATCGATTCATACTTGGCGGAATTATCGCGTAACAAACATACAAAAAGAACATACAGACGAATTGAGAACCTCCTTTTTGTTTTTGATTCCTACCACAACAAACGTATTTTGTATAACGACAAATGTTTGTTCTGTATCTGGGTTATCTGTATGTATAATAAGTATGTATTTACTACACATACGAACAACGAATTGATGCTATGAGGATTATTTTTTTCCTTTTTAATGGATACCTATTTTTTTTCTCACCAATTAATACGGCTGTATAATGAAAGAATACAAAAAAGGGGTTGGAAGTAAAATTGAGCAAGGCATGGATAATTGTGTCTTTCTTAATGATCAACTGTGCCTTACTCGTCAGTCTGTTTCACTCCCTGATCATTAATTCTTCCGTGCTCATTAATCCTACCTAACTTATCAATATGTTCCTTGCTCATTAATTCTTCCGTGCTCAATAATCCTACCTAACTTATCAATATATTCCTTGCTCATTAATGCTTCCGTGCTCATGAATCATAAGTAACTTATCAATATATTCCTTGCTCATTAATGCTTCCGTGCTCATTAATCCTATCTAACTTATCAATATGTTCCTTGCTCATTAATACTTCCGTGCTCATGAATCCTAACTAACTTATCAATATGTTCTGTGCTCATGAATCCTATCAAACTTATCAATATGTTCCTTGCTCATTAATACTTCCGTGCTCATGAATCCTAACTAACTTATCAATATGTTCTGTGCTCATGAATCCTATCAAACTTATCAATATGTTCCTTGCTCATTAATACTTCCGTGCTCATGAATCCTAACTAACTTATCAATATGTTCCTTGCTCATTAATACTTCCGTGCTCATGAATCCTAACTAACTTATCAATATGTTCTGTGCTCATTAATCCTATCAAACTTATCAATATGTTCCTTGCTCATTATACTTCTGTGTTTATTAATCCCACCTAACTTATCAATATGTCTATAGCTCATTAATACTGCGTTGCTACTAATGCTTCCCAAAAGAGATCCTATTTGGTCGTTTGTTTTTTTTCCTTTTTAGCTAACACTACCTATCTTACCCTACAGAGGTTACTTCTACTTGGCGGAGTCTCTGACGACGGGCGGGTTCACGGGGCGCCGCTGCGCTTCCTACCTCACCGCCATGACCGGCAACTGCTTCTTGTGGGGCAACCTGCATATGGGTGGACTTGTGCCAAAGACTGGGTAACTATCACTAATTCTTCGCTTCAAACTAGAACACTAAACGGAATTGAATCAAAGTTTACCACCAACTCGTCATACAACCAAAGCGTCAGTGTGAGGGATAGAAACATTTCATATCATAGCCCTGTTGGTTCATTGGTATAATGTATGCTTCAAGAGCTGAAGGGCGTGAGTTCGATTCCCACCCAGGACAAACTTTGTGGCATAAACAAATTTTAATGTTTGTGCTGTATGTTCTGTATTTATTATACGTACGTATTTACAACAAAAAAAAGTATTTAAGTATTCTATCAGTTATCTGACTTCCATTGTACAAGCTTTGCTTAGTTTGGGGCCAGATGGCGCTGTGTCTACGTGTTCTACGATATTTATTTATCATTCTTAATCAGTAACGTGTTTTCAATTCTTGGTTGCCTGAAAGATATCGCTTTCAGCGATGAAGCTGCCACTTGTGGCATAAGCTCGTGAGATTCTTTTTTTTTGTGTATGAGACGAATGATACGCTCTCCTGATGGTAAGAGATAACGCCTGTCCATGACCATTACAGCGATACACAAAACTTTAAGTAACAAAACAAAGTCCGGGCATCGCTGCTTTGGCGCTCATTACTTTGAGACTCTATATGGTCAGTCTCAATTCGCTAGCTGCAGTACCCTTCAAACCGGAAAACAGTAATGTTTACACACTACTGCCGGCAGAATATTTGGTACTGCGGTGGTTCCTATCTAGACGACTTCCTGCTAAGGAGATCTACCACAAAGCTATTTTGATTTCTTTACATTTTACGATTTCTTGTGTACACAAGAAACTCGAAATCAAAATTCACAGTGATGATTTGTCTCGCAAGCTCTCCAATATTTGTTTCGCTAAGCCAATAAATTGTCAATCATTCACCATTTATGTCATTTTGGTTTCAGATCTTCTGGAATCTTCTATTTGGAAACCAATGCAGCTCCTCCGTTCTCTCAAGGATAATAAATGAAAAATTTAACAAAAAAAAAAAACTATCTATGTTACAGTCAAACTCATAACTCGTCAAAATCATTATTGACTGAAAAATCACTCAAAAGTAATTTTGAGAAAAACCACTTTTGTCAAAATTACCTTTAACTGAAAAAATATTACGTAATAATGATTTTGACCGATCTGTATGGGTTCTAGTTCTGGTTCTGGTTCTAGTTTTGACCAAGAATGTTAATCAAAACAACTTTGGAAATAGAAAATTGTATAATTATTTATTCTGCTTTCGTTGTACGAACCGCTAGACATTGGAATCTGCTGCTCGAGTGGGTGTTCCCCGATAGATATAATCTGGGTGCCTTCAAGAGTGTATCGGTTTCTTCTAGGCGAGCGTGCTCCATCGTAGACCACATCTTCGCTTCACATCAGGCGAGTTGGCGGTCAAACGCAAGCTTGTTCAAATTCAAAATTATTTATTGAGTAGAGAGCTCTTCATTTACTAGTTGGTGTAAAATACTATTCAAATAATTAAATTCGACAAAAATAATGCATTTTTATTTAATTATTACTTATTGCCATAATATATTTATTTACTCCTACTACTCTCCGACTTCCTACTATATATTCTTCCTCTTGTAATAAAGATGTGCAAATTCAGTCAAATCCGTATTTTTTTCTGTAATTGAGTTCCTATCAATCATCCAAACATCTAAAGGTAACAAGATATGAAATTATTTGTAAGATTTTATTGTAATAAGTGACTTGCCTGTAATATAATTGTTATTTATGGTGAATACATATTACTGATTACATCTAAATATCCTATTTACATTTAATTCACAATTCCGAACATCCAAACATCCAGTCATCCAAATATCCAATCATCTAAATTTCCAGGCGTCTCTAAGCATCCAGTCATTCAAACTTCTAAATATCCAGACATCTCTAAGCATCCAGTCATTCAAACTTCTAAATATCCAGACATCAAAACATCCAATCATCGAAATATCCAGGCGTCTAAATATCCAGTCATCTAAACATCCAGACATTCAAATAGCCAGAAATTTAAACATCTAAATATCCAGACATCTCTAAACATCCAGTCATCCAAACATCCAAACATCTAAATATCCAAACATCTAAATATCCAGGCGTCTAAACATCCAAACATCTAAATATCCAGACATCTAAATATCCAAGCATCTAAACATCCAGTCATCTAAACATCCCAACATCCAGATATCTAAATACCCAAACTTTCGAATTTATAATAATAAATAAATATCGTAGGACTATACACACAGCGCCATCTGGCCCCAAACTAAGCAAAGCTTGTGTGATGGAAGTCAGATAACTGATAGAATACATAAATACTATTCTTTCTTTTTTTTTTGTAAATACATACTTATAATACATACAGAACACCCAGACACAGAACAAACATTAAAATTTGTTTATTCACAAAATGTTTGCCCTGAATGATACACTACCAATTAGCCAACGGGGCTGTCAAATAATATAATCAATAATAATGTCAAATAATGTCAATAATAATATACTATGGTATTAGCATGTCTACCAACCATGTACAAAGTACTAACGTCCATAGTGTCAAATGAACTCTACATTCACTGTGACAAAAATGACATAATAGCACCAGAACAAAGAGGTTGCAGACGCAGAGTGCGGGGTTGTAAAGACCATCTCATGATCAACAAAGCCATACTCGAAGACGCACACAAGTGTCAGAAGAACTTAAGTATGGCATGGGTTGACTATCGGAAAGCTTTTGATAGTATGTCTCACGAGTGGCTTCTCAAAGTACTAGACCTCTACAAATGCCCACCCGCTATCCGAAGGTATCTTGAGATAGTTATGCCTACATGGAACGTGGTCATGACAGCTCGTGGTGCAAACGCATCTGTAACCACTGACCCTATATACATACGCCGAGGAATATTCCAAGGCGACTCATTATCACCTCTCTTGTTCTGCCTAGGTATAAACCCTATATCTCAAATACTCAACAAATATGAATACAAAGGATACAGGCTCAAAGATGATACCGCAATAAACCATTTGCTATATATGGATGACTTAAAAATCTACGCAAACAATAAAATAAATTTAAGAGTTTTAATAGATAGCACAGAAATATTTACAAGAGACATAGGGATGGAATTTGGATTGAACAAGTGCAGCGTTTTACATCTAGCAGCCGGTAGAAGAAAAGAACATCAAGGAGAAGGCCATATCTTGCTAAGTGGAGAAGAGTTTAGACATTTACAGATAGATGAAAGATACAAATATTTAGGCATAAACGAAGCAGGAAAAATAGATCACGGAGAAATTAGACAGCAAATACAAAAAGAATACTACCGGAGAGTAAAAAACCTAACAGGATCTCAACTCAACGCGCGCAATCTTTTTAAGGCAATCAATATATACGCAGTCCCGGTATTACTGTACACGTTCGGGGTCATCAACTATAAAACATCTGATCTCAAGAAAATAGACGTAAAAACAAGAAAACTGTTAGCAATGAGCAAAGCACACCAACAGAAAGCAGACATAGAAAGATTATACTTACCGATAGACGAAGGCGGAAGAGGCCTAACCAGCTTAGAAACACTGCACAAAACACAAATAATTAAATACAAGGCGTACATAGAAGCCGAAAAAGATTACATATTAAGAGCAATAGCGGAACATGATAGAAATAAAGACAAATACTCAATATTAAAAGAAACGCAAGCAAATTTAGAAGAAATAGGACTCAGAAAAAATGAAAAATATACAGACAAAGAAATAAAACACGCAATAGTTAAAACAAGAATAGGAAAAATTAAAGCCAAACCTCTACACGGACAGTTCTATAAAGCAGTACTAGAAAAAGAAAACATAGATAGGGAACAATCATTCCGATGGCTCAAAAAACAACCGGTATCTCCTTCACTAGAATCAGCTATATTTGCTATTCAGGATCAAGCAGTAATGACTAAACAGCACGAGCGGGACATCTTAAAAAAACCAGTAGACGGTAAATGTCGGCTATGTTTGGTAAAGGACGAAACCACACAACACATCATCTCGGGTTGCGAAAAACTAGCAGGCACTTACTACACAAAAAGACACAACAACATAGTACAGTACATTTTCTGGACACTAGCAAAAAAACACAAATTCCCAGTCTCCAACCTGTGGTGGCAAGAACATCTAACCCAACCGCAGGTCAAGGAGAATGAAAGTGCGAAACTAATGTGGGAGATACCGGTTCAAACAGACGTTACAATAGTTCACAATAGACCAGACATTATTTACACAGACAAAACACAAAACAAAACATACCTAATAGATGTCACAGTACCATCTGACTACAATATTGGAGCAAAAGAAATAGAAAAGCTAAGCAAATACCATCCATTGAAGAGGGAAATAGCCAGATTATGGAAAACAGCAACCGAAGTTATACCCATAGCAGTAGGATCAACTGGAACAATAGCCAAATCATTACACAAATACTGTACAAAACTAGACGCAAACATACAGACACACATCATCCAAAAACAGGCCGCGATCCACACAACCACCATAATCAGCAAAGTGTTAGGAGATTCAGTTTTTGTCAGCGGGGGAACTGAGCCACCCTTTCCCTGAGGGTCTCGGGGCGGGAGCTCAGTAAACCGGGCCTAGAGCCCGAGTAGAGGAAAACCTCACAATACTATGGTATTATAAATTTGAAAGTTAAAGTAGAAGGAATGTTGATGTAATAATTATACATGAGCAGGGCAGCCGAGTATATTTCCGAATGACTGCATTTACCGAATTTCTGTTAGGTTTGTTTATTCACGGCTCGCAATTTAATCCCCAGCCTGACGTTGCTTCGACGCCATTATGGAACTAGGTCGCTGTAGGAAATTATGTTTTTTTATGGGGCCGCAATTCTCGGTACGATACTTGATTTTGTAATGTTTTTTTTTATGTGAAAAATAATGAGACGAACGCGACGCTCTCCTGATGGTAAGAGACAACGCCTGTCCGAGACGGCCACTGTCTTCGAAGCAAATGTAATAAATAAGTCCCACTAGTATTATAAATGTGAAAGTTTGGATGGTTGTATGTCACTCTTTCACGCGAAAACTACTGAACGGATTTGGATGAAGTTTTGCAAGTAGGTTTTTTTTTATGTGAAAAATAGTGAGACGAACGAGACGCTCTCCTGATGGTAAGAGATTACACTTGCCCATGACCATTGCAGCGGTACACAGGACTTGCGATGGTTAGTCTCAACTTTCAGGATGTTTTGGGTTCGAATACCACAACACGCGTTTGTCACGCGTTTTTTTTGTCAATCTACCAACAACAAAAAAAAACCGCCCAAGTGCGAATCGGACTCGCGCACGAAGGGGTCCGTCTAATTATCTATAAAGACGCCAAAAAAATCATGTCTGTTATATGGGAGCCCTCCCTTAAATATTAATTTTATTTTAATTATTTAAAGTGTTTAAGTGAATAACTAACTATTCGGTGAGTATTTCAAGCGTCTACCTTGCCGTTATCAATAAAAAAAACAATTTTTTAAATATTTATTTTATACTGTTTTTTTAATATTTGTTGTTATAGCGGCAACAGAAATACATCATCTGTGAAAATGTCAACTGTCTAACTATCACGGCTCATGAGATACAGCCTGCTGATAGATGGACAGACAGCGGAGTCTTAGTAATAGGGTCCCGTTTTACCCTTTGGGCACGGAACCCTAAAAACAAAAAATTAAACATTAACAAACCATCCATTCCCGATTCTTTTTTGTATGTTTGTATAACCTATGGATTGTGTCAGTGTTACTGATAAACCATAATGCTGCCGAAGAGCGTAAGACACCCACTACGCCCAGCGCTGGTCCACGGAGCCCCCGGGCCTCCTTCAACAAGGGGGAACTGGCGATGCTGATCCACCAAGTCATCGACGCTGACAACCAGGCAGCAGAAGATGACACCTCCACAGACGAGAGAAAATTGGACGCCGCTGAGCGTGAGACTGCTGTTCAAAATATATTTTTTTGTGTTTCGGACTCAATGATTACACAAATACATAACACACACAAACACAACACATACACAAACACTATGATAATAAATGGTGGATGATTTTTCAATGAATTATAGGCTTGCGTTTGGTCACTATCTCACCTGATGTTAAGTGAAGATGCGGTCTACGATGGAACACGCTAGTCTAGAAGACACCGATGATATGATGATATGTTTTTGATACATAATTTAATTTATATAAACGGCTAAAAGCCTTGATAGTCAAATGTCTTGATTGTAAATTGAACAATTCAGGGTCTCAGCTACCTCCATGCCAAATTTCATCCAAATCCGTTCAGTAGTTTTTGCGTGAAAGAGTAACAAACATCCATTCATCCAAACTTTCACATTTATAATACTAGCTGCGCTCCGCGGTGCTACCCGCTACATGTTTTCGGAATAAAAAGTAACCTATGTGTTAATCCAGGATCTCAGCTACCTCCATACCAAATTTCATAGAAATCCCTTCAGTAGTTTTTGCGTGAAAGAGTAACAAACATCCATCCAAACTTTTAAATTTATAATATTGACTGGTATTTTTAGCTCTGGACATGAATTACTTCGACATAAGACTGAAAAATGCATTGAAGACAACGGACCAGGATTTGGTGAAGTTGGTGAACAAGAACCTCGTCGCGAACCAAGCACACGCTGCCAATCCAGAGAACAGCGACTACGCAATCAGAATCCACCTCATCAAGAACCCGGAAGTCCTCGACCAGTACAGGAAGAACATCATGACATCACAGTCAGAATTTTTTATTTTTTCACAGCTCATATGATTACGGGTGCTCCCCCCTCCTATACACCACTATTTTGTAATCACTAGAAAAAAAATATGGCTGAAACCAACTTTGAAAAGCCAATTAGCCAGGATCATCCATCAGCAGCTTGCTCTTCGATACGGCCTTGTCGAGTCTGAGGTGCCGTACTATAAGTAATCACCAGCGCCAGTTCTCGAAAATGGTCGTGCTTTGCTCTATTGGGACCAGTCTATCATCACGGACAGGACTATTGTCGCCCATAAGCCTGATATCGTGGTGGTCGACCGACATCACCGTCCCACATGACGAGAATCTCGTGAAGGCCGAAAAAGACAAGCTCAGCAAGTACCTTGATTTGGCTCACGAGATAACCGCCATGAGGGATGTTGGTTCGACGATCATTGTTCCGATAGTCGTCACGGTGAACGGTCTTATAGCGAAGAGTCTCGACCAACATCTTAAGAGACTCTCGCTAGACGGTGGGTCAAGGGTCAGCTTCAAAAGGCAGTGATCCTTGACACGGCGCTCATTGTGAGGAGGTTCCTCACCCTGCAGCCCTAACCACCGGCAGCTGGAGCCCTGCCCCGCTTCCGACGGCACCCTAGTTTTTAAGTTTTTTATAATATTTATGTTTTATATGTACCTAACTAATGTAAAAAATTAAAAAATTAAGAATCAAATAAATACCAAGTATAATAATATCTTTGAAAATATTGAAACACTTGACACTGGCACATGCGAAAAGTGCTAAGCCAAAAACAAAGAAGAAAATGTCTCCCGGATGTTTCAGTTTGTCGACGTCGTCGAGCTCCGGGTACGACGACTCGCTGGAATACGATCGGAATATAGAAAAATTTATACGACGGAATGCCGTGTTTCGATTAGGCAGTAAGTTTATTATAAGTTAAGGTGGTTCGATTTCCATTCAAATATTTTTTTGTCATTTATGGACAAATGGAGCATAATTTTACAGTGAAGTCACAGCTACTGGCATTTATTTTGGTCTTTATTTGCGGTAAATCACAATTGCTTGGATAAAACAGTAGATTATTAGCATCATTATGCTCGATTTGTCCATAAATAGAAAAAATATATTAAGGAAAATCTTGATTTTAAATAAAATTAACAGCAAAACTATTCTAAATGAACAATTTTTTGATTCAGAAGCAACGGAGCAATCAATTATTCGCGAAAATCCAAAACTCGCGTTACGAAAAGGCGAAGACGTCGGAACAGAAAACCATAAGAAAAATTCCAGGGAAAATAACAAGGCTTCACATTTTGGACGGAACGATTATGGAAATGTAAAAGAAAAAATACTCGTATCATTTAAAGAAACAAAACACGACGATTACAACGATAAGCCGCGACAGAGTGACGGCAAACTGCACAGAAGCAAGAATAACTACAACGACCAACTCCCAGAAAAGGACATGTGGGATGACATAACAAAAAACGCATACAAATGGGAGGACAAGAAAAATAAAGATGCAATTAAAAATGAAAAGTACAACGATGACTATAGAAATGATAATTTCAAAAACGCCGACGACTATAAAAAGAGAGATGGATACAGCAATTATAAGAAAGAGAAATACGATGACTACGGTAGCTCGAACGGTAAAGCCAAACCCAAAGAATCAAAATCAAATGCTTGGGACAAGTCGAAAAAAGCTAACAGCTGGGATAACTGGAAATCAAATTCAATGGAGCGAACTGAATCTAAACATGGCAGCAATGGGGCACGCAAACCGAAAAGGAGTGAAAAAAACGATTGGGATAAACCAAAGAAATCTAACGACTGGGACAAACCGAAAAAAATCGACGACTGGGATACACCTAAAAAGATCGACAATTCGGACAACAATAAAAAGAACAATGACTGGGATAAACCTAAGAAAAATAATGAGTGGGACAACCCCAAAGACGATGATAATTGGGATAAACCTAAAAAAGCCACAAAAGGAATTTCTAGCTATGAAGAGCCTAAAAATGAATATTATGATAAAGTTGTCACGAAAAAAGAAGAAAAGAAGAAAACTACCAACGAATGGGATAGAGTGGTGGCTAACAGCGGTGGTGGTAGTGGAACAGCTAATAAGAAACCTTTCGTGCCTAAGATATCCGACTACTACCATCCTAGACCGAGAATCCACGAAAACCCCGCGGCGCTCGGATTCAAGTCTTTCGGACGAACATCCATACCCTTTGTCGGGAAAAAGGGAATTTACGAAGAAAAATAAACTTTTGTCTGGTATTGATAGAAAATAAAGAGTTGAGAGATGTAAATAAACATTTTTTATTTAAAAAAAAAAACCCCTATTTATATTTGTATTTGTTAAAATCCCAACAATTAGCTCGAGCTGCCGGTGAAGGAAAACATCGTGAGGAAACCACAGCATGGTGGTAGCGTACTCTCTAGTACTCGGCTGGCTAGCTACCACGCGAGAGTTGGAAATCTGCCGCCAAGCACCTAACGGTGTGTTCCGGCAGCCTCACTTGAGAGCCAGTTCCATTCCAGGCTTGGTGTGCTTTATCAGGTGAGCTGTGGTCAAACCTAGCCTGTAAACCATAAAAAAACCCGCCAACATATTTACCAAGTAACATTAAATTAAAAATTAAACAACCCCCGACAGATGTATTGCTGGTTAGCATTAGGTAAGCCCTGTTGGTTCATTGGTTTCGATTCCCACCCGGGATAAACATTTTGTAGTATAAAGAAATGTTTGTCCATGTCTGGGTGTTCTGTATATATTATAAGTATGTATTTACACAACAACTCGACTCTCGGCTAGCATACAAAGCGGACGTGTTGTTTAATTATTACTGTAGAAAAATATTCGCTCTCAATCAAAGTGAAGTGAACTTTAATGTCAACAGCAGAAATAACGAATTTGAGTTTCTAGTTGAACGCTTCTTACGGCACTGTTCTTCCGAAGCTAAGCGTGCACCAGTGCGTCTCACCTCCGCCTGCACCTCCGCGTAAGTGAAACAACGCATTGTCACGGTATTCTGTCTCACCTTAACGCAATTATTACCTGCCATAAATCGCCCGCTCGGATAGATAACGATGTCCACAATACGCTCGCCAACCCGCTCATCTATTACGTATCTAGATAGCAATGAACCGATAGCGACTCGTAGCGGATCGCAACCTGAACTAAGACAAGCGGTACTCTCAGAATATTTGGAAAACACTATTACCCGGAAGAGGAAAGTGCCTGAAGATGACTTCTCAGCCAAATTTGAAAAATTTGAGAACAAGATGATGCTTTTACTCTCAGGTATGGCAAAAAATCAAAACGACAAGCTAGATAAAATATCTCACGATGTGTCGGCCATAACAGAACAATTTTCTCAAATAAGAACGATTACGGACCAACTTGCTAAGGAACAAACTATGGTGAGGAATGAGTTAAAGACATGCAAATCTGAATTAGAAACAATCAAACATGATATTGTTCAAATAAAAGCTTCCTCATCTGTATCAGCTTCACCAACATTAAGCATAACATGTGAAAACATGATAGCTGAATTACAAGAGCGCTCAGTTAGGGAAAAGAATGTAGTGGTATGCGGGGTGAAAGAAATCTTTTCTAAAGACAGTGCTGAGAGACTGAAGCATGACACAGAAAATATTGGCAGAATTCTGAAACTAATAAATCCATCTTTTTTGGATCCTATCAAATGCTTTCGTGTAGGAAAATTTGATAAGGACAAAACACGACCTGTTAAAGTATGCTTTTCTTCGGTGGACATTGCCAAATCAGTCTTACGCAACAGCAATAGCATAGCTAATCAGTTCCCTGACGTGAAATGCTTCTCAGATCAGACGCCACTTCAAAAAAAGCTTATACTTTACCTGCGTGATGAGTTAAAATACAGGACTGAAAAGGGGGAACGTAATTTAACAATAAAATATATAAAAGGCACTCCGAAAATTGTCCAAATATCAAAAAACTAATAACATTACAAACAAATAACAAGCCAGACACGTCCAGTAACCAAAATCACATGCCTGTTAGCACAAGAATCTTCAATAATGAAATGAGTTGCACCAATAACATAACATATCTACTTACGAATACCCATACAAACGTCGTTCACAATTCAAAATCAATGAAATTTTTGTATATGAATGCACGCAGCATGGTAAAACCTGGTAAACTAGATGAACTGAAATGTATTCTCCAATCTATACCTAACATTATACATGCGATTATAATATCAGAAACATGGATAAAATCAGACCTAGAAGCTCAAAGCCTAGCACTTTCTAACTATACTCACTATCAAAATCATAGATCCCACTCTAGAGGGGGTGGAGTATCAATCTACGCTCATAATAGTGTCAAACATGTCCTCATAGACAGTTTAGTCGAAAATGATAATCACTATCTATGGGTACATCTTAATAAATTCTGCTTAGATATTGGTGGAATCTATAAACCTGACAGGACTGACAATAACGATTTTCTCGAAACCTTCACAACACAAATAGAAAAAAGAAAAAGAGCTATAATATTTGGAGACCTCAACTACGATTTACTGAAGAATAGCAAAACGTCTAGAGATTACAAAGGGGCATTGCAAGAAAGTGGATATATAATACTAAACAAAATTGACCCTTTGTATTGCACTCGAAAAACATCCAGTACTCAAACCACCCTAGATCATATATGCTCAAATCTCACTAATGACAAATTTCACATGGCTATTATTAATTCAGCAATGTCGGATCATAAACATTTATACTTGGAAATCCATAAATACAAACCAAATAAAAACAAAAAGATAAGATACACAGCTCTAGACTATGAGAAGTTGTATAAAACCGTGGACGAAATGTTCCTAGACTCAGACGAAGTATATGAAAAACTGGAGACTAAACTTATAACCGCTGTAATGAATAGCAAGAAAACCAAAATTAAAATACAGAACCCGCCAAGATCTGATTGGATAAATAAAGATATTTTAGATGCTATAGAATATAGAAATCAAATATGGAATATTAATACGAAAAAAACTGGAATAATATGTAGTGACGAAGAAGAAGAAAAGAATAAATTATTACTAGCACGCAGAAATGTAAGGAAAAAAATAAGTGAAGCGAAAAAGACATACTATTACAAAGCCTTTAAAAATTGCCAGAAAAAGCCATTTAAAATGTGGCAATTAATCAATTCATTAAGTATGAACAAAACTAAAACCAGTTGTGCGCCCTTAAAACTAGATACTCAAATGGGCAACTTTACTAAAATCTCAGATATTTGTAATTGTTTTAATAAGTTTTTTTTCTACGGTGGGCTCTAAGCTAGCCAGTTATATACCTGAACCATTCCATGACATACAAAGTTATGATGATCTGTATACGAAACAAACAGAGGTCGCGGAACTGCTCGATTTCGAACCGGCGTCGTTAGATGAAGTAGGCAAAATAATTGACAACCTTAACTCGAACACCAGCACGGGTTACGACGGTATCTCCTGCAAAGCTTTGAAATGCCTTAAAAATCTCATACTTGAAAAACTAACCACTTCCATTAATAATTGTCTTAAACAAGGTTACTTTCCTGATTCATTGAAAATAGCTAAGGTTACACCCATATTTAAGTCAGGCAAGAAAACTGATCCAGGAAATTATCGCCCCATTTCGGTACTCCCAATAATTTCGAAAATCTTTGAGAAAATTATTTACAATCGATTAGACAAATACCTAAAATCACTTAACTTTTTGTATAAGAAACAATATGGATTTAGATCCCAATCAAATACGCTTTCTGCTTGCATAGACTTAATAACTACTTTAAAAATTAAACTTGACAAAAAACAAGTAGGGCTTGGTATATTTATAGATTTAAAAAAAGCCTTTGATACAATTAGTCACAAATTACTTATCCACAAGCTACATGCCATTGGTATTAAAGAAAAGACCTTAAAAATGATGCAATCTTATCTATCTAACAGATATCAAATAGTTAAAATTGGTAACACGACCAGTAATCAAGAACTCATAACGTATGGAGTCCCACAGGGTTCCATCATGGGCCCCTTGCTTTTCTTGATTTATATAAACAATATTAACGAACTCAACTTGGCAGCAGATACTACGTTGTATGCTGATGACACTTGCTTATTTTATTTTGGAAAAGACATAGTAACAGTATTTAAACAGGCACAATCAGATCTTGACATTTTAAACAATTGGTTTCAACATAATTTATTAACTATTAATATATCGAAAACTAATTACATGGTTTTTATGGCCAAAAATAAAAATATACAAAACTCGACACCACTATATATAAATAATGAACAGTTAAATAAAGTAGAATCTGAAAAATACCTAGGCCTCATTCTGGATAACAGACTCACTTGGAAACCACACATAAACCGAGTACGATCGAAGTTATCAGCCTTACTTGGCATTCTCCGGAATAATGTTCGTTGCTACCCTAAATCAATCCGATACCTCATATACAACTCTTTCGTTAAATCCCATCTGACTTACCTTATAGAAGTATGGGGGTCAGCATCCAAAACTAATCTTAAAAAATTGCAGAGAACTCAAAATAAAATAATAAAATTACTTTTCCACTTTAACTACCTAACTCCAACAAAAACAGTATATAGTAAAACAAAACTAATGACGATAAATCAACTATACCGCTATAACACTTGTATACTCGTTAGAAAAATATTAAAAAAAGACATCCATACATCTATAACTTTTGCCACAAAATCACAAGTTCAAACAAGACCTTCTAGATACCGCAACAATATTTGCTTACCATACATCCCAAGAACAAAAAGCTATGGTCTAAAAAATTTTACTTTTGAAGGCACTCAAATATATAATAAACTACCTGCTGATATAAAAGACATTCAATCACTTGCATTATTCAAAAAAAATACTAAACACTTCATACTTAAGAAATTCAAGGCTTAGTATAAATAATACAAAAATATATATGTATACATAATAATATGTTTATTTTGAACTATATATATGTACTTATAACAAAAAAAAAAAAAAAACTTTAAACAATAGTAAAACTTACTTATTTTAGGTATTAAAACAATTTATTGAAACAAAAATAATAAAACCAATATAAAAATACACAAACTAATACTTAAAAATACATCGGGAATATATAAGGAGATAGTTATAACAACATTGCCATCACTCACTAAGCCAACGCGATACGTAATAGAATCTCCTGTTTTGTTATTACTGCTAATAGCCTAACTCACTAGGTCACTACGGTGACAACAAATTTTCTGCCTACCCGCCACTGTTTGTTTCGTCTCGCTTGTATGTTTGCAATTCGTAAGAACCTACCCTAATTAAGGAAAAACATGTATTTTTCTCATATTTAAGTGAATATTATATTCTTTTTGAGAAAAATAAATATCTTAAACCACAAAAAAATAACTATTTAAGTATTCTAGCAGTTATCTGACTTCCATAGTACAAGCTCTGTTTAGTTTAGGGTCAGATGGCGCTGTGTGTAAAAAAAAAAACAAAAATAAAAAAATTGCATTTGTATTTGTATAAAAAAAATGGCAGGCCTAATAATATGGGAGAGGTTTTGCTGCGTAGTAATGGTCGTAACCGAAGTCATAGTTATGGTATATCCAAGCCCAGGGCTTCGGAACGGGCGCCCTCCACTTGGTGTCCCAGAACCGGTGGTCCAGGAACTCGTACTTTATCTTCCCCATGTACGCGTTGGAGATGAACTCCAGCACGGGGTGCGTGTTCAGCACTGTGAAGTAATGCATCATGCCTTCGGACCTCAGATTCATTGAGAAGGCGCACATACCTGTAAAACAATAGTTATTTGTTATACAAGAGTGCAAAGTTGCTTTTTAACCGCGCGCTCAATGTTGATGAGCGAGCGAGCGAAGGATTCTCAAATTACAATCCTGAGCGTCAGCGCGGGAAGCAAACCAGCACGAGGCGAACAATCTCTGCACGCGAGTGCAGCACGTGACTTGTCTCCCGCCTCAGCGAGGAAATGACGAAATACAAAAAGTTTTTGGAAATTTATAAAAGATCAACAGGCTACCAGAAATACTTGTGATGTGTTTGAATACGACGGTCAGTTGGTCACGGGTGAGGGCGCCGCTAACGCATTCGCCAAGTACTTCGAGTCCATGTTTTTAAGCGATGCACCCATCCTGTCCGCTGAGGCCGCCGAGCGCGACGCCGCTGTAGACCCGTGTTGCTCGACGCGCATAGCTATTGATAATGTAAAATCGGCCGATCTCCATTATGCTGTTAGGCGCCCTAAGGTACACTCGTCCACTGGCCCCGATGGTGTTACCAACGTTTTTTGTAAAAGATTGCGTGTCTGCGTTTAAAATACCACTCATGCATATTTTTAATTTGTCGTTGAAAACATCTGTTTATCCGGCAGCATGGAAAACTTTTCGTGTCACTCCGATACCTAAAAATGAGTTCAAATCTAAAATTGGGGCTATAGACCTATAGCCGTTCTGTCAGCATTTGGTAAAATTTTTGAAAAATTACTTTATTAGGGACCGTTCAAACGGTACGTGCTCGTATGGTTGCACAAAAGTTTATTTTTAAAATAAAATTCATTCGAACGAGACGCTCTCCTGATGGTAAGAGATAACGCCTGTCCATGGCCATTGCAGCGATACACAGAACTTTGAGTAACACAACAAAGTCCAGGCATCGCTGCTTTGGCGCTCATTACTTTGAGACTTTGATAGAGTTAGTCTCAACAGCCCTGTAATTTCGCTGCAGTACCCTTAACAGTAATGTTTACACACTACTGCTTGGCGGCAGAATAACTGGTCCTTAGCAGTAAGTCGTCTAGGTAGGTACCACCGCGGTACCAGATATTCTACCACCAAGCAGTAGTGTGTAAACAATAATTTATTTATTTAAATTACTGTGCTGTTGAGAATAACCATCGAAAGTCTTGAAATAATGAGCGCCCTGGCAGTTCCATTATAGGTTAAGTGTGTTTACCATCTTCGACCACACCGTCACTTAATTATCAGGTAAGCTGTGGTCAAAAACTTAGAATGTCAATTATAAAAAAAACCGAACCTACACTCTACAGCTCTTATAGCAGATATACTACCAGTGAGCCAATAGAACTGTCTGAACGGTTTTGATTCTGGAGAAAGCAGACTTGCCTATCAACCCATTGTAGAGCCAATGATAGCCCAGGATCTGGCGATGCCATGCGGCACCAGAGTCCACTCCGTACTTGCTCCACTCGCGGCCTCGCACGCAGTGGTACCAATGCCATTCCGACTGGAAAAATTGGACATTATTGCACACAAAATTGGATGACATTTCACACAAAATTGGACGAAATTTTACATAAAATTAGACGACATTTCACACAAAATTGGATGACATTTCACACAAAATTGGACGAAATTTTACATAAAATTAGACGACATTTCACACAAAATTGGATGATATTTCACACAAAATTGGATGACATTTCACAAAAGCTAGATGACATTTCACGCAAAATTGGATGACATTTCACAAAAGCTAGATGACATTTCACGCAAAATTGGACGACATTTCACACTAAATTGGACGACATTTCACACTAAATTGGATGACATTTTACACTAAATTGGACGACATTTCACACTAAATTGAACAACATTTCACACAAAGTTGTCGGCGGCAAGAAATCAGCAACTTTTTTGGACATAATAATAATTCCTTTCCGTTATTCTTTCACGCAAAAACGACTGAACGGATTTGAATGAAATTTGGTATGGAGGTAGCTGAGACCCTGAATTAACACATATGCTACTTTTTATCCCGAAAACAAGTAGCGGGTAACACCGCGGGACGCAGCTAGTATTTGTATATATATAAGTAGGAAGTAGAATAGGACAGTCATAATCATAATTAGCCCTTTTCACCCATACTAACATCGATAAGTTTCAACGCAGGGGCGTACACAGTACGTTGGATCTTCGCAGCAATAAAAAGAAAGACCAGCTTGTAACACCGTCACACCTCGTCAAGTCGGAGAGGTCGGTATACATTTTGGGGCCCGCGGTCTACAACCGCGTACCCGCCTCCGTACGGGATGCAGCTTCCACCGCGTGCTTCAGAACCAAGTTAAGATCTTGGCTGCTAGAAACCTTGTTTTATGACATTGACGAGTATTTCAAACTTAAAGATTATTGAATTACTAGTAAGTAATTATGATTTTTTTTTGTCATGTCATTTTAATATATTGACAATATTGTTTTGGTGTTGACATATTTTTATATTGACATATTTTATATTGACAGTATGTTTATATTGACAATATTTTTTATATTGACATGTTTGGATATTGACATACCTTATTTTGACATGTAATCAGTGTTTTAAAACCCATTTAATGACATCTTTAAAATTTTGAAGTGACTTGTAACATTGGTGTTATCAATAAAGTATTTGTATTTGTATTTGTATATTTATTGATAACGAGGATATGATAGTAGGGAACCCTTCGTGTGCGAGTCCGACTCTCACTTGGCCGGTTTTTTGCTTTTCTCATTATTAATGCATAATTCATATTCCCTCGTCTGACGGTCTTTTAGATTAAGTTTTATGTATAAATTTGTAAATAGTATTAATTTGAGATGTTTTATTTATTTCATAACATGCAAAACAGAATGCAATAATATTCACAACAATAAATACAAATACACAACTTTTTTTATCTGTATCGCATTCCAAAACTATGTATGTCTAGGTGCATTACAATTACATTTTTAAAACGTCGCTAGATAATAATTAGGATTTAAGAAATTATGATTATAAATTAAATTAAACAATAATAATTGGTTGGTCAATTGTTCAGTAAAAAAAATATACAAAATGTCATAATTACATCATTATTATATATCACAATTGTATATTAAATGTCGTAGGTAAACCTACATCTTGTTAAAAAAAACCACATAAACACAAATAACATAAAACACATGTACACTACACACACACTGTACACTAGTTTTGTACATATATGCAATTGAATAATAGTTTTTATGTCAAAAATTAATTTGAATTTCCCCTAGAATCCTTCGCTTCGTTCTGGTTTCAAACAATCGCTCTCAACCTCAATACATTATTTTAGTCTCTGGTGCCACGACCCACTACCACCACGCACCCACCACCACCACCTCCTCCATTTATACCACGCTGGTTCGCCTGCAAAGTCCTCAAACACGTTGCAAGACAAGAACTTACCTTCGGGCACACTTGGACGTGATCTCTCGTCCTTACTACGTACTTGAACCAGGGCATCGCAATTTTCCTTTGAGATTTGACGTATTGATAGCCGACGATCTCGGCCAGCTCCCCTCTCCGAGGCGTGGACGACCAGATCTGCCATCTGCAACCAACAGTCATAAAGAAAGAAAGAAAATGATTTTATTTTGTAACTAATACAAAGACAGTTACAAAATAGGGGCTCACCTCAGCCAGCATAATACTGGTAAGTAATATGATAACTCAGTGGTTAACGCAATCGGTTCACATGACGAAGGGCGTGGGTTCAAACCCCAACAATGAGCTTGAGCTGCCGGTGAAGGAAAACATCGTGAGGAAACCACAGCATGGTGGTAGCGTACTCTCTAGTACTCGGCTGGCTAGCTACCACGCGAGAGTTGAATATCTGCCGCCAAGCACTATTTAAGTATTCTATCAGTTATCTGACTTCCATAGTACAAGCTTTTTCCTTAGTTTGGGGTCAGATGGCGCTGTGTGTAATGTCCTACGATATTTATTTATTACTAGCTGCGCTCCGCAGTGTTACCCGCTACATGTTTTCGGGACAAAAGTAGCCTATATGTTAATTCAGAGTCTCAGCTACCTCCATACCAAATTTCATCCAAATCCGTTCAGTAGTTTTTGCGTGAAAGAGTAACAAACATCCATCGAAACTTTCACATGTATAATATTAAGTGCAATTTTCGTATTAAGGTTAAAAGTGTTGTCATACGCATGCGGCCCCCCTCTCTGACAAGTGATGACCTTGTTGACGCTGAGCAATCCTCCTAGGAAAGGGTGAGTGGATGCCCAGATAGACACGTCGTACAAGAATGGCAGCGGGTGGGAGATGTTGGCTTCGTGTGGATAGCTAAACTGAAAGAAAAAATAATAATACTGTGGTCTGTGTATCCTAACCACAGCGCTACTCGTATGTAGAGGCTAGTCTGGTGAAATGAAGGCAATCCATGTGTTTTTGTCGTTAATTTATCTGACGTGATACACTATGTGGAGGTTTGAAATTAATAAATACTACAATAAATATTCCGAATTAGTATGCGATGTTAAAAAAATAGTTTATTTTCAACTATTTTGAACTTATTTTAATGTCCAAATTATGTTCAACCCATAATCTTGACATGAAAATAATTATAGGAAAGCCGTATTTTAAAAGACGCTTACTTTGATGCGGATACATTTATGGCGCAGGCCTTTTATGTGATGTTTTGTTTATTCTATTAGCAGATAAACGCGGATAGTTTTGATGTAAAATCCTGACGGTGCCTGCTGAAAACCTCTTCTGCGTTAAGTAGTTGCTATCATAGTTTGCTAGGAGATCACTCGGGTAAAAGCGAAAGTAAAACTTCCTTTATTGCTTTCTCTTTCTACGCCTTTTTTTATCCAGGGATAATACTTTGTGTAGACAGCCCTGTTGGCTGATTGGTAGCATGTCTGCTTCAAGAGCTGTGGGGCGTGGGTTCGATTCCCACTCAGGACAAGCATTTTGTGACATAAAAAAAAACCAAATATTTGTTCAATGTGTCTGGGTGTACTCTATGTATTATAAGTATGTATTTACAAAAAAAAATATTTAAGTATTCTATCAGTTATCTGACTCCCATAGTACAAGCTTTGCTTAGTTTGGGGTCAGATGGCGCTGTGTGTAATGTCCTACGATATTTATTTATTTATACCACCGGCCCTGGAGCGGGCACGGTAGTTATGTGGGACTCTCTGTCCTAATGACGGCCTACCCACTAAAGTGTTCCACCTCGGCGCTTTGTGTCGAGGCTGCGGGCACGCTTTCGCACTCTACCGCGGCCTCGACAGCGCTTGTCCTCGCGGACCCGCCTCGGGGAGCCTAAGCTCACCCCGCAACAATGACGATGTGTCCGAACACCCGACACATCGTCATCCACCTCGGAGACCAAACCAGCAAATGGGCGTCGGACAGCCCCGTGTCCGTACGCCCCTGGCCTATACGCCCTGCCCGCCCTATGTGACGGGTCAGATAAGTGGCCCCGCCGCCTGCCACTTTGGTTGCTGGAAATGGGGATCGCCAGACCGGCACTCCCCCCATCCCGCAACCCCCTCCCGCTCGGCTCCTCCACTGTGCCCTCTGCTTATCAGAGGGACACGTAGAGAGCCCATCGCCAGACCACCTCCTGGGGTCGGGTCCCTCTTCTTGCCGTCGCGACCATGCCATAGCATGGCTTGTCGCGACCCACCTCGAGGACCGATAACAACTGGCGCCAGACGACCCCATGTCTGAACGCCAGCGGTCCTCATGCGACGGGTCAGGTGAGTGGCCCCGCCGCCTGCCACCACGGCTGCAGAGGACAGGGAGAGCGGCACAACGCAGCACCGACACTCCTCTTCCCCTGCAGCCCCACCGCGTCCGCCATCAAACGGTGGCGGCCCCGTTTTTTTTTTTTTTTTTTTTTTTTTGGTTGACAGGCTAGTTGTTTGACCACAGCTCACCTGATGTTAAGTGAAGGTGTGGTCGAAGATGGTAAAGCACACCTAGCCTGGAATGGAACTGGCTCTCAAGTGAGGCTTCCGGAACACACCGTTAGATGCTTGGCGGCAGATTTTCAACTTGAGGGTGGTAGCTAGCCAGCCGAGTACTAGAAAGTACCCTACCACCATGCTATGGTTTCCTCACGATGTTTTCCTTCACCGGCAGCTTAAGCTCATTGTTGGGGGTTGAACCCACGCCCTTCGGCATGCGAACCTACCGCGCTAACCACTGAGCTATCATCGCTACAAAAGGCCGTTAAGGCCGCGGAAGGTAGGGAAAGCGGCAACGAAACACCGACAGTCCTCCCCCGCCGCGGCCTCCAGCCCTCAGCCGCAGTGTCTCCCATTCGACACTGCAGCCCGCCTCAGTTGCGATACCGCCCACACAGTCCGCAACCTACTTGGCCGCTTCTACCAGGCCCGGGGGAACACCCGGAGAAGCAGCCCCACCTCGGGTTCCGCTTAGTTTCACCGTGGTGACCAGTCACGGTTACTCAGCCCCCCCGCCACGACAAGGCGGGAACCCACGGGGAGGGGTCTCTCTCTACGCCTTTTTTTTTTTTTGTCCAGGGAAATCCTTAATGGATACCACCGGCTCCGGGGGAAGCACGGTGGTTATGTGGGACTCTCCGCCAAAGTGGCGGCCTACCCACTAAAAACCCTAGGGTGTTTCTGCCTGACACCTATGTGCCGGGGCTACGGGAACGCTTTCGCACTCATCCGCGGCCCCGACGGCGTTGGTCCCCTGGGACCCTGTTGTTCCCTTGTAGGGGTGGAGCTGGAGAGCCTCCACCCCTCTTTCCTTGAGGGGCGTGCGGAAACACCGCGCGCGCCACCTCAGGGGCTACTCTTTTTCGGTCGACGGACTCCCCCGAGCCCGCCGTCCAAGGCCCCTGTTATGGGGGTTGGAGGAGGGCGTAGACCCTCCTCCGACGCCCGGCTCTTCGGCGGCGCATTGGGAGGTCTGTATTGGCCTCTCGTTGGCGCTCTGCCGTTTCCTTCCGGAACATAACCTGTTCACAGAAGGAAACTGCCGCCTCCCACGATCTCTCGCCCCCGAGCATTGAGGATATCAACGCTAGAAGCGAGAGCGCTAACCTACGCCTAACCTAACCTAACCTAACCCTTTGCTGCCGGGTACTTACTACGGGCCCGCGGGCTACGCGATGCAACAAGCTATGACTAAATACATTGCGTGTTTTCCTTGACTTCATAAACGTCATACGTGCACGAAGTCGTGATGGACATCTAAATTGCACAAAACACCTAAAGTAGATTTATTCGTTTTCAGGGTGTATAAACATGTGAACTTGCGTCTATTAAACTAGATGACGCTGTACGGCCTTAAAACGCGCAAGCGTTTCGTTTGAGATGTGAGATAAGGTCTGTCAGCGTGTCAATAAATTTGTCTTCTGATACAGCAGTATTGGGTAGTTTTATTTGAAACTTAACCTACTGTTACCATGGGTGAGGTGGTCGGCGGAAGGCCAAACCCATATTCACAGGGTGAGCATACCGAATTTAGCATGTAATCATAAAAACATCTCTTCTAAACTGCGAGTATACGAGAGAATAAAATCGGTACAGTTGCCACTTTTGCTGCATTTTTTTCCTTAGATTTTGGCGTCGCACCTCAAGCATTTGCCAGTGTCAAGTTACAATTTTAAGTAGCATAATTTAAATACACAAAATGCGAAGCCAATATCAAAAAAAATGAAGAAGAAGTATTGTTTGACAGCTTTCCACAATGTGTTGTGTTAGGCTGTCAAATAATACTCAATGTTTTTTTTTTACAGATGGTTTGGCTATAAACGGGTGTCATATTTACCTATTTTGGTCTTTTCTAAGCGAAGTAACGAAATTGTAGTATTTTTCCGTACTATCCTTAGGTATGGATATTATCTAGTACGGAGCATGAAATAGTAGTACAAATACTATAATTATAGTACGAAATCCAACGCTGATACCGACACTGAGCGTCCGGCGACACGTCTGCTTGCATGTGTGGCAAATGTCAATGTACCTAGGTGTTCAATCATAAGTCCCCACGGTCGCTTACTACAGGGTTAAAAGAGTTGGCGTTCCTCCTTATTGTTTTATTTCTACTCTTTCATACCTCACTAAACCTATATACACTGACCCTTTCACACGTTATTATACAAATACAAATAAATACAAATAAATTTAATGTTTCATAAAAATATAGTACAGGTATGTATAGTAACCCTGCCTGCAGCTGTAGCCTTCGCTGTGTTGCTGCAGACAGTGTCTTCCCACTAAGGTTTAAAAAATAAAAAACATTGAACACATTAACTTAAAAAAAAAACATAAATGATTTTTGTTATGAATTTACATATTTATGCGTGTGCGTGTGCGTATGTGTATGTATATGTGTGTGTAGTGAGTGTGTGTGTGGGCGTATGTGGGTGTAGTGGGTGTGTGTGTGGGCGTATGTGTGTGTAGTGAGTGTTTATGTGGGTGTGTGTATGTGTGTAGTGAGTGTGTGTGTGTGAGTGTGAATATGTGTGTGGTGAGTGAGTGTGTGTAGTGTGTAGTGTGTGTGGTGTGTAGTTATTAGGAATATATAATATCAATAATGTTTGTTAGCATAGCAGCAAAAGGTTCAGAATAAAAAGTTAGTCCACTCTTTCCAATAATTTTTCAGTACCTACTAATGTAATCCAATTGTGTCAACCAGTTTTTTATAATTGTTTTCAATTTGAATCTATTGACTTTTTTTATATCTAGAGTAGAAAAATTGTTTAGCTTATTATATAAAATAGGTGCCATATGATTATAATGTCTCCACACGATGATTATCTAAATTAGGTTCATATTTCATACTTACAACTATCTCGCATCTCGCATCGTATCACAGCTTCATATCCTTTCGCTCTTTCAAACATGTTAATTTCTCTTTCACGCTTTTTTTTTTTTTTTTTTTAATGTAAAAAGTAATGAGACGAACGAGGCGCTCTCCTGATGGTAAGAGATAACGCCTGTCCATGACCATCGCAGCGATACACAGTACTTTAAGTGACAAAACAAAGTCCAGGGCATCACTGCTTTGGCGCTCATTACTTTGAGACTTTTGATAGAGTTAGTCACAACAGCCCAGTAAATTCGCTGCAGTACCCTTCAAACCGGAACACAGTAATGCTTACACACTACTGCTTAGCGGCAGAATAACTGGTACTGCGGTGGTGCCTACCTAGACGACCTCCTGCTGAGGAGATCTACCACCAAGTAAATACCCACCTGATGTTACATTTCCGTAATGCTTAAAGAACAGTTTTTTTTCTTTGGTATTGGCGTCGCATTTTAGCATTTGCCAGTGTCAAGTATTTATATATTTTCAAGTTAAATAAGTGTCCTCGTAGCTAATTATAGTCTAAGTCCAGTCTTAGTCAAGTCCAGCCCGTGTCAGTCAAGTTCAGTCATGCTTTAGTAAAGTAGTGGCGACTTTACTATAAAGCTTCGATGGAGTTTTGGAAGCAACACGAAAACTCATGTTTCACCACATTATATCATTTTCCCACACTCGCGCTTGTAATTCGGCACTTTATGAATAAAACACCACCATTTTTATGCATAAACACTAGACAAAACACAAGTTTTGGAAAAAAATACAACGGCGCGACACGACTCTTCCCGCGTTCCCACCAAAACTCCCCAAAGCACAGTTTACAATATGTTGGTCAGTAAGGAATCAATAACTCTTTTGGGCATACAATATTTAGCACGATTTGTATTAAAAGTATTATTATGCACATAAATTCGTCAAAATATTGATAACTAGCGGACGCCTCGCGGTTTCACCCGCGTAGTTCCCGTTCCCGTGGGAATACAGGGATAAAAAGTAGCCTATCCCACCCGGGGATAATGTAGCTTCCAAACGGTGAAAGAATTTTTGAAATCGCTCCAGTAGTTTCGGAGCCTGTTCAATACAAACAAATCTTTCCTCTTTATAATAGTATAGAATAGAAGATAGAGGTACTTACTTTGGGATGATAATGAATCCTACACGGAGTCATGTACAGGGAACTGTTAAATGAATTTTTGTTGGTATCGTACCAGGCACCCAAGATGCCCGCCACAGTCTTCTCGTGTCGGAAGCGCTGGAGCACCAGCTCGGTGGAGCTGGCCGTGGTCAGGATATGGCGGACGGTCAGGACGGCGCACCCCGCGAGGAGCGTGTACTTGCGGTACACGGTAGTACAATAGCATCCTAGACCGTATAAATCTTCCTGAAAATACATACACCGCATTCACCATACATCCCGCAAATATTATAAATGTGAAAGTTTGGATGGATGTTTGTTACTCTTTCACGCAAAAACTACTGAACGGATTTGGATGAAATTTAGCTGACACCCTGGATTGACACATAGGCTACTTTTTTTCCCGAAAACATGTAGCGGGCAACACCGCGGGGCGCAGCTAGTGTATAATAATTATGTTTATGTACGTCGCTGATGATGTTGGTTTTAAGGGTTCCGTACCCAAAGGGTAAAACGGGACCTTGTTACTAAGACTACGCTGTCCGTCCGTCACCAGGCTGTATCTCATGAGCCGTGATAGTTAGACAGTTGAAATTTTCACAGATGATGTATTTCTATTGCCGCTATAACAACAAATACTAAAAATAAAATAAAATAAATATTTAAGAGGGCTCCCGTACAACAAACGTTTTGTAGCGATGATAGCTCAGTGGTTAGCGCGGTAGATTCGTATGCCGAAGGGCGTGGGTTCAAACTCCAACAATGAGCTTGAGCTGCCGGTGAAGGAAAACATCGTGAGGAAACCATAGCATGGTGGTAGGGTACTCTCTAGTACTCGGCTTGCTAGTTACCACCCTCAAGTTGAAAATCTGCCGCCAAGCATCTAACGGTGTGTTCCGGCAGCCTGACTTGAGAGCCAGTTCCATTCCAGGCTAGGTGTGCTTTACCATCTTCGACCACATCATCACCTAACGTCAGGTGAGCTGTGGTCAAACACCTAGCCTGTCGACCATAAAAAAAAAAAAACGTTTTTATTCAAATTCAAATTATTTATTGACATAAAAACGTTAGCACATTTACAATTATGTCACACAAATAACGCAAAAAAATAATAATTAATAAATATAAATAAAAAAAATCACATTAAAAGAAAGGGGGGAAAAAACGTTAGCAAAAATAATAATAATCACAATAACAATAATAATTATTTCGTCAGTAAAAAACATCGTCAAGAGTAATAGAGCTGTTACACTTATCCCATTGATCGGTCAAATTTTCACAATAAGTCAAAAAATATGCTAAGATGCTTTTCCAGTTGTCTAATAAAATGTCAAAATCAGTGTTGGAGACAAGGAGCGCATTAAAGTGGCGGCGGGCGCGAACTAAAGGGGACATGGAGCGCGCAATCGTACGACTCCGATCTATGTGGAACAGATCATGCGGCCGACCGCGCCTGTTTGCTGGAGCCCAGGGGTTATCTGGTATGAACAACATGCACAGAGAGTTGTGCAAGTGTAAGGAGTCAACTAACCCTTTAAGCGATTTGCAGCATATAGTCAGCTGATCCAAAAGCCTTCTTACTTCTAAAGAATTGTATCCGAGCTGCCCAAGCAGAAGTTTCGTGGGATACATGTAAGGATAGTAACCGTAGAGCTTCTTATAAAGTGATCTCAAGAAAGCTTTTTGTATTTTCTCAAGCATCCGCGCATACTTAACGTGATACGGGTTCCATACACAGGCACTTGACTCGAGCTTGCTTCTAACTAGAGCATTATATAAAGTTTTTACGACTTGAGGATTTTCGAAATCCCTAGCGTTACGCAGGACAAATCCCGCGCGACGGTAAGCTTCCTTAGCTAGATCTGACACGTGAACGTGAAATGTCAAGCCGCGGTCAAACGTGACCCCCAAATCTTTAACAACATTTACTCTATTTATAACTACATTGTTCAATTTATAATTGAAATTAATAGGATGTCTTTTTCGGTCAAATGATATAACATTACATTTATTTTGATCGAATAGCATTTCATTTGTCACACTCCATTGAAAGATCCGATCTATGTCATTCTGTAAGTGAAGGCAGTCACTTGGAGATTTAACTTTAAGGAAGAGCTTGAGATCGTCGGCGTACAAAAGGCATATGGCTAAACTCAAAACTTTAGGTAAGTCATGAATCATGAGAGAAAAAAGCAGAGGACCTAGAACTGAGCCTTGACTTACACCCGATCGAGTGTGATAAGGTTTGGAGTCATAACTACCATGTCTCACAAATTGGCGCCGATCTCTCATATAATCGGAGAAAAAAGTAAGGAGAGCTGGAGAGAATCCAATACCCGACAGTTTACATAATAGTATGTCGTTGTCAATACTGTCAAAAGCTTTCTGGAAATCAAAGTATATCACATCCACCTGAAAACCGCTATCCATCGCCTCAGAAATATATTCCACAAGGCATAACAAGTTTGTATTCACCGAACGACCTGCCTTAAAACCGTGTTGCTCATCGCCTAGCAGCTGGTTTACTTGTCGATATATTCTCTTATGCAGGACGTATTCAAACACTTTCGCCGGCGCGGGCAGTATCGCTATTGGCCGATATTCATCAACCAATGTCTTATTGTTACTCTTTGGGATAGGGGTAACTCGAGATAGCTTCCACTGAGCTGGGTATTTGCCATGTACAAGTGCCAGATTTAAAATGTGATAGAGTGGTAGTAATGATGTGCTCTTTATATGTTTTGAGAATAATACTAGGTAGGTTATCTGGCCCTGGCTTTAATTTATCTATACCGCGCTCAATATCCTCAGGCGACAGAGAAGGTATATTAACGTAACCGCTAACAACTCCGGTATCATAGCATGAGTTACTATCCAGAACGGGTAATTCATCCAATTTATAGATAATGGTACGGAACCATGTGAAACATGCGAAAACTGTACAAAATATCTGGATGATAAATTAAACATCTTTCTTTCTTTCTTTCCTTCAAACGCTCTCCTGATGGTAAGAGATAACGCGTGTCCATGACCATTGCAGCGATACACAGAACTTTGAGTAACAAAACAAAGTCCAGGCATCGCTGCTTTGACGCTCATTACTTTGAGACTTTCGATGGTTAGTCTCAACAGCCCTGTAATCACCAATTATTAACTAATTTATTTATACCCATTAGTTTGTACGGAACCCTCAGCGGGCGAGTCTGGCTTGCACTTGCCCGTGCTTTTTATTTGTAAATTCCCTTTTTTTTTTGTAAATTTTCTCACCTTTGTTTCTCGGTAAAATGCGGTTTTCCATCTGTAATATTGCTTGTAGAATGGTGACAGACGATAAGGTCTGTTATCTTCTTTGAAATAAGTCTCTTTCCAAACTCGGACTTCGTTTTCTTCCATGCGGAAGTCCGGGGACTCCGAGGACGGGTCAGGAATCATGGTCCCGTTAACTGTCCGAGACGGCCACTGTCTTTGAAGCAAAAGGTAATAAATAAATCCCACTAATATTATTAATGTGAAAGTTTGGATGGATGTTTGTTACTCTTTCACGCGAAAACTACTCAACGGATTTAGATGAAATTTGGTATGGAGGTAGCTGATACCCTGAATTAATAAATAGGCTACTTATTATCGCAAAAACATGTAGTGGGTAACACCGCGGGGCGCAGCTAGTAACTAATAATAATAACTAAGCTAATAGCCTATACTTTAAATATCTATCCATCTATACTATTATAAAGAGGAAAGATTTGATTGTTTGTTTGTATTTAATAGTGTAGTGACTAGGAACGGCATCGTTAAGCATGGCAGAGCGCAGAGCGATGACAACCATCCCGTGCGAGCGGCGCGCGTAGACTGGCGCGCACAATTTTTTTTTTTTTTTTAACTAATGCTGTTGGCCGCAGATGGCCTCTACAGCGTCACCGGACTGTGAGGCGCGCGCAATGTCTCGCTCGTATTTTTATAGTGTGCGAGCGAGACATGATGATGAGACATTTTGTAGCGATGATAGCTCAGTGGTTAGCGCGGTAGGTTCGCATGCCGAAGGGCGTGGGTTCAAACCCCAACAATGAGCTTGAGCTACCGGTGAAGGAAAACATCGTGAGGAAACCATAGCATGGTGGTAGGGTACTTTAGTACTCGGCTGGCTAGCTACCACCCTCAAGTTGAAAATCTGCCGCCAAGCACCTAACGGTGTGTTCCGGCAGCCTCACTTGAGAGCCAGCCAGGGGACCTTTGCGCGGGACAGGGGACATTCGCCGCTCGCACGGGATGGTTGTCGTCGCTCTGCGCTCTGCCATGCTTAACGATGCCGCTCCTAGTCTCTACGATAGTATCCGAAACTACTGGACCGATATATTTATATTGTTAATCGAATTTTCTCGTGTAAATCCGGGGCGAGCTGCTAGTATAATATATTCTTACAGCCCTGTTAGTTCATTGGTAGTATGTCTGCTCCAAGAGGTGAAAGGCGTGGGTTCGATTCCCACCCAGGATAAGCATTTTGTGATATAAACAAAATTTTTCTTCTGTGTCTAGGTGTTCTGTATGTATTTACAAAAAAAAAGTATGTAAGTATTCTATCAGTTATCTGACTTCCATAGTAAAAGCTTTGCTTAGTTTGGGGTCAGATGGCGCCGTGTGTAATATCCTACGATATTTATTTATTTAATTAATTTATAGTCAGTCGCGGTCGGGTAACAAAGCGTATAAATTACTCACCTCGGTGGGTAATGGATCTTTTCCAACCATACACCTGTTGCATCCTTGATTTCAAGTAATATGGTCAATATTACAAGCTTTCTAAAACAAAAAATGTAGTTATATTACATCACTTTCTATGGTTGACGGGCTAGGTGATTGTCTACAGCTCACTTGATGTCGAGTGACGGTGAAGTTGAATAAAAGACAGAAAGTTGATTAAAAATATGGTATATCACTAGCTCTCGCGAGACTGACGGAACACTTCGTGCTTAGCGGAAGTTTTTAGGGTTCCGTACCCAACGGGTAAAACGGGGCCCTATTACTAAGACTCCGCTGTCCGTCTGTCGCCAGGCTGTATCTCACGAACCGTGATAGTAAGACAGTTAAAATTTTCACAGATGATGTATTTCTGTCGCCGCTATAACAACAAATACTAAAAAACAGAATAAAATAAATATTTAAAGGAGCTCCCATACAGCAAACGACATCTTTTTGCCGTTTTCATAGATAACTAGCGGACGCCCCGCGGTTTCACCCGCGTAGTTCCCGTTCCCGTGGGAATACAGGGATATAAAGTGACTTATGTCACCCGGCGATAGCGTAGCTTCCCAACGGTGAAAGAATTTTTGAAATCGGTCCAGTAGTTTCGGCGCTTATTCAATACAAACAAACAATCAAATCTTTCCTTTTTTTTCCTTACAGACCTCTCTATTATAAAGAGGAAAGATTTGATTGTTTGTTTGTGTTGAATAGGCTCCGAAACTACTGGACCGATTTCAAAAATTCTTTCATCGTTGGGAAGCTACACTATCCCCGGGTGACATAGACTACTTCTAATCCCTGTATTCCCACGGGAACGGGAACTACGGGGAGAAAACCGAGAGGCGTCCGCTAGTCTCGAATAAAAAACTCCCTTCGATTGGTATTACAGGTTCGACTTATTGCAAAATTACACTCACCCAAAAATCAAAGCACACATTGTGGTTTTCTGTCCCTTCTGTGTGAGTTATATCAAAGAACGGTTTTTATATAGCAAGCACCAAGTCTGAGCAACGGACAGAAAGTGTTGCCAGGTTACGGAAACACCCAATAACAATACGAGACACGTTTTGTAATTCGCACCTGATGTTGGTACTCTTTTCTTTGAGATTAATCTTTTATTGCTTACTAGCTGCGCCCCGCGGTGTTACCCGCTACATGTTTCCCGGAAAAAGTAGCCTATGTGTTAATCCAGGGTCTCAGCTGAATTTCATCCAAATCCGTTCAGTAGTTTTTGCGTGAAAGAGTAACAAACATACATCCATCCACACTTTCACATTTATAATATTAGTGGAATAACTTTTGATAAACGATTTATGTAATTGCCAAATACTTTTTTCTTTTAATAGTTTTATCTTTATGTACATAAAAATAAAACTAGTTGTCTTCGTGTTACATCTCCCGTCTGTTTCTTATGTTCTCTATTGTATTTTTTTCTTTTCTTGGTTGCCTGGAAGAGATCGCTGTTAGCGATAAGGCCGCCACTTGTGGCACTAGTTCATAAGGTTCTTTGTTCTCTGTACTCTTTTCTATTTATAATGTGCACAATAAAGAGTTATGTTATATATATCTATCTATCTACATATCAAACGGATGAGGGAGGGAAATATATAAGTTGATATAAATGGGGGATAAGGTAAACGGTACAAAGTTCAATATACAAATCTCGACAAATTGACTGTAGAATAAATAAAATTATTCTTTGAGTACCTCCATTTTTGGCAAAAGCCAAATTGGCTGCCGAAACGCTGGGCCTCCTTTTGAAGCTGTGACAATACTTCACGCCGCAATAGGTTTTTTTTTATGCTTGACAGGCTAGTTGTTTGACCACAGCTCACCTGATGTTAAGTGACGGTGTGGTCGAAGATGGTAAAGCACACCTAGCCTGGAATGGAACTGGCTCTCAAGTGAGGCTGCCGGAACACACCGTTAGATGCTTGGTGGCAGATTTTCAAGTCTCGTGTGGCAGCTAGCCAGCCGAGTACTAGAGAGTACGCTACCACCATGCTATGGTTTCCTCACGATGTTTTCCTTCACCGGTAGCTCAAGCTGATTGTTGGGGTTTGAACCCACGCCCTTCGGCATGCGAACCTACCGCGCTAACCACTGAGCTATCATCGCTACACTCACTTTACAAGTTTATACCAGGTACTACCACCAAGCGTGTTCTTCCTGGTCGATATTCCAAAAACTAGAACAAAGCGGTTTTCTACGTTATTTTAATTTTGGGGTAAACATTGTACAAAAGTAGCAACACAGAACTAATGTTTTAATATCAATGATTAGTTAGGTGAAGGATGTTTGTTTGTTGGTGGATGTTTTGTCGAACGCCAATGTTTGTCAATAACGTAGGAACTTTTTGAAACTGCATTTTTGGACAAATGTACAACCTTAGAAATGTATTACACAAGCGAACGCCTCGCGGTTTCACCCGCGTAGTTCCCGTTCCCCTGGGAATACAGGGATAAAAAGTAGCTTATGTCAACCGGGGATAGTGTAGCTTCCTAACGGTGAAAGAAGTTTTGAAATCGCTCCAGTAGTTTCGGAGCCTAGTCAATACAAACAAACGATCAAATCTTTCCTTTTTTTTTATGTTTGACAGGCTAGTTGTTTGACCACAGCTCACCTGATGTTAAGTGAAGGTGTGGTCGAAGATGGTAAAGCACACCTAGCCTGAAATGGAACTGGCTCTCAAGTGAGGCTGCCGGAACACACCGTTAGATGCTTGGCGGCAGATTTTCAACTCTCGTGTGGTAGCTAGCCAGCCGAGTACTAGAGAGTACGCTACCACCATGCTATGGTTTCCTCACGATGTTTTCCTTCACCGGCAGCTCAAGCTCATTGTTGGGGTTTGAAGCCACGCCCTTCGGCATGCGAACCTACCGCGCTAACCACTGAGCTATCATCGCTACAAAATTTGTGCTCTTTATAATTAGTGTAGATGTAGATGACAACTGTACCAGTTAGACATATGATATCGCGGACTTACTTGCAGCTGTCAACTTGCTTTATAAAACGTCACTTTATTCTGTTGTCAATAGTAAGGGGTTTTTCAAAATTTTCACAGCCTGGGTTATATTATTGGTTTTTCCATACGGATCCCTAATAGTATTTTAAATACAATATAGCCTACGTCCATCACGGATAATGTAGCATTCTAATAATGAGAATTATTAAGATCGGTCGAGTAGTTTCGGGGCCTGTTCAATACAAACAAACAGATTTTTCCTCTTTATAATAGTATAAATGTACCCAGAAAGGCCTTTTGCAGCTGAGTGAGACAGCTAGATGCGATTTCGATTAATTGAAATTGGAGTACACGTTAATAAAATTATTGCAAAGTCTAAGACTAAGGTTAAAGTCGAAATGTTTATTTGAAAGAAAGAAAATAATTTTATTTTGCAACAATACAAAAAAAAACAAAAATAACAACAAATACAGACATTAGATATTTCTGTCCTTGTATTGCAGATATCCTTTTTTTATGGTTGCTAAGTGTTTGACCACAGCTCACCTGATGTTAAGTGAAGGTGTGGTCGAAGATGGTAAAGCACACCTAGCCTGGAATGGAACTGGCTCTCAAGTGAGGCTGCCGGAACACACCGTTAGATGCTTGGCGGCAGATTTTCAACTCTCGCGTGGTAGCTAGCCAGCCGAGTACTAGAGAGTGCGCTACCACCATGCTATGGTTTCCTCACGATGTTTTCCTTCACCGGCAGCTCAAGTTCATTGTTGGGGGTTGAACCCACGCCCTTCGGCATGCGAACCGATTGCGCTAACCACTGAGCTATCATCGCTTCAAAAAATTAATAATCTACTGTTTTATTCAAGCAATTGTGATTATTTAACGGTGTGTTCCGGCAGCCTTGCTTGAGAGCCAGTACCATTCCAAGCTAGGTGTGCTTTACCATCTTCGACCAAACCGTCACTGAACATCAGGTGAGCTGTGGTCAAACACCTAGCCTGTCAACCATTAAAAACAAATTTATGAATTTATGATTTTTGAATAAAACAGTTTTATGCTAATAATCTACTGTTTTAATCAAGCAGTTGTGATTTACCGCAAATAAAGACCAAAATAAATGCCAGTAGCTGTGATTTCTCTGTAAAATTATGCTCCATTTGTCCATAAATGGAAAAAATATATTTGTATGGAAATCGAATTCGTGCGGTTGAAATCGATACAACTATGAGGAAAGCTAATAAAAATTTTAAAAACATGATTAAATAAATCATTTATAAAGTAAACACTCGTATGTCGAATGGTAGACATACATAGTAACAATATTTTGAATATTTTTCACGCTGCAAAATGCAATGACGCATCCGCCAATTAGGACAGCTGTTTAATGTCCATTTATAGGATGAATTTTAATTTCTAGTTTTTTTTAATAGTTGATAGTTGGCGTTTGACCACAGCTCACCTGTTATTTTCAATTAATTTGCCCCATCGGGCAGGCTCATGCTGTAAAGTCATACTGCCTTGTCTTAGGTTTTTTTTTATGGTTGACAGGCCAGGTGTTTGACCACAGCTCACCTGATGTTAAGTGAAGGTGTGGTCGAAGATGGTAAAGCACACCTAGCCTGTAATGGAATTGGCTCTCAAGTGAGGCTGCCGGAACACACCGTTAGATGCTTGGCGGCAGATTTTCAACTTGAGGGTAGTAGCTAGCCAGCCGAGTACTAGAAAGTACCCTACCACCATGCTATGGTTTCCTCACGATGTTTTCCTTCACCGGCAGCTCAAGCTCATTGTTGGGGTTTGAACCCACGCCCTTCGGCATGCGAACCTACCGCGCTAACCACTGAGCTATCATCGCTACATCGCTATTTCTGCTGTCTCTTAGCTATAGTTATAGTCAAAGTCCAGTCCGTGTCAGTTAAGTCCAGTCATGCTTTAGTAAAGTAGTGGCGACTTTACTATAAAGCTTCGATGGAGTTTTGGCAGCAACACGAAAAGTCATGTTTCTCCACATTATATCATTTATCCACACTCGCGCTTGTGATTCGGCACTTTATGAATACAACACCATTTTTATGCATAAACAGTGGTTTGTAATCATTACTGTGGTCCGGTTTGAAGGGTAATTTATCTAGAAAAATTACAGAGCTACCGTCGAAAGTCTCAAAACAATGAGCACCAAAGCAGCGATGCCCCGGACTTTGTTTTGCTGCTCAAAGTTCTGTGTATCGCTGCAATGGTCATGCGCTATCTCTTACCATCAGGAGAGAGTCTCGTTCGTCCCATTTAAATAAAAAAAAAATTGCTAACACTCTATATAAAGTTGGAAAACAAAATCCAATGCCATTAAATTCGCTGCGGCCCAAAAAACTACGTGTTTAAGAACTGTGAACACACACTAATGTGACTTTTATTTTTATGTTTGTTTGTGTGAATATAAGTAAGTCACTCATGCACTCAGCCCTTGCAAAGATCTAGAATCGATGATACCCAAAATGGTATATATCTACCCCTAGTGGTCGACTATGACCGACACGAGATCCGGGTGAGAGACAAAAATCGTTTTGCAATATTCATTTTATCGGGATATCTGTTCCATACAAAAAAGGGAGAAGCCCAGAGAATTTGCGAGTTGAAGTGGCAGTGGGCAGGGCACATAGCTCGCAGAACTGATGGCCGATGGGGCTGCACAGTTCTGCAGTGGAGACCACGGGCCGGCAAGCGCAGCGTAGCACGTCCACCTACAAGGTGGACAGACGCCCTAGTAAAGACGCAGGAACGCACTGGATGCGAGCCGCTTCCAACCGGTCTTTGTGGAAGTCAATGGGGGAGGCCTATGCCCAGCAGTGGACGTCCTACGGCTGAAATGATGATGATGATGATGACAAAAGGGGGCTTTTTTGCTGTCTCCTTCTTTCCGAGATGTGTCCATTCCCATAATTGACAGCCTCGAGTTGAGTTTTTCCGCGACGACTCTTAATTTCGGGTCATTTATAGAGTCGAAGGACCAACTAGCCGCAAAGAAGCTTGGCATCCTCTCTAAGGTGAGACAGTACTTCACACCAGAACAGCTCAGCTTGTACAAAGCCCAAGTGAGATCGTGTATGGAGTGCTGTTCGCAGCCATGGGTCGGCTCTGCCAGGTACCATCTTGAGGCATTGTAGTCGATCGAGAGACGCGCCAGGCGACTAATTGGCAAACGCTTGAAGTGTTGCCAGCTTGTCAGTTTTCCTGGCACATTCCTTCTACCGGACGGCAGACAAACGCGACCAAAACGTCATCCGTACATGGTGGATGTTCCCCATGTCCGCACAAAGCGTTTTGAATCCACATTTTTCATTCGCACAGCGAGGTTGTGGAATTCTCTGCCGGAGTCTGTGTTCCCTGTTAGATACAACATGGGTGTCTTCAAATCTAGAGTAAATAGGTGTAAAAGAAAGAGAGAGAAAAACATTTATTTTTCCCCACAAAACACTAGACACAACAACAGATAAGTACAGACAACACACAAATAAAAAGATACAGATTAACAAAAAGACAAAAAATTTGAAATAACAGTAAGCGGGTTATCGCTGCAGTGACTAGTGCATTACCAAGGGTAAAAAGGTCAGGTGTCTGCTAGGTATGCGTGCTCCATTATAGACCACACTACTGCTTAACGTCAGTCAATTCTTTCTTTCTTTCTTTCAAAACTTGTCACTGGCAAATACACAGAAAGTGCGACGCCAAGTACTCCTCAGAGGAATACCTATTTAAAAAAAAAAACTTTCGATAGAAAATATTTTATTATAATGGCAAGACTGTAGAGGTTCTAAACATTTCTTCCATTTTTTGTTTCCGGAACTCGGACGTGTTTTTCCCTGCGTTTGAGTCATTGTGATTTGTTGTTAGACTTAGTGCTTAATGTTATTAGTGTTTATATTGTTTTTTGTTAAGTTTAACCTTTTTCTAGCGGAAGTTTGTTCGCAAAATGAGACTGAGCCTGATCCCTGGACCTAAAGGCCCTTGCAGCGGCGGCCTTAACTGTTGCGAGGCCCGGGGCGACAGATCATTGTGAGGCCCTTTTCCTTTGAGTCCGTTTTACTAAGAAATGAGTTCGAGTGCTCGAGTGTTTGTAACATGCTTGCACTGATAATGAAACCGTGCGTTCAGGGGGGGTTTTGTTAAGTGCGTGCGAGATACACGTCCATATATGGTAAAGACTTCTTTCTACGAGGACGCGAGGGCCCGGGCGGTTGCCCTGCCTGCCATCCCCTAAGGCCGCCACTGGGCCCTTGTTAACAATAGGAAATGTGTCGCCAGTCAAAAAGTAGCCGCGGAAATCTCTGAGTGCCGCGTGCTGTGCTTTGCACTGCGACACAATACGATTATGGTATTGTATAAGTTATTGTGACTCGTTCCCTGAGTTGCATTGCATGCTCCAATTCGGGCGAATTGGGGCAATCTGCAATGCTGCATAGGATTGTATTCATTTTACTTGGTGGTAGATTTCCTTAGCAGGAGGTCATCTAGGTATATACCACTGCAGTACCAGATATTCTGCCGCCAAGCAGTAGTGTGTAAACATTACTGTGTTCCGGTTTGAAGGGCGCTGCAGCTAGCGAAATTACTGGGCTGTTGAGACTAACCATCGAAAGTCTCAAAGTAATGAGCGCCAAAGCAGCGATGCCCTGGACTTTGTTTTGTTACTCAAAGTTCTGTGTATCGCTACAATGGTCATGGACAGGCGTTATCTCTTACCATCAGGAGAGCGTCTCGTTCGTCTCATTATTTTTCATATAAATGTAAAAGCCCTACTATTCTACTCCTGCTAATTTCATGAATGCGAAAGTTTATGTTCGTTACTCTTTCACGCAAAAACTACCGAACGGATTTGGATGAAATTTGGTATGGTGGTAGCTGAAACCCTGGATTACCGCATAGGCTAGTTTCTATCTCGATAACAAGTAGCGGGTAACACCGCGGGGCGCATCTAGTAAATAAACAAAAAAAAGCCAAATTATAAATGTCGCATACCAGATCATATGAAAATAATTTATAGATTAATTCATTATGTGAACATCTGAACAAACGAACAAACATAGACGTATGTCAAATATACTCGGGTATAAAATACAACTTTTTTGGAAGCCATCCATTGGAGTCGAGGATAGAAGCAGCGATGGGGTTCATAGCGGTCAACCTTGCGACGGCGTTGCTGGTAAGAACTTTTTTTAATTTCTCTGATCGTTTCCTGATGCTGGACACTTTATTAGGGAATTCGTGTTTTTTTTTAACAAGAGAATATTTGTAGCCGAGGGTCGTATACTGATGGCAAACAACCAGACGGGTTACCTGATGGTTATTTGTTATGGTTGACAGGCTAGGTGTTTGACAACAGCTCACCTGATGTTAAGTAGTAGCGATGATAGCTCAGTGGTTAGCGCGGTAGGTTCGCATGCCGAAGGGCGTGGGTTCAAACCCCAACAATGAGCTTGAGCTGCCGGTGAAGGAAAACATCGTGAGGAAACCATAGCATGGTGGTAGCGTACTCTCTAGTACTCGGCTGGCTAACTACCACACGAGAGTTGAAAATCTGCCGCCAAGCATCTAACGGTGTGTTCCGGCAGCCTCACTTAAGAGCCAGTTCCAATCCAGGCTAGGTGTGCTTTACCATCTTCGACCACACCTTCACTTGACATCAGGTGAGCTGTGGTCAAACACCTAGCCTGTCAACCATAAAAAAAAAAAGTGACGGTGTGGTCGAAGATGGTGAACATCTAGCCTGGAATGGAACTGGCTCAGGTAAGGCTGGTGAACACACTATAAGGTGATTGGCGATAGATTTTCGACTTGAGGGTGACGATATACGTGTGGGACATCTGGCGGTGGATGGAAGCCGAAGATCGGGCTGAGTGGCGTGTCCTGGGAGATACCTATATCATCGTCATCATCAGACTAATATAGGCTGATGATGACGATGATGATGATGATGATGAACTGTGATTTCACTGTAAAACTATGCTCCATTTGTCCATAAATGATAAAATATTGTTTGTATGGAAATCGAACCACCTTAAGACAAATTAACGACGAACCAATAAACGTGCAAAGAAATGATTTATTTTTTTTCCTTGAAAACTGAAAATATTTTTGAGTCAGCTTTTTTTTCTCGCCGACATTCTTTTATATTTATATGTTTAATTTAATTTAATTTTTTAATGATTGATTGCAAACAATTATGGACCGAAATCCGAAATAAATGATTTTATTATTATTATTATATTTCAGGTATTTCTTTTTTTTCTCTTATTTTTAAATTTTTGTACATTAAATATTAATAAAAGATATATAATATAAAAAACTTAAAAACTTGTGCGCCGCCGGCAGCGGGGCAGGGCTCGCTGCCGGTGGTTAGGGCTGCAGTGTGAGGAACCTCCTCACAATGCGCGCCGTGTCAAGGATCACTGCCTTTTGGAGCTGGCCCTTGACCCAACCGTCTAGCGAGAGTCTCTATTTGAAAAAAATAATTAAATCCAAATTTCAGTAATCCGCGAAGGTACGTAGTTTGGACGGCCCTGATCTAGGCCAGCGTGCTATAAGAAAATAAAACTTGTGATAGTTATTTGATTTGTTTTCTTTTTTTTATGGATGACAGGCTAAATGTTTGACCACGGCTCATCTGATGTTAAGTGACGGGGCGGTCACAGTTGTTTAATGTTTGGTATAGAATTATCATAAATTAATGGTTTTTTTTTTTTAATATTGTTATGGGTTTTAAATTTCTCGTATTTTGGAGTATTAATTATTAAAATTAATGTATATAGTATATGTGTATGGCTTCAAGAATTAGGTGGGGTTTAGTTCAAATTCAACATCTTACATTACAGGACGTTACACACAGCGCCATCTGGCTCTAAACTAAGCAAAGCTTGTGCTATGGAAGACAAATAACTGATAGAATACTTAAATTGTTTTTTTTCTCACAAAATGCTTGTCCTGGGTGGGAGTCGAACCCACGCCCTTCATAAGAATCAAACTCAAGACTTCCGGATAATTCATACCTCCTTATATTTTGTGGGTAGGTACTTGTAAATACTCGCACGATAAAATAAATTACTAAGACGTTTAAATATCAATTGATTATAATTTTGGAATTTCAACAGTGGTCGGAGGGACAAAATAATAACAAAACAAAATACAACAATTAATTCGGTAAACCAGGTAGATTAGCGCGGTTAACCAAGAAGCGGCGACGAGTTAACCGTGAGTGAGCTCTCGCCGCGTGCCGCCCGCGCCGGTCGCATCAGCTGAGCCGTCGTTGCGCTAACATAGTTTGCACGCGCACCTATACAAAACCAATATTTAAGGCGCGGCCCAAGCGATGACTTTATGTTCGTAATACAATATTTGTGAAGTTTAAGTTTGTTGGGTTTGCAGAGGTGGCGTGCAATAGTACGCCACAATGTCAACATCTCGGTATTACACTTTTTTTTTCTTTTTTTTTTTTAATGTTTGACAGGCTAGGTGTTTGACCACAGCTCACCTGATGTCAAGTGAAGGTGTGGCCGAAGATGTTAAAGCACACCTAGCCTGGAATGCAACTGGCTCTCAAGTGAGGCTGCCGGAACACACCGTTAGATGCTTGGCGGCAGATTTTCAACTTGAGGGTGGTAGCTCGCCAGCCGAGTACTAAAGTACCCTACCACCATGCTTTGGTTTCCTCACGATGTTTTCCTTCACCGGCAGCTCAAGCTCATTGTTGGGGTTTGAACCCACGCCCTTCGGCATGCGAACCTACCGCGCTAACCACTGAGCTATCATCGCTAAAACTTGACAGTGTATAAACACATATATACACATTAAGTACCCATTATAATTATATCTTTATCAAACGTCGTGACTTGTGTCGCTCCTCCACGCTGATTGTCGTTCCCGGGCGCCCACCACGGCCTCTCTTCTCTCGTGTCCGTGGTGGGGCCTGAACCGCCAATCAGAGCAGTTTCCTTGCAACTCGTGACGCTCGGTGTACAAAAACCGTACTTATTAAGTTTAAACCTGTGATACTCAAATATTCATGCGACTTCATATTAAACATATAAATTTTACACATTTATCGATTACTAAAAACACGAATATCGCAAAGTGGGCGCTAAGATTTCAATGACATATCGTTGTGTAGTCTAACACTTGGAGCAGACATACTACCAATGAACCAACAGGGCTGTCGTTTGGTGCTTTCAAGGGTGTCGTTTCAAACTACGTCTTACTATAAATTATAATCTACTTGACTACTCTAAAACATTTCATGACCTAAAAGAATATTTTGTTGTCGCCACTTGTATTTGCCGCCTTTCCGAATGCAAAACAATCAAAGTCTATACCGGAAACTACGTGCCAGCTGTTGATGGGTATCACCGTAACGGAAACCGAGGCGCTTTCTCTTCTCTTCATTCGTGATGGTCCGACTGCTTGCAGTCACTTGGCTCCTAGTCGTCTTCGAGAACACACCTGCCTGAGCTTGGCTGTCTGGTGTTATTAAGTGTGCATTATATATAGGTGTAATATTGTGTCCAAATGTGTGTCTGTCTATATAAACAGTGTCTTGCATCTAGCGATGAAGGTATATACAGTTGACCATGCCCGTGTCGCTTTTAATTTTAATGATTATTTTTCCGACCCAAATATCGACCAATAGAATTGCACCATTCGACGTCACGTGGTACAACCTACATGGTATTATACTGATAATTTTTTGAAAATTTTCTCGTTGTACCACGTGACGTCGAATGGTGCAATTCTATTGGCCGACATTTGGGACGGAAAAATAATCCCCCGAATACCACACGAGCTTCAAAATTATCGGGAAATACCCGATAATTTTGAAGCTCTTGTGGTATTGTAAGTGATAATTTTTAATTTTAATTTAATTTTGTTTATTTCCATTTGTGCCATTTAATGTAAGATTGTATAATATTTAGATAATTATTTTAGGGTAGTATAATTCATAAAATTGTTAATGTTGGTATGCAGATATAATTAAAATAGTGACAAATGATATTGTATGTCCGTGATGGACATCGCTGTTGATACTCAAGTATAATTTTGTTACACCTTTGTACACAGTGATACAATAAAACTTATTCTGATTCTGATTCTGTTAGCTCATTTGCTAAAATATCTACTTCAAGAGCCGTATATCGTGGGTTCGATTCCAACCAGGACAAACATGTATGTGACGGTTAATATTTGTCCTGTGTATGGGTGTTCTGTGTATACGAGTATTCTTTTGTCTGGTACCCATAATACAATCTTGCTCAGTTTGGGGTTTGACGGCGTGAAACGTCCCACGATATTTAATTAAGATAAAATATTTTTCATGTTTCAGATCCTTACCGTTACAGCGACGCGTCACGAACAAGGAGATATAGGAGCGGAGGAGAGTACATCAATACCAGATTATGACTATGGTGAAGGTTTAGGAGATAGTGAAATATATGATGCAAACAAGGCATACGCTGTTAGAGAAAATATTGGTAGCAGTAGTGAAATCACCGACGATCAAAGTAGCCTTAAAAGTCCGAGCGGGGGTTACGGCAGCCTAAACTACAGTGAAAATAAATATAAGGAAAGAGCTGAGGACAGCAAAACATACAAAAGCGAAGAGATATATAGCAATGGAAGCGACAGGGGAAATGGTGGCAAAACTGAGAGTGAAGATGGAAATGGCCGTATAGAAGAATATGGAAGTAAAGAGGGATACAAAAGCAAAATTAGCGATGTAAGTGACACGGTAAGAAACAGAGAAAACGAACATTATAAGATCAAAAATATAGAAAATAATGAAGATGTTGATATTATCTATGATGAAAACATAAAATTGGGAAAAGAACACAGTTATAAAAAAATAAATAAACAAGAAGCCACTGAGGTGAATGAAACTTACAACATAGACCAAACACGGGGTAAAGAAAGCAATGCAGATCACCGAGATCACCGTAGATTTACAAATGGTGCGAACAATGAATTTGATTTTGAAAATAAACATAATAACAATGAGTTCAGACGGAATAGAGAAAAAAATAACAGACACATACTCCATTCTGAAGATTATAATAATAATATGGATTACAACAGTGAAGAAAAAGAAAACAATTATTTTAGCACATACAAAGGTATATATAACAAGCCAAAATATGATATTAAAGAAAATACTGGAAATCACGCTGAAAAGACATTCGAAAGACGTTGGAATCCCCAACGAAGTATAAATAAAAATTATGATGATAAATACAGTAGCAGCAGAAACATAAATGACAGATACAATGACAGATACTATGAAAAGGATTTTGAAATCAAAAATAAGTACCGTAGAGTACCTGGACACAGTTTATATACACAGAATGGCAGAAGAGGTAGATTTAGTAGAGGTAGAGGAGGCAACATACGTGGACGCAAAGGTGGTCCGGTAGTAGGAAGAGGAAAACTCGATAGTGATAGACGTCAATTCAAGGTGGAAAAAGGGTATGAATTTGGACAAAGAAACGGACACGACTTTTTAAAGAAAAATTTCGGCAGGTCGAGATATAATAACAGGAGATACTGGGATACACCACGTAAGTTTAATCAACAGACCTATATAAAGAAGAAATCCGGTAAACACGGCGATGAAGTAGGGCAAATAAGTCAATCGGTCAATGGACAATGGGGTGAACAAGACATATTCGATATCCATGGCGGTTTAGAAGAGGAATTCGGAATACATGGTGGTTCATTAAATCATTTCAATGGACATGGAAGAAGAACAGATGGCAACGCTTTCGATGGTTTTGTAGCAGGAGCAGTTGACGGCGAATTAAAAGTTCTTGGGGCACTGTAAGTAAAAATTATCGTACGACCGTAATTGAGAACCAAAATATAACAATATCATATAGAGACGTGCTATGCTGTTTATGTCTATTATTCCTATATTGTCGTTTCGCTTTATGGTGGTTTTATATCAAAGAAAGAAAGAAAATAATTTTATTTTGTAACATATAACACAACAAAAATAGCAAATAGAGGCGAGCAGTTACAAAATAGGGGCTCACCTCAGCATAATACTGGTCATACTAATTGGTATGACCAGCGCTGGTCTTCCGGTCTTCCCTTGTCGGTCAAACATAACAAACATAACAAACATAACAAATTGCCAACAACAAATGTAACAAAACGTTATAAAAAATTCAAACAAACAGACTACTATGTAAATAACTCTTCTCAAAATATCAACATACAAATAACAAAACAAAAATAACAGGCTCACGTTTGACCACCATCACGCCTGTTACCAAAAGAGAAGATACGATCTAGGATGTAACACGCTTGTCTAGGGGAAACCGATTCATGAAACTAATAGAATAGAATATCACTAATAGAATGTAATTTTTTTGGCATTTTTTAATAGTATTTTTAACACCGAATTCATGTTAGTAAAAAGGTATCAAAAGATATGCTATTCCAATATACAAACACGTCTAAATTTTGCTGGTGCTGCCATCTAGTGGTGTAAATGCGAACCTTTTCCTTCACAATTCCTCTTCTGTCAGCTATTGTGCTGCCATCTATCTAGAATCCCCGAGAATGTGCACGGTAAAGTTAAATGCCACCTAGTGGTGCGAACCCGAAACTTTCCAGCTGAAAAGTTTACCGTTCTATCCGCACTGTCTCCTCAGTCGGCTGCTTTTGTCCATTTATAATTTTTACTCTGTAGATTGGGAAATCGGTTTAGTTAATTTCTCACCTTTGTTGAAAATCATATTTACTAGTAAGACCTTGTTCTAGAAAATCAAAGCCAAATATTTTAATCCGGAGTTAACGTTTTGTATTTGATAAGATACATCTTTCACAACATAAAAGATTGATAACAGCTACAACAACTAGCGGCCTTATCGCTTAAAGCGATCTCTTCCGGGCAACCTTTGTATGGAAAGGATAGACATTTTGTGTTCTTACCTACCCTGTTTTGTATACGGAATTATCGATGTTTTATTAATAAAGTACATTTCATTAATGTTTTCTTTTATTTAATAAGGTCTAACTTTTAAGATGGCTTTTTTTGTAGCGATGACAGATCAGTGGTTAGCGCGGTCGGTTCGCTCGCCGAAGGGCGTGGGTACAAACTCTAACAATGAGATCGAGCTGCCGGTGAAGGAAAACATCGTGAAGGACTCTAACTAAACGTTTCGAATCTACCTTCATTGTATGAACACCTAAACAATGGAATTATAAAAATCTGGGAGCCTCCAAGTCGCAAGTGAACCTATTTATTCTATGCGAGCGTGCTCCATCGTAGACCGTTAGTTTCAGTTCACATCAGGCAAGTTGGAGGTCAAATGCAATCCCATTTTTAATAATAATAAAAAAAATTGAAGCATTGTGGTAGGGAGGGTACTTTCTCAGCTGGGTTGACTAACTGGAAACTACAGCAAGTGCCTTTTAGAAACATGTGACTTCAAGTTGAAAATCTGCCACCAAGCACCAAATGGTATGCTCCGACAGCCTCATTTGAGAGCCAGTTTTATTCCGAGCTAGCTACCACCTTCACCCGCTCCGTTACCCTGTAGTTGGCGACCGTGGGAACTTATGAATAAAACAATGATATGTAGGTATTTTAAGTAATTCGCCAGAGAACTAGTCATTGATATAGCTCAGCGTATTAGCAAGCTGAAATGGCAGTACTGGACATATCTGTCGCAGAACCGATAACCGCTGGGGTAGACGTGTTCTAGAGTGGAGACCGCGAATTGGTAAACGTAGCGTAGGACGCCCTGAGACTCGATGGAGTGACGATATACGTAGGACAGCTGGCGGTGTATGGAAGCGAAAAGCCGAAGATCGGGCTGAGTGGCGTGTCTTGGGAGAGGCTTATGTCCAGCAGTGGACTAATATAGGCTGATGATGATGATGAGGTTTTTTATGCGTAAAGTATGCGTAGTTTATAGACACGGACTGGACTTGACCTAGACTGGATTTTGACTACTTTTTAAGTTATGCAACTTGAAAATATCAAAACAGTAGACACTGGCAAATGCACAAAATGCGACGCCAAAATCAAAGAAAAACAACATTTTTTTAAATTTTTTATATAAGTAATGAGATAAACAAGTCACTCTGCTAATGGTAAAAGATAACGCCTGTCCATGACCATTGCAGCGATACACAGAACTTTGAGTGACGAAACAAAGTCCAGGCATCGCTGCTTTGGCGCTCATTACTTTGAGACTTTCGATGGTTAGTCTCAACAGCCCAGTAATTTCGCTGCAGTACCCTTCAAACCGGAACACAGTAATGTTTACACACTACTGCTTAGCGGCTGAATAACTGGTGCTGCGATCTTTAATTGTACAGTTGAAAGTTTCACAGATGATGTATTTCTATTGCCGCTATAACAACAAATACTAAAAATAAAATAAAATATTTATGGGGGCTCCCATACAACAAACTTGATTTTTTAATAGAAAACGGTACGGAACCCTTCGTGTGCGAGTCCGACTCGCACTTGACCGATCTTAACCCCCCTAACGCCGAAACGGAGTTTTGGCGGGAACACGGAAAGAGTCGTGTTGTATTTTTTTCCAAAACTAGTGTTTTGTCGAGTGTTTATGCATACGCCACAATCTAGTCGCTATGAGATGACACATCACAGGATGTGCATATCCCAAAACCAATTAAGATTAAACTGATTAATTGATTATTAATTGAGCTGATTGCAGATAGATAGATACACAGAAAACAAAAAAGTTAAATAAGTGTCTTCGTAGCTAAAGTTATAATCAATGTCCAGTCTCGGTTAAGTACAGTCCGTGTCAGTCAAGTCCAGTCATGCTTTAGTACTATAAAGCTTCGATGGAGTTTTGGAAGCAACACGAAAAGTCATGTTTCACCACATTATATAATTTTCCGACACTCGCGCTTGTGATTCGGCACTTTATGAATAAAACACCACCATTTTTATGCATAAACACTCGACAAAACACAAGTTTTGGAAAAAAATACAACGGAGCGACACGACTCTTCCCGCGTTCCCGCCAAAACTCCACCGTTTGATTGTTTGACAGTTCAAACGTTGTTGATAGTTTGGCAGTTAAAAACGTTGGACCGGGTCACCGGACTCACCGGAGCGAGCAACGGCAGTCCGGTTGAAGAAGGCAGAGCGGACGGTCGTCCGAACACCACGTGACATCGAACTCTCCGCGTTTTTTATGGTTGTCAAGCTAGGTGTTTGTTTGTTAGCTCACCTGATGACGGTGACGGTGTGGTCGAAGACGGTAAAACACACCTAGCCTGGAATACAACTAGACCTCAAGCGAGGCTGCCGAAACACACCGTTAGATGCTTGCAGATTTTTCTCTCGCGTGGTAGCTACCTAGCCGAGTACTAGATAGTACGCTGCCACCATGCTGTGGTTTCCTCACGATGTTTTCCTTCACCGGCAGCTCGAGCTCATTTTTAGTTCGCTACATGTTTTCAGAATATAAAATAGCCTATGTTCTAATCCAGGGTATCAGCTACCTCCATACCAAATTTCATCCAAATCCATTTAGTAGTTTTTGAAATGAAATGAAATTAATAAATAAACAAATTGTTTTGAAATAATAATAATTATGTTAATGTCAAAGTATGTATATAATATTAGATTTACTTGGTGGTAGATCTCCTTAGCAGGAGGTCGTCTAGGTAGGTACCACCGCAGTACCAGATATTCTGCCGCTAAGCAGTAGTGTGTAAGCATTACTGTGTTCCGGTTTGAAGGGTACTGCAGCGAAATTACTGGGCTGTTGAGACTAACCATCGAAAGTCTCAAAGTAATGAGCGCCAAAGCAGCGATGCCCTGGACTTTGTTTTGTTACTCAAAGTTCTGTGTATCGCTGCTATGGTTATGGACAGGCGTTATCTCTTACCATCAGGAGAGCGTCTCGTTCGTCTCATTACTTCTTACATAAAAAAAAAGTCAAAATAATACATTTTTTTTTTTTTTTTTGATCTTATGCCCGCGTCACGGTTCCATCGCCGCCGCCGCCGCCATCGTATCAAAGCTCATCCGCATGTAATTGATTCATGGAAATCGCACACTGTGCGATTCACGCGATCTTTTTTGCCTACACTTGCAAATTGTGGAATGATCTTCCTTCTTCCGTATTCCCGCGGAGTCAATACTCAATACTCAATACTCAATACTCAATACTTTATTGCAACATATGTACAGGTTCTTATGGTTATCAATTTAACAATGTTGTCCCTAGTACATATGACCCCATTAGGGTATGGCCAACAATTTTGGTCGAAATATTTTTGAGATGCGATTTAAATTAAAAAAATACGGATTAAATAATACAATTAATAATAACAAAATAAAATTAGAATAATAATTAGTCATACATATCATCATTAAAAAAAATATCGTCAAAAGTGTATGTTAGCGCCACTCAGAGGCGCTTCCTTCTTCTCATTCCTACCCTCATTTTCCCATGAACGACGACTAACTGTGTTGAACTTCGTGGGATGAGACACCACTGCGAAGCAGTCTGCCGTTGACCCTCGTCAGCGACGCATGTGAGTCTGCCGTTGACCCTCGTCAGCGACGCATATGAGTCTGCCGTTGACCCTCGTCAGCGACGCATATGAGTCTGCCGTTGACCCTCGTCAGCGACGCATGTGAGTCTGCCGTTGACCCTCGTCAGCGACGCATATGAGTCTGCCGTTGACCCTCGTCAGCGACGCATGTGATTCTGCCGTTGACCCTCGTCAGCGACGCATATGAGTCTGCCGTTGACTCTCGTCAGCGACGCATATGAGTCTGCCGTTGACCCTCGTCAGCGACGCATATGAGTCTGCCGTTGACCCTCGTCAGCGACGCATGTGAGTCTGCCGTTGACCCTCGTCAGCGACGCACGTGAGTCTGCCGTTGACCCTCGTCAGCGACGCATCTGAGTCTGCCGTTGACCCTCGTCAGCGACGCATATGAGTCTGCCGTTGACCCTCGTCAGCGACGCACGTGAGTCTGCCGTTGACCCTCGTCAGCGACGCATCTGAGTCTGCCGTTGACCCTCGTCAGCGACGCATATGAGTCTGCCGTTGACCCTCGTCAGCGACGCATGTGAGTCTGCCGTTGACCCTCGTCAGCGACGCATATGAGTCTGCCGTTGACCCTCGTCAGCGACGCATATGAGTCTGCCGTTGACCCTCGTCAGCGACGCATGTGAGTCTGCCGTTGACCCTCGTCAGCGACGCATATGAGTCTGCCGTTGACCCTCGTCAGCAACGCATGTGAGTCTGCCGTTGACCCTCGTCAGCGACGGATGTGCGTTTCTATTGACCCTCGTCAACAACGGAAGTATACTAGTGAATACGTTTTGCCCGCAACACCGCTTATCATACCACCGCACGGGATACAGTTCCCGCAGGAGCCGAAGGTTCCCCGCGCCCGCATCATTTACCCGCAAATACAGTCCACTACTCCAGATTCGCGATTACCTAGGACCGGGTAACGCAGCTCTGCTCATTAGCCCGGAAACCAGGTAAGTCGTCGTTCGTCACCCCTCCGTGTTGGGCGCGCTCTGCCATAATATTTGGTGGCCGCGCTAACAGTGTAAAAAATAAAATCAGGATATTAATTGGCCATAATTAGTCACTATAAATATTGTCATCGTTAAAAAATTCGTCAAGTGTGTAGTAGCATTTAGCTTCCAGGATTAATTTCGTAATGAAATGAGTTTTGTCCTGTATGTCCTTGTGTGAGTTGGGCAGTTTATTAAAGATTTTTACAGCCATCGAATTAGGACCAGAACTGTACATGGCGACAGAGGCGTCTTTACCTATGGTGCAGGATGTGCGGCGCACACGGGCGCCGGGCCTAAGGGGGCGCCGAGCGCCCTCTAATGCGACACCTCCAAAGATGCGTCGATGCCGGCGCTCTTAAAGACCCTGCGCTCGTGTTATGGCCGACGCCGGGCGCGCGGTAGCAAAGCAAAATTTACTCCTTTTCCTACTCTATTTAAATTTACACAATAACTTTTGTTTCAACGTGAAATCAGCCTTAAACCAGACAGTTAAAGATTAAATTGGCGTAATGTCGCATCGCTACCAAAGGCGCGTGCCGGCATCGGCAACCTGTGTGTTTTGATTCGTTTGACAACACGCCGACAATCATTGCTAACTCGGCTGTATTAGAATGCTATAAAGTTCAAATTGAAATTCCCAGAGACGTGCGGCGGTCATTTTCAAAGGCTTGTGTACGCGTGCCGCAATTTTTGTTTTACCGCTACACCGTAGTTTTGCGAAAATAAGCCTTGATAATATTTGCCTAAGTATTATCTTTGAATAAACATGTAAATATGAAGTAAATCGGCTTTTCTTTTGATAAAAAAATATATAAAAGGTAAGATTTGGTTATTTGCTTGCACCTGCCTCGAGGTCGGAGGTCATCAAAAATAGCTAGCGAAATTCATGAAAAAAAACAAAACATCGAGTGATAGATAGTGATATCGAAGTTAAATACTCGTACCTATACGACCTAGGATTTTTTTAAATACAACTTTTACTTTTACAACTTTTACTTTTACCTTCCTTCCTAAAAAAACTTTTTGCTTTCCGACATCATTTAAAATTGCACCATTTGCATCCGAATTTCCGTTTGAAAATATAACTGTTAGTATTCCATTTGGACCCCGCTCCTACTGGACTAGAGGGCGCCAGGGTACTGGTTGCACACGGGCGCCACAAGGGCTAGAGACGCCTCTGCACGGCGAGGTTGGACTTGGGCTCAATGAGCTTATGCCTGTTTTGAGATCTCGAGTTAGGCTGTCGGTCCGTAATTTTGTCAAAAAAATCGGGATACTTTATTACGAACTTGCCTAATTCTAGAACATAAATAGAAACTAAAGATAAAATTTTGAATTTAATGAAGTAGGTCTTATGAAATTTGGTTACAGTAATATCAGGCACTTTTATATTGGGATGTACTTAGGTCGGTAGCTTGCCTTAGTTCTCTTAATGCATAGGAAAAGCTATTCAATTTGGATTTTACTTTTTGTATGTGAGTTTTCCAATTTAAATTTGAGTCGAGTCCTAAACCTGATAATGTAGCCGTGCTTACGCATTTTAATTTAATATTATTATGTGAAAAGTTGACATCGAGGGGATCTTGTTGGTGGGGTATGAATTGTGTTAGTTTAGTTTTTGCGAAATTCAAATCAAGGTTGTGGTCATTCATCCAATTAATTATAATATTTAAGACGTCAGTTAGATTATTATTTAAAATTATATTACTTTTACAAGATGTCAATATAGAAATGTCATCCGTGATTACAACATTGGGTTCTTCAAAAGGCATGTTAATAGAATCTTAAAAGGTCGGCAACGTATTTGTGGTACCCCCGGTATTGCAGATATCTATAGGCGACGGTGATTGCTTTCAAGCCACCCGTCAGCTTGATTGCCACCTGTGGCATAAAAAAAAAAGAAACATAATTAATTAAAGCAATTCACATTTTAAGATCATTTAAAAAAAATATTTTAAGCAATAATAACATTTAATAAATAATAATAATAAATATCATAGAACATTACACACAGCGCCATCTGACCCCAAACTAAGCAGAGCTTGTGCTATGGAAGACAGATAACTGATAGAATACATAAATACTTTTTTTTTTGTAAATACATACTTATAATACATACAGTACACCCAGACACAGAACAAACATCGATGTTAGTCACACAAATGTTAGTCCTGAGTGGGAATCGAACCCACGCCCTTCAGCTCTCGAAGCAGACACACTACCAATGAACCAACAGGGCTGTCATTTGATTCTAAGTTTAAGTCCAAGTATTAAGTTGTCGATGGCGCACGATGTTATCACACCTGTTCTCAATCCCCAGAATGCGTCATTGTTTCTTAGAGGTTTCACTAAAACTGGAGACAACACATTATGTTTGTTTGCGATTCGTCACGTGTAATGTTGGCGATATGTCGCGCGTACACCAGTCTCAACCGGGTACCAGAATACTTATATATACGCTAATTAATACGCATCTGAATTGGTACGCAAAAATCTGCGTCATGACTTATTCAAGACGCTTTTATTTTCTTCTATACAATACTACATATAGTACTGTACAGTAAAGTGCATTGTACTGCATTGTAGTGCAGTGCAGTGCAGTGCAGTGCAGCGCTATACAGTGCTGTGCTGTGCAGTGCAGTGCAGTGCAGTGCAGTGCAGTGCAGTGCAGTGCAGTGCTGTGCTGTGCTGTGCAGTGCAGTGCAGTGCAGTGATTGATTGATTGATTAACACTTTATTGCACACACTAAAAAAACAATACAGAAGAAATCAAATTAATTAATAGGTGTAACAACTGGCGACCTTATCGCTAAAAGCGATCTCTTCCAGGAAACCGTAGGACGGACAGGATTAGAGGAAAAAAAATACGGGGTGTGTCAATAACGAGGATATGCACAAAGGATAAAGTACATAACTATAACATAAATACTTATATCTAGATTGTAATAATAATATATTATATACAATTAATTTATTATTTAAAAATAAAATAAATAGTTGTGTACTGAGAATATATACACAAATAAGCGACAGCTACAGTGCAGTGCAGTGCTATACGGTGTTGTGCAGTGCAGTGCAGTGCAATGCTGGGATGGGCTGTGCTGTGCAGTGCAGTGCAGTGCAGTACAGTACAGTACGCTTTAGGCGATAAGGCCCTTATACATCAAATTTAATATCTATTATATCGTTTTGTTATGTTAATTATCTTTTCTTCTTTTTTTTTATTTTTGTGTTTAATATTTGTATGTTGTTGTGATTTGTTTTGGTGTATAGTAAATCTATATTCTATTCTATTCTACAGTAAAACATAATAATAATACAATAATCCTATCCTACTAATATATTATAAACGCGAAAGTTTGTGAGTATGTTTGTTACTCTTTCACGCAAAAACTACTGAATGTATTTTGATGAAATTTGGTATGGAGGTAGCTGACACCCTGAATTAACACATAAGCTACATTTTATTCCGGAAACATGTAGCGGGTAACACCGCGGGGCGTAGCTAGTTAATAACTCTACCTACACGCAAATACGTCTCTAGCCCACTTGTGTTTGAGACGAATCTAACGATACCTTATATAACGATTGTCGTAACCCATTCGGCCGTTTGGAAGTTTGAAATTACTGGGCTGTAGAGACTAACTATTGAAAGTCTCAAAGTAATGAGCGCCAAAGCAGCGATGTCCCGGACTTTGTTTTGTTACTCAAAGTTCGGTGTATCGCTGCAATAGTCATGGACACGATTTGATTGATTGTTTGTTCGTTTGCACTAAATAGGCTCCGAAACTACTGGACCGATTTCAAAAATCTTTCACCGTTAGGAAGCTACACTATCCCCGAGTGACATAGGCTACTTTTTACCCCTGTATTCCCACGGGAACGGGAACTAATTCTCACCTCGCTGAGACAGAAAGGCACTGACGATGCATTCATCAAAGTAATGAGACGAACAAGACGCTCTCCTGATGGTAAGAGATGACGCCTGTCTATGACCATTGCAGCGGTACACAGAACTTTGAGTAGCAAAACAAAGTCCAGGTATCGCTGCTTTGACGCTCATACTGACAGTAATGTCTTTGATGCTAATAAAGTTCTTCAAACCTACCTACTTTTTTTTATTTTTTATAATAGATAGGCTTGCGTTTGACCGCCATCCCGCCTGATGTTAAGCGAAGATGCGGTCTACGGTGGAGCATGCTCGCCTGGAAGGAACCGATTCACTCGCGACTTGAAGGCACCCAGACTATATTCATCGGGAAACACCCACTCGGGCAGCAGATTCCAATGTCTAGCGGTACGCATGAAGAAGGTGGAATCAAACCGCTTAGTTCGAGCTTTTGGAACATCAACCATAAAGCGGTGTCGCTTTTTTACTTGACCCTGGCAAATGCATAAAGGGTGCCAAATACAAAGGACAAGAAGAATTCTCTCCAGCCACGTCTCTAACGTACATAATTAGTCGTTGAATACAAACTATGAAGGTTATATAGAATTTTGTTTTATCCTCGCATCAGGTAATCTACATCGTTGTTTGTACAGTTGTTTGGAATTTTAATACGATAGAACGGACGAAATTTCGTTTCGGACAACTTAATGTTTTGTTCTCGGCTTTGCTTCTATGATAGAACGCATCAGATGACATCCTATTATTGTTCGGATAATAATGTGGCCGACTCTCTTGCAAAAGAGGGTGCAGAAAAGCGGGTGCAGAAAAGCAGGTAAGCGACGACGTGGCGGCTCTACGCAAACCATTGGCGTTGGAAGTGCAAGAGTTTTGTAGCGTTGATAGTTCAGTGGTTAGCGCTTCAGGTTTGGATGAAGGGCGTGGGTTCAAACCCCAACAATGAGCTTGAGCTGCCGGTGAAGGGAAACATCGTGAGGAAACCATAGCATGGTGGTAGGGTACTTGGCTGGCTAGCTACCACCCTGCAGTTGAAAATCTACCGCCAAGCACCTAACGGTGTTCCGGCAGCCTCACTTGAAAGCCAGTTCCATTCTAGGCTACGTGTGCTTTACCACCTTCGAACACACCGTCACTTAACATCAGGTGAGCTGTGGTCAAAACACCTAGCCTGTCAATCAAAAAAAAAAATAGAGCTACTGCGCCGTCACACCGAGCAAGAGCAACAAAACCTATGGGATAAGGAAACGACAGTAAACGCCTTTCCAATTCTTAACAGGAAGATTACTAACAATCTATTGAAGCTGCAACGACAGGATCTTCGTCTCTTAGTAGACCTCATAACCGGTCATTGCAACTTGAACAGTCACCTCTTTAAACTAGGAGCCACGGATAGTCTGCTATGTCGTGGCTGCTTGCAAGAGAATGAAACTGTAGAGCATCTGCTTTTGCATTGCAAAGCCACAGAAGACACTGGAACTGCTACTAGGCTGCATGCAGCGATCCCTATCATCAGGGTTGGATTCGGGTACGTTGAAAAATATAGTACAAGACCATCAAAATAGTAGTACGCCGATAGTACACTTTTTTTTAAATCTTACATAGATTAAAAAAAAGCTATTAATCAATGAAATAGATAGTTAGAATCAACATGTTTATACAAAATTTACTCTTGTTCTAAATTATGTAAGTTCTTGACTATTATTTTCTTCAGCCTTAGCATGTAATCATAATAACATCTCTTCTGAACTGCGAGTATACGAAAGAATAAAATCGGTACTGTTGCCACTTTTGCGGCATTTTTAGTTCATCTTAGATTTTGGCGTCGCACACCAAGCATTTGCCAGTGGCAAGTTACAATTTTAAGACAAAATGCGAAGCCAAAATCAAAAAAGATGAAGAAGAAAAAAAAATCATTGAGTATTGTGTGACAGCACATTGTGGTACGCTGTCAAACAATACTCAATGTTTTTTTTTTTTACAGATGGTTTGGCTATAAACGGGTGTCATATTTACCTATTTTGGTCTTTTCTAAGTGAAGTAAAGAAATTATAGTATTTTTCCGTACTATCCTTAGGTATGGATATTATCTAGTACGGAGCATGAAATAGTAGTACAAATACTATAATTATAGTACGAAATCTAACGCTGCCTATCATTCATGTCATCGTCATTGAACATTCCACCCAACTCACTGGAGCTACTATGCCAGCGGGCCAGGGCCTCGCTCCGGGGCTTCAAGGAGCTGGGTTGGCTCGGGTAGACGCTGGCAGGGGGAAATGCGCAAAACACCCCAAACGGAACATCAGTGCAGGACTCATCGCTCCCCACTTTGAATAAGAATCAAGCATACTTGGTGGTAGATTTCCTTACCAGGAGGTCGTCTAGATAGTTACCACCGCAGTACCAGATACTCTGCCACCAAGCAGTAGTGCGTACACATTACTGTGAAGAGTACTGCAGCGACATTACTGGGCTGTTGAGACTAACCATTGAACTTCTCAAAGTAATGAGCGCCAAAGCAGCGATGCCCCGGACTTTGTTTTGATACTCAAAGTTCTGTGTAGCGCTGCAATGGTCATGGACATGCGTCATCTCTTACCGTCAGGAGAGCGTCTTGTTCGTCTCATTACTTTTTACATAAAAAAATAGTATGTCTGCTCCAAGAGCCGTGGGTTCGATTCCCACCCAGGTCGAGCATTTTGTGATATAAACAAATGTTTGTTCTGTGTCTGGGTTTACTGTATGTATTTACAAAAAAATAGTCAAAATATACTACCAATGAGCCATCGGGCCTGTCAATCATAAAAAAAAAAACAAAAACAACAGGCTCACGATTTACCACCATCACGCCTGTTACCAAAAGAGAATTATGATCTAGGGTGTAACACGCTTGTCTAGGGGAAGCCGATTCATGAAACTAGCAAGCTTCATGGATCCGAGATTTCTAGACTACTGCTTGGCGGCGGAGTATCTACCACTGCGGTGGTAGTTTACAAGACGACCTCATTAATATTATTATTAATTTACTACATATTAAATTCACCGACAGACTTGTACAAAACATTAAACATAACGAAACGAACCGCGTTAATAAAATTTACATGTTATATTTGAACTCCGAGCTGCTTGTGTGAACATCTGGACATATCGGTAAATACAGCAACATTAAATACATATTTAAAGCGGACATTTCATTCAGATCCTCATAGTTGGAGGCGACATCAAAGAGTCACCACTATGGGTTTCCTTACCTTCGTGACCCTGGCAGTTGGAACGGTAAGTCATCCTTTTGTCTACCTCCTTTTTTTGACAGCCCTGTTGGTTCATTGGTAGTACTTGGTGGTAGATCTGCTTAGCAGGAGGTCGTCTAGGTAGGTACCACCACAGTACTAGATATTCTGCCACCAAGCAGTAGTGTGTAAACGTTACTGTGAAGGGCGCTGCAACGAAATTACTGGGCTGTTGAGACTAACTCTATCAAAAGTCTCAAAGTAATGAGCGCCGAAGCAGTGATGCCCTGGACTTTGTTTTGTTTCTCAAAGTTCTGTGTATCGCTGCAATGGTCATGGACAGGCGTTATCTCTTACCATCAGGAGAGCGTCTCGTTCATCTCATTACTTTTTACATTAAAAAAAAAGTATGTCTGCTCCAAGAGCCGTGGGTTCGATTACCGCTCAGGGCAAACTTTGTGGTATAAACAAATGTTTGTTTTGTGTCTGGGTGTTCTGTATGTATTTACAAAATAATAGTTATTTGTTATACAAGAGTCAAAGTTGCTTTTTAACCGCGCGCTCAATGTTGATGAGCGAGCGAGCGAAGGATTCTCAAATTACAATCCTGAGCGTTAGCGCGGGAAGCGAAACAGCACGAGGCGAACAATCTCTGCACGCGAGTGCAGCACGTGACTTGTCTCCCGCCTCAGCGAGGAAATGACTCAATGCAAAGAAATCTTCTACAATCACAAGATACTTTTATTTCAGTTTAGGTATTAACTACTACATTAACAATATGACGTGAAAAGAAAATTGCGCGCGCAAAGCAAATTGAAAAAAAATCGTATACCAAGGAGGTTCCGAGTCTGAGTTTTTAACAAATTAAAAACAGTTGTATGATAAATTCGTCACATGGAGGTAGAAGTAAATAGGTTTAATGATGTTTTCAATACAAATTTACTTTATCCTCCAGCGGATAAAAACGACTTTTGCACTCAGATATCGAAGAGCAAAAATACTCTTTCCGAGAAAAAAACTATTTAAGTATTCTATCAGTTATCTGATTTTCATAGTACAAGCTTTGCTTAGATTGGGGTCAGATGGCGCTGCGTGTTATGTCCTATAATGTTTATTTATCTATATTTAAATTTTTAATTATAGTGCTAAAGAACAAGTAAAGAAACGGCTTCTCTCACTCGACTATGACGACAGACAAATTCGATCACAGCGTCGCCCGGACATGGCGGACGCCCCCCATGTGCACACTGAGAGCTTGCAATCCCCATTATTCGCCCCGTTTTAGAGCAAAGTACAATATGTGTGTCTTCAAATCAATAGTTGTCTTTGATGTCTGCATGCTTGGCATATCGTGAGGAGAATGCAGAATGAATCATTTAATTTTATTTGTAATTGTATTATTTCTATATTGACTATAATTTTATTTTTCTTGTAATTATGTATTCTCTATCTCTATCTTGTAAATGAATTTGACTATTAATTTGATGTAACTGGCTTTTAGCCGTTTTTAATAAATAAATAAATAGTTAAAGATTCCTTCTAGGTTTTTTTTAATGTAAAAAGTAATGATAGATAGATAGATAGATATTCTTTATTTACACAAAAATAAATCTATTATTATGGAATGGGTATAATAATGAGTTTCTTCATGTACTCGTCCAGGTTTTACATGGGTATTTCTTAACGCAGAAATGCGGTGTTGATTAGATTATTTCATAGAATTTGAAAAGATAAGGAGCTGTATAGAGGCTAGACTAAACAAAATTTCAGCTGTAAATGGGCTTCGTCAAAAGTTATTCCAAAAAATAAAATAATATAAGAAATAATAATTAGATGAGACGATCGAGACGCTCTCCTGATGGTAAGAGATAACGCCTGTCCGTGACCATTGCAGCGATACACAGAACTTTGAGCAGCAAAACAAAGTCCAGGCATCGATGCTTTGGCGCTCATTACTTTGAGACTTTGATAGAGTTAGTCTCAACAGCCCAGTAATGTCACTGCAGTACCCTTCAAAGCGGAACACAGTATTACACACTACTGCTTAGCGGCAGAATATCTGGTACCTACCTAGACGACCTCCTGCTAAGGATATCTACCACCAAGTAAAAAGTTTAGGATACCACATTCTAGGTAAGCGTGTTCCATCCTTCCACTGTGTTGCTATGCATCAGGCAGGATGCGGTCAAACGCGAACCGGTTATTAAAAAACCCCGTGAAGTGGGAGTCGGAGTCGCGCACGAAGGGTTCTGTACCATTATCTGTAAAAATGGCAAATTAATCACGTTTGTTGTATGGGATCCCCCTTAAATATTTATTATATTCTGTTTTTTAGTATTTGTTGTTATAGCGGCAACAGAAATACATCATCTGTGAAAATTTGCTCAGCGGTATTAATGGGTTTAGTAATTGGTAGGCCAGTGATCGTCTTTATTAGGTCTGACCAACGGGTAGGTGAGCGACCGCGCGGTCTTTTCCCGCTGACCTGACCTATTACCATCAGCGTTTCCAGACTATCAGGGTTTCTGCGAGCGACGTGTCCGAAGTATCCGAGTATTCGCTGGAAGCAACTAGTGGGCAGCCTTGTGGTTATTCCGAGCTCTTGAAGAATAGACACGTTGGTTCGACGTGCGGGCCGTGGAATTCGCAGCATACGCCTCCAGCACCACATTTCAAAAGCATCTATTTTCGCTCTTTCTTTCTGCTTTATTGTCTAGGATTCAGATTGGCTTGACTTGGATTGTCGCTCAGCGAGCTATGGAAAGAGCTATGCTTGGCATTTCTCTGAGGGATCGGATCCGAAACGAAGTAATTCGCCAGAGAACTAAAGTCATTGACATAGCTCAGCGTATTAGCAAGCTGAAGTGGCAATGGGCTGGACATATCTGTCGCAGAACCGATAACCGCTGGGGTAGACGTGTTCTAGAGTGGAGACCGCGTACTGGCAAGCGTAGCGTAGGACGCCCTGAGACTCGATGGAGTGACGGTATACGTAGGACAGCTGGCGGTGGATGGAAGCGAAAAGCCGAAGATCGGGCTGAGTGGCGTGTCTTGGGAGAGGCCTATGTCCAGCAGTGGACTAGTATAGGCTGATGATGATGATGATGATGATGTCTAGGATTCGGCGCCACAGAAGAAGATTGAGAATACCAGCGTACGCACCATGTTTGTGCGTTGTAAATACTTTCAAATGTTTTGAATTTTGGGGCGGCTCATGTTATCGTAGTAAATCTCTACATCCCTAAAGCTGTGGAAACAACTGACAGTAGTCTCTAGTGTAACGTTTTTTTTACAGTTTCTTGTGGTGTCTGCTTTGCCCCATCCTCGCGATGGCTCTATAGGTAATATAAACCAAGGATTGGAAGGCTTCTCCGGCATCGGAGGATCCGTGGTAGTGAATAAGCAAATAAGAACAGGAGGTGGAGGCCATTCCAGTGGCGATGCCGGAGGTAATACCGGAGGCAATACCGGAGGCAATACCGGAACCCATGGTAGAAGCAATACCGGAGGCCATGGTGGCAGCAATACCGGAAGCGATGACAGTGACGGTACAGGAGGCGATGGGGGAGGAAGAGTTGCAACATTAGGCACAGTTGGAGGGGGAGGCGGTGCTACAGGCAGTGCAGAACACGGTGGGGGAGAGGGAAACGGTATTCAAAACAGTGGAGACCAAAGCAGAGGAAACCATAGCAGTAATAACGGAGAAAGTAGCCGGGAAGACAGCGGTGGCAATCACAACAACGGTGCAAGCAATGGCTTAGTCGGAAATGGTAGACTCAGGGGGAAAGGCCAGAAAGACCAGAGCCACCATGGCAGCATCGGCATACAGACTAACCATGGACATGGAAGAAACCAACATAGTCTCAACGGATTATTGGTGAGTAATATCATTCTAAATCAATTTTTTTAAGTCATCAAGTTTCATTTCATTTCATTTCATTTCATTTATTCCAAAAACTAAAATTATCATTACAGGTTTTTATCCTAATTCAATATTGTTAGTAAATTATATTTTTGTTATGTAAAAGTCAATTATTGTTAATATCAATTATATAATCCATTATGTCAAATAAAATAATAATAATAATAATTCTCAATTAAATTCATAGTCAGCTAAATAATTATAATACATGGTCAACTATAGGTAACATAAATCATACAATACATTTAGAAGAGTCAGAAACGAAAAATAATAAAAAAAATATGCACAAGACGTTAATTAGATTCAATCATACAAATGAAAGTTAGCTACGAATAATGCACGACACACAAGGCACTACGTCCGTCTGGTCCGAGCGTTGGAAGCGAAAGAGACCCGGCGCTTGACGTTTTCATGCTCGCCGGCTTCCCTCTCCGTTGACAGCGTCACACCACCATAGCTGCCGTGACGTCACCTCTTTAGGCTACGCCCTCTTACTCCGCTAATTCGGCCTCTCCTGACGGCGGCGCGTCCTCGCCCGCAGCATGAGGTGGCATCACTGGGGTATAAATATCCACCTCGATATCATGGCGCTCTACAGCTGTAGACTGGTTGTCTTCATCGTCAGACTCGTCTGAAAGGTACATTGTTTGCATTAGTTGCACAGTCAAATATTAAGGCTGAAAGAAAGAGCGAGTCATTTATACTTTCAGCGACTTCGGACAGAGCCCGCAGGATATATCCAGGACGAGATTTAACTCGCCCTCGGCACGTGGAATGTGCCTGCTGGGGAGAGCCCTCGGGTTCCCCAGGCGCATCACAGTTCTCGAAATGTGAGGCTGTCGTCGACTGCAGAGCCGGATGCAGGACGCACTGACTACTGAGCGCGCAGAGCCCTCAGGGTGCGGCTTCACTAAACAGAGCCCTCGGGATGTTTTTCGCTCGCTAAGTGTATGTGTTGCGAATGTATGTGTAGAAGTGTAAGTGTAGTGTTATGAGTGAAACATGGAAGCGACAGATATGTGATTTCACAGCAATACTACGTCTAGGAGAGCCCTCGGGTTGCTAGACTACATGTGCAGAGCTCTCGAGATTACACAGCTGCATTACCGCCACACATCGACAAAATACTCACTGCTAAAAAATGCTAAGCACACGTCGGGGGACCATTCCCCGCGCCATGTTATCATGTATTCGGCGGCAGCTTGAGTGGTTTTACCGTAGGAACACGCGACCAATCGCAACTCATATCAGTCATGAGGAAGCGCACGTATTACTTTATAGGGGCCACGCATACACGAGTCCATCTTGCCGGTGGCTTGGCTCGTCTTACGCACGAAGACTAGGTCGCCTCCTCGGAACGTATGCGGTGGTTTGCGCCGTTCGTTAACACGAGCATCCCGGCGAGTGCGATTCTGGTCAAGTAACTCGGTCACTCGTTGTCGAGCCATTTCGCGAGTGGATTCGCGATTCTGACTAGTTGCGTTGAGGGCCACGTCGCGCACCAGGGACCGTATGACGGGCGTAGTGCCATTGCTGCCGATTAACAAATTCATTGGTGAACATTTAGTAGATTTTTGGAAAGTAATGTTCAAGGTGAGCTGCAATTTCCACAAAATATCGGACCAACTTTCTTGCCTAAAGTTTGAACTACTCGGATCATATTCATGACTGTTCGACAGTAGCGCTCAACTTGACCATTACTTTGGTGCATTTCAGGGGTTATGAAGTGAACCTCACAACCTAATTCTTTAACCCATGATACAAAATTTGTGCTCTCATACATCCGACCGCGATCAGCGACTATCAATTTTGGTGTACTAAAAAGAGAAACGGCGTTTTCGAAGATCCTTTTCAGTTCATTAGCATCTTGCTTACGCATCGGATATAAGAGGCAGTACTTACTAAACGCATCTATAATAAGAACTACATATTTGTACCCATTTGAGTCAGGGAGAGGCCCTAAAACATCTGTGTGGATTGTCTCAAAAGGTGAACTGGGCCTATCCCATGACTCAATTGGCTGCAAAGGTTGACGTGGCATCTTCTTGTGAGAAAGACATACTACACAATGCTGTATGTACTTCCGCACAAAATGTCTGAGTTTTGGAAACCATAAGTGATTAAGAATCAAATCAATGGTCTTTTCGACGCCCACATGTTGGTGTTCGTCATGAAAAACGCGCAGTAGACTAAGGCAGTGACTCTGACGTTGCTTGGCACGCGTGCGTCGACCAAAGCTTGTACTTTCTACTCGCTCGGTCTCACCTGACCATTACTAATTGTGCGGCCTAAGTACTCAACTTCAGTAGTAAGGAATCACACTTCTTTAGATTGATAGAAAATCCTGCTTGCGTTAATGTGCTGAGAACATCACGTAGTGTCTGCAGACCTTCCTCTATCGTGTTACTGGGCAACAACACGTCATCTATGCATACACAGACCTTACCTGCGTCTATGTAGGAGTGCAACGTGTTTGATATAATGCGCTGATAAACGACGGGTGCATTAGCTAGACCATACGGCATCTTCAAATATTCATAGTGACCTTCTGGAGTCACCAATCCCGTACGATATATTGATTCCTCATCAAGTTTAATCTCGTGATTCTGATCGCTGCTTTGCAAAGCAATCTTCAACCTTGTGGCCCATTTTTTTGCAAAATGAACACTGCTCAGTTGCACGTCGTTGTTGAGCAGGAGTTGTAGAGGTACTCGGCGAGTTATTAGCAACTTTTTCTACCTTAGTGCGTTTAGGACATGCCATTTGCTTGTGACCAAAGTCACCGCAGCTAAAGCACTTAGCACTGGGCTCACCATATCCACGTTTGCGAACATTTGGCTTTAAATAGCCTCGACCGCTACGGTCACGCGGTTGTACTGATGTCACCGGAACAGGTTTTGTATAAATTGATAAAAAACTTATCAAACTATCCGGCATTAAATTCGCATTCGAAGCAGCTGCGCGAATTTGAGCATCGGTGATACCGCGAATGATTATTGCAGTTGTCAACTCCTCGCTTAAACCTTTGACAATCCGGAGACGTAACAAGGACCGTCTAGCATATTCTGCATATGTCGCGTAATTGTCTGAATCGGACTTCATTACATCGAATAGAATATTAGCAACGTCTATGCGTTGTGGACATAATGCTCTGAAATCACGTTTGAAACTTGACCAGCTACGATCATTGCTGATCCAGTCATCTAGCCAAAATTTAGCGTCACCTTTCAAACAATTACCGACACGCGACAAACACTCACGATCGTCCCATCTATTTAGAACGTGCACATGATCTACTTCACTACACCAAGTATCAAAGTCGTGTATCGATGGGTCAAAACTAGAAATAAAAATATGGTTCGATCTCACCGGTAAAGCTGTACTAATCGCAGTAGCAAGCTTCTCAGCCATCTCCGTCATAGCCGTTTCGATGACGCTCGACGGTGTCTCGCTTCTGGCTCGCGGCGCAGGCTGATCCAACCTCGTAGTATCGAACTCAGCCCTTGTCGGCCCGGCGGGGACAGCAACATGCTCGTTCGCAGGTGGCGACAGCGGCGGCAGCGCCGGTACGGAACTACCTGCAGATGTCGAACCATCCGCACTGAGACCGCCTAAACTGGAATTTGTTTCAAGCACAATTAATCGGTCTAAAACACGTTGAAGTTGCGCTTCCACACTCTCGGCAGACGTATGTTGACGTTTTCGACTATTTCGCGTATTTGTAGCACTCATTTTGGAGTTCAACTCGGTTGTATAACGATAACTTTAACTAAAAACAAAACATGTGGGTATTCCGAAAACTTTTTATTTTTTTGTAAGTAAAATCAGCGGAAAATTTTAAGAAATAGCCGGCAGAAAATGGGATAGGAATCCCACTTCTGAATTTAGAAGAGTCAGAAACGAAAAATAATAAAAAAAATATGCACAAGACGTTAATTAGATTCAATCATACAAATGAAAGTTAGCTACGAATAATGCACGACACACAAGGCACTACGTCCGTCTGGTCCGAGCGTTGGAAGCGAAAGAGACCCGGCGCTTGACGTTTTCATGCTCGCCGGCTTCCCTCTCCGTTGACAGCGTCACACCACCATAGCTGCCGTGACGTCACCTCTTTAGGCTACGCCCTCTTACTCCGCTAATTATACACATTTTTCAAGGTCGGAAACTGAGCATACAAATATATCTATTTTATCTGCAACTCGATTTAGTGTTTGCAAAGTCCTGACTAATGGCGACCTAGCAAGCAAGTTAGTCCTCGCACGCGGCACCGCGAACAGTCGCGGCCGGCGGCGGCGCGCCGCATACGCGTCCGGCACGCACAGCCCCATCATCCCTAGTATGTCTGGGTTCGATAAAGCGCCTCGGAACACTCTCATTAAATAATATGCGATACAAGAACCTAGTAAATTTATTTTGTATTTTCTCTAGCATTAGCGTGTATTTGACTTCATGTGGAGCCCATACGGCAGAATTATATTCTAAATGACTTCGGATTAAAACGTCATACAGTGCAGATATCGCTCTTATGTTTTTAAATCCTGAAGCCCGACGTAACACAAAACCTAACATTCGATAGGCTTTTTTGCACACTTTTACTATGTGATCCTTAAACGTTAGATCATTATTCAAATTAACTCCGAGATCTTTGACCTCCAAAACCCGTTTTAAGAAACCACCACCGACATCATAATCGAAGTGGAGGGGATTCTGTGACCTACTGAAAGACAATACGGAACATTTCGTGATATTAAACTGAAGTTTATTTCTTTGACTCCACTCAACGACTCTCTTGATATCTTCTTGTAACCTCTGGCAGTCGTTTTTGTCCTTAATCGCTAGTAGTAACTTGAGATCGTCTGCGAATAGTAAACACCGAGCTTCTTTGATAACCTCGGGCAAATCATTAATCATAATGATAAATTTCAGGGGCCCAAGGTTCGATCCCTGGCTAACACCCGTTCGCGTGAAATAGGGTTCAGATCTACACCCCCCATACTCTACGTACTGTTTTCTTTCCCTCATGTAGCTAGCAAAAAACTGTAGTAGTTTATCGTTGCATCCGACAGTCGCCAACTTCGATAATAGTACGTCATTATCGACCGAGTCGAACGCTTTTTGGAAATCAAAATAGGCGGCGTCTACCTGCACCCCCCCCCGTCCACGTGAGGGATAATGTACGACATCGCACTTAGCAAGTTGCTGGCGGCGCTGCGCGCCGGCCTGAACCCGTGCTGCGCGTCCGAGAGCCGCGCCGATACCTGTCGCTGAACGCTGAACTGCACGGCCGACTCGAATACTTTCGCCGGTGTCGATAGTATCGCTACGGGCCTAAATCCACTCACTTCGGAATCGGCCTCACTCTTTTGAATCGGAATCACTCGTGTTAGCTTCCAACATTCCGGAAAGTGGATTCTTTCAAGCAGAGGTTATAAATGTAGAAAAAGTTATAAGTGTAAAAAGTTGAAAGTCTGCCGTCAAACTTCCGATGGTATCTTGGGAGCTAGTTTTTTTAATGGTTGACAGGCTAGGGGGTTGACTACAGCTCACCTGATGTTAAGTGGTGGAGGCCGAAGGTGGTAAAGCACACCTAGCCTGGAATGAGGCTCTCAAGTGAGGCTGCCGGAACAATTTCAGTAGCGATGATAGCTCAGTGGTTAGCGCGGTCGGTTCGCATACCGAAGGGCGTGGGTTCAAACCCCAACAACGAGCTTGAGCTACCGGTGAAGAAAAACATCGTGAGGAAACCTCAGCATGGTGGTAGCGTACTCTCTAGTACTCGGCTGGCCTAGCTACCACGCGAGAGTTGGAAATCTGCTGCCAAGCAACTAACGGTGCCACTACTTTACTAAAGCATGACTGGACTTCACTGACACGGACTGGACTTGACCAAGACTGGACTTTAACTATAACTATATAGCTTACAAGGCAACTTATTTAACTTAAAAATGTAAATATTATTTTGTTTGTTTTTTTTTCTTTCAGACATCTGTTAACCAAATCACTGGAGGAATGAGGAGATTTGGTGAGTACTTTTTCTATCTATCTTGTTTTTCTATTTTTTTTTTAATGTGAAAAATAATGTGACGAACGAGACGCTCTCCTAATGGTAAGAGATAACGCCTGTCCATGATCATTGCAGCGATACACAGAACTTTGAGTAACAAAACAAAGTCCAGGGCATCACTACTTTGGTGCTCATTACTTTGAGACTTTCGATGGTTAGTCTCAACAGCCCAGTAATCTCGCTAGCTGCAGTACCCTTCAAACCGGAACACAGTAATGTTTACACACTACTGCTTGGCGGCAGAATATCTGGTACTGCGGTGGTGCCTACCTAGACGACCTCCTGCCAAGGAGATCTACCACCAAGTAAAATTTTTAAACCAAGTTATCTATCTATACTGCTTATTATAAAAAGGAAAGATTTGTTTGTTTGTTTGAGCGGACACCTCGCAGTTTCACCCGCGTAGTTCCCGTTCCCGTGGGAATACAGGGATAAAAAGTAGTTCATGCCACCCGGGGATAGTGCAGCTTCCCAACGGTGAAAGAATTTTTGTAATCGGTCCAGTAGTTTCGGAGCCTGTTCAATACAAACAAACAACCGACAGTGCTAACTACTGAGCTATCATCGCTACATAAACCATCACATTTTATTTTATTGTCGTGTTGTATTGAATTGTTTTGTCTATGTATATTACTCGTCGTTCCGGTTTGAAGGGTACTGTAGCGACATTACCGGGCTGCTGAGACTAACCATCGAAAGTCTCAAAGTAATGAGCGTCAAAGCAGCGATGCCCTGGACTTTGTTTTGTTACTCAAAGTTCTGTGTATCGCTGCAATGATCATGGACAGGCGTTATATCTTATCATCAGCAGAGCGTTTTGTTAGTCTCATTACATATAAAAAAGGAGGTGGTACTCAATTCGACTGTATGTTTGTTACGCGATAATTCCGCCAATTGTGAATCGATTTTGATGATTCTTTTTAGCTACGTAGATCATACTTCAGAGGTGGTCCCTTATAAATTTTATCGAAATTGATTAAGCAGTTTAAAAAAAATCAACTAAAATGTAAAAGTTGTTTACATCGATGACATTTCCGTTTGGTCGGAAACCTCGCTGTTTCATTGGAGCAGCGCGTTTAGTTGCCCTAAGGGTCATGGAGTTGGTTTTTTTTATTGTAAATTTGTATATTATTTTAAGAAACTAATTTTCTTTGCAGAGTCGTTGGTGGTAGTATTCCAGAATCAAAAGTGTGGGAACATTTTAAGAGAACTATCACAATATAGTAAGTCACAACTACTAATTAATAATATTATGCATAATGACATATTTTGAAAAACTATCCATTAAGGTGGTTCGATTTCCATAACAATAATTTTTTGCCATTTATGGACAAATGGAGCATAATTTTACAGTGAAATCACAGCTACTGGCGTTTATTTTGGTCTTTATTTGCGGTAAATCACAATTGCTTGAATAAAACAGTAAATTATTAGCATAAAATCAAATTTATGATTTTTGAATAAAGCAGTAGATTTAGCAAATTACCCAGTTGCCGACACGTGTGTCGCCTCTACACGAGGCATCCTCAGGACGTGTTGACTCTTCGAGCGCTCGGTCGATACTGAGACTGAATCAAAATAATGAGCGCCAAAGCAGCGATGCCCTGGACTTTGTTTTGTTACTCAAAGTTCTGTGTATCGCTGCAATGGTCATGGACGTTCAAAAATCATGAAGCATTGATTGCAACAATTTTTTTTAGGGAAACCAGCTACAGACCTGGACTCAGCGATACGAGTTTTCTACCAAAGTAAGCATTTTTTATACTACCTGCGCCCCGCGGTGTTACCCGCTACATGTTTTCAGGATAAAAAGTAGCGTATGTGTTAATCCAGGGTGTTAGCTACCTCCATACCAAATGTCATCCAAATCCGTGCAGTAGTTTTTGCGTGAAACTCCAAACTTTCAGTTACAGTTTACGAAATTGAAATTTTCATCACTGTTGTAACTGAAATGACTGTTCTAAATATATACCTTGAACACAGAAACCAAAACCGTAAAAAAATAATATGTTATTGGCATCCCCGTTGGTTCATTGGTAGTATGTCTGCTGCGATAGTTGGAGGGCGTGGGTTCGATTCCCACCCAGGACAAACTTTGTGGCATGAATGTTTGTTCTGTGTCTGGGTGTTCTGTATTTATTATAAGTATTTATGTATTTACTACAAAAAAAAGTATTTAAGTGTTCCATAAGTTATATGACCTCCATAGTACAAGCTTTGCTTAGTTTGGGTCAGATGGTGCTTCTTTTCTTCTAATAAAAAACTAAAATTTTGTTTTTTTTTCCAGTTGTATTTATAATCAAAAACGTTTTCAATGCATGGATTCCGGGATGTAAGTAAAACAATTTACAATTAAAAAAAAAAAAAAAAAAAAAAACTAGCATCTAGCAATTTGCAGTGTTTGCTGTTGGCGTACCTTAATAAATACAAATACAAGTACAAATACAAATACTTTATTGATACCACCAATGTTACAAGTCACTTCAAAAATTTTAAACATGTCATCATAATCAGTGGTTTAAAACTCATTTAGAGTTTTAAACCATTGATTACATGTCAAAATAAGTTATGTCAATATCCAAACATGTCAATATAAAAAAACATTGTCAAAATAAAAATACTGTCAGCATAAAAACATGTCAATACAAAAAAAACATTGTCAATATATTAAAATGGCATGACAAAAAAATCATAATTACCTACTTACTAGTAATTCAAAAATCTTTAAGTTTTTTTTTTAAGTTAATCTTTAAGTTTTTAAAAGTTCAATGACATGATGTTATTAAAAACTACTTATATAATTTTTGTGTATTTTTTGTATAGTTATTTTTTTTTTTTGTATAGTTATTTATTATAATTTATTACTGAGTTTTTAAAATAAATAAAGGGTTATTTTATTACCTTGAGTTCAGATTGCTTTTGAATTTATTTGAACGAGACTTCGTACCTAACTTGTGTTTTACTTTGCAGTGGGCGATTATTATGAAAGAAGTAAGTGTTGAAATTACTTATCTCCAATTTAAAATATACTTAGTAGCAAAAGTTACTCCGTAGCGGTTATAGTGTAGTAGTGTGTAAACATTACTGTGAAGGGTACTGCAGCGACATTACTGGGTTGTTGAGACTAAACATCGCAAGTCTCAAAATAATGAGCGCCAAAGCAGCGATGCCTGGACTTTGTTTTGTTACTCAAAGTTCTGTGTATCGCTGCAATGGTCATGGACACGCGTTATCTCTTACAATCAGGAGAGCGTCCCGTTCGTCTCATTACTTTTTACATAAAAAAATTAAAATAAAGATACATAAAGTGTTTTAACACCTCTCTAGCCCCGGACCTAGAGGGGCCAAACCGGGGCACGTGTCCCGGGCGGCGGTTTCAGTTTCAGGAGCGCAAAATGATAAAGTAGATACTTTATCATTTATTATTTACTTGTTTATTTGATACTAGCGACCCGCCCCGGCTTCGCACGGGTGCAAAATTCGAAAAAAATCGCGCTTGCGTCGCGCTGCGGTCGGCGGCTACCGGCCGATAGGTGCCGCCGCAAACGCTACGCAATGTATTTTTAAATCTGTAATATCTTCGAAAATATTCAAAGAAATTAGGTGCTGTAAAAGGCCATATAAATCTATGTTAAATCAACAATCTATTTATGGTATTTAATTAAATAAGGAATAATGCTGTAGTGCTTAAAATCGCTTCGAAAATTAGCTATTATTTGCCGTAAAAAGTAAATGACAAAAAATGGTTTTGTGGGATATCGATAAGAGATAGACATATACCATCGCGGACTTTTCTGTAGACCTTTTCAAGGTGTACAATACTTAGTACATTATTTTTATAAATCCTGTAAGGTAAGCCTGCGTACGCAATGTAAGCGGCAAGAAATGTTAGAATTTACGACACCACATTAGAAACCCTGAAAATAACAGTATTTCTCCATTATTTAATAGATGTTATTATACATAAAAACCTTCCTCTTGAATCACTCTACCTATTACAAAAAACCGCATCAAAATCCGTTGCGTAATTTTAAAGATTTAAGCATACAGACAAACAAACAGACAAAAATAGCGACTTTGTTTTATACTATGTAGTGATTAAAAACCCCAGTTGGTGTTAGAACATATCCAACGTTATGAAAGTATCTTAGTAAATTGAAAATTGCCGTCGCATCTAGGACTAGGGGCTGAAGCATCTCTGTACACTATCCAATAGCCACCCCCACCCCCGCGCCCGCGCACCAACCGCTCGCGCTGTCTGCACGTGCGAAGCGCAAGAAGCCACGCGCGCGTTGTACTCAGCTTTGCCTCCATGATGAAGGCCACCGGATTTAGCCGAAACTATAGTCGGACTTTCAAATATTAAAAAATCATCGAATTTTAGCGATGATAGCTCTAGTGGTTCCCGCGGTAGGTTCGCATGCCGAAGGGCGTGGGTTCTAACCCCAACAATGAGCTTGAGCTGCCGGGGAAATAAAACATCGTGAGGAAACCATAGCATGGTGGTAGCGTACTCTCTAGTACTCGACTGGCTAGCTACCACACGAGAGTTGGAAATCTGCCGGCAGCCACACTTGAAAGCCAGTTCCATTCCAGGCTAGGTGTGCTTTACCATCTTCGACGACACCGTCACTTAACATCAGGTGAGCTGTGGTCAAACACCTAGCTTGTCAAGGATAAAAAAAAATAAACGTGAGTAATGCCGCATAAGTGAAACTTAAACTTTTCTTTTTTGCAGTGATGATTTTACCAGTGCGTTATGCATGGTGTGCCGAGGGGCATAATCTCACGCCACATTTCAAGAATTCAGGTAAACATTATATTAATACACGTTTATGTCTATAATAATTATAAATAACAAGTAGTGAACCAAAAGCGCCCCTATACTATAACCCTTGTGGTGACTGCGAGCGGCATCGGAAGGCATAACATAGCGCAGAGCGATAATGACCATCCCGTGCGAGCGGCACGCGCAGACTGGCGCCACCGCCAGTAGCGCGAAAGGTCCCGCTCGTATATTTATAATTGTGCGAGCGAGAGAAAACGAGAAGCCGTCTCACTCGCGCAACATCATTCGATTTAATTTTGAGCAAATTATAGTGAAAATTATTTATAACAAATGCAAAATTAAATTATTCACACAGACAGAGTACAACAACGGTTCGAGTTTCTACACCCTGACATTGTATCCTTGTATATTTTATCGAAAACCGTGCACACAGGTTGGTCGCGGCCTCAGTTGTGCTCCCCCAGTTATGGCTCTGAGTGGGGATGGCAGCAGTACGAAGGTTCTTACACCTTCGATGTGATGCTGAGTTTCTACCTCAGCGGATCCACTTCGTTCACAGAAGAATTCACTAAGTATTTCCAGGACAGCAGCGAATTTAAGACTGGTAATTATTTTTTTAAATATTGTCAAAACATTGGGACTGTGGGATTATTGGTGATCGACTTATTTCGTGGAGAATACTTACACACGTGAGCTGTGGTCAAACACCTAGCTTTTCAACCATAAAAAATTACAATATTAGTAAATGTATTTACTAAACAAAATAAAAATAAAATCTTCTAAAAGTCCGTCAGAATGCTGGCAGCATTGCCGCGCTGGATGGCAATGCTTTGCTTTTGACCAAAGTAGATACCAGCATTCTGGTCACCAAACGACTCCTTTAAACGTTTGAATATTAGTTGATTTCACTTGTACTGTGAAATAAAGACTTAAAAAAAAAGTTCCTTAAAAAAAAAATTGTTACGCCGAAATTTTTGAAGCGTTTTGATATTTTCTAGCTGCATAGCTACATAGCTGTGCCCCGCGGTGTTACCTGCTACATGTTTTCGGGATAAAAAAGTAGATTATTTAATCCAGGGTGTCAGCTACGTCCATACCAAATTTCATCCAAATTCGTTCAGTAGTTTTTCGTGAAAGAGTAACAAACATCCATCCAAACTTTCACATTTATTATATTAGTAGGATTATATGTTCATTTTTTTTTATGGTTGACAGGCTTGTTGTTCGACCACAGCTCACCTGATGTTAAGTGACAGTGTAGTCGTAGATGGTAAATCACACCAAGCCTGGAATGGAACTGGCTCTCAAGTGAGGCTGCCGGAACACACCGTTAGATGCTTGGCGGCAGATTTCCAACTCTCGTGTGGCAGCTAGCTAGCCGAGTACTAGAGAGTACGCTACCACCATGCTGTGGTTTCCTCACGATGTTTTCCTTCACCGGCAGCTCAAGCTCATTGTTGGGGTTTGAACCCACACCCTTCGGCATGCGAACCGACCGTGCTAACCACTGAGCTATCATCGCTACAAAATCATCGTTCATATAGCTAATTAGGTATGTTTTTTTTTAATGTTTTCAGGCACTCCGCAAATCGTTTACCAAGTTTGTTCGAAGCTGTCACAATTTCTAAGCAGTAAGTTTTAACTTTCAAGTTATTTCTATAATTTTATTAAGGACAATGTTTATTTATGTGTTTGTCGATTCACGGCACAGTATTAAGACAAAAAATATTGTTAATATTAAATTGTTCAGGCGTTCCTTTGCGGAAGTTCATTTTGAATGTTCAAAGTATATATCTAGTTAAGCGGAAATAAACTAGATATATACCTTGAACAATTTTATTAATTTAATACTACGCATAGAACGGACACTGTTTCCTCCCAGACACAAAAAAAAAAGTTATTTTTTTAAATTATTATAATAATAATAAATATCATAGGACATTACACACAGCGCCATCTGACCCCAAACTAAGCAGAGCTTGTGCTATGGAAGACAGATAACTGATAGAATACATAAATACTTTTTTTTTGTTGTAAATACGTACTTAAAATACATACAGTACACCCAGACACAGAACACCTGACCTGATAATTTATAATAGGGTACCACTAAATACCACAAGTTCAAAGCCAAAAAAAAAATACGTTTCCTGTAGCACCGTAGCCGTAGCTCGTAGCGGCGTAGCCGCGTAGCAACTTCGTCGTAGCTCATAATTTCTCCTAAAAGATCAAGTAACCTACGATCCCATAGTCATTGGCTGAGTGACCGCGAGTAGCATTTACAACTTTTTTTTAAATTTAACATATCACCTTATTTTTTTAAAATGTAACATATCACCTGATGTTAATAGACGGTGTGGTCGAAGATGGTAAACACACCCAGCTTGGAATGACTCTTAAGTGACGCTGACGGAATACACCATAAATTACGTCACATATGTTAAGGGGGAGGGAGGGGGTCGACGAAGTGTGTCATTGCGACGACCTCCTGCTAAGCATATTTACCATATAACCTAGCTGTATAAAAATTTATCAATTACTAAGTTTACTAAAACCTTTCTATATCTCAAACGTGACTTGACTTTTTCAGAGGATTCCAGTGAATGGACACGAGATGATTTGGTCGAGATCTGGGCCTCAAGTGAGTTTTTTCTAATTATTTGTAAATAGATTAGTCAAGTGCAAAACACGTACCACAGATTGCATAGCAATTTTTTTTACAGATAATCCGACATACTGTAAATTCACTTATTTGTCGCTAAATTTTACAATTTAACTAATGCAAATTTATTTGTTTTTCACAAAATTTTATTGTTACTCACTAATGTAAATTTACTTTTTTTTCAGCTGGTACCATCATAACAGTGATAGTATACAGTTATAATACACAAAGTAAGTAGTTTGTTATCTTTATTAAATTTAACTTTCAAGTCAATTTCTTATCCATTTGTGATGTAAAATTCTTAAAAATGTGTGTATCCATGGCCAATCAACGACAAAAGTTTACATCGCGCAAGCAAAGTTTCTATGTCGAAACACGTGCAAACACGTTGCGATAGCCAATCAACGATGAGAGTCTACATCGCGCAAGCAAAGTTTCTATGTCGAAACACGTGCAAACACGTTGCGATAGCCAATCAACGATGAGAGTTTACATCGCGCAAGCAAAGTTTCTATGTCGAAACACGTGCAAACACGTTGCGATAGCCAATCAACGATGAGAGTTTACATCGCGCAAGCAAAGTTTCTATGTCGAAACACGTGCAAACACGTTGCGATAGCCAATCAACGATGAGAGTTTACATCGCGCAAGCAAAGTTTCTATGTCGAAACACGTGCAAACACGTTGCGATAGCCAATCAACGATGAGAGTCTACATCGCGCAAGCAAAGTTTCACCTATTTTATGATTCATAATAAGTTTTAATATAATAATTATTTTAGTCAATTATGTTTACCCACTGAATTTGTTTATTAACGTTTCTATAATATTTGCAGTGGGATACGTAATAGCCAACGGTAAGTTTGATTTATTTTAAATAATTTTTTTTTCAAATTTTTATTTTTTTTGTATATAGGGTGTTTCTCTAGATGACGGACATATTTCAAGGGGGTGTTCAGAAAGCGATACTGGTCTCAAATACGTCATAAAAACAATACCTTACAATTTGACCAAATTGTCCCACAAACTAATGTAATCAGACACATAACAAATCCAAGTAGGCATAAACAAATCCGGGCGTAAGCTATCTGTGCCTACACGTCGCGCGGCGCGGACGCAAAGCTGCGGCGGCGTCTGAGGGGTCACGGGCGGGGTTGCGTGTGATTCTCGGGTCAACGCAGTCAGTTCGCCACCTGCGTTCAGCGCGATTACAACGCCGCACCGTCCCGCCGCGCCGCCGCCGCGCCGCCGCCGCGCCGCATACCGCTCTCGCGTCGAGTGATGATTATTATTATTATTTATCGCTCATCGTGACGATTCCTTATCGATACACCAACGAAGAGTATTGGGATAATTGAGTTGTGTGTGTATGTACAAGAGTACTTTGACAAAATTCCATCCCGCGCGAATACCTACCTACTCAGGACGAGATATTATTTTTATTATCGGGTCATATTACGAATACGTGTACTTCGTTTAGTCGAACTATTGGACTGTCTCGAGAAATACCTACAGCTACAGCTGATATTCGATGTTTTTGCCGGTTCTAAGCTAGGTTGGTACTAACTCAACAAGTTCAATGAACTCTACTTGACGTTGAGTTTTCCTTTTTTGACGTTATACTTAGAAGTATTAGGGAAAATGGGAAAATTTAGCAGAAAGGAACGTATTACACTTGTACGAAACTAACCGATTAGTACATACAAACATCGCGTCTGCTCGAGCGAGCGCGCGGCGCGGGGCGGGCGGGCGACGACCGCTGTACTTGCCTACTCGAACGAAAGGCGCGTCGCGCCGCCAGCTGATCAGCTGTTTTTGGTGACCGTGAGTCTTGTAGTCCCGGGACAAAATTTGAACACCAATATCTTTTTAATGCTGGCGTAAATTCTTTTTATTTTATTTTTTTCCGTACTATATAAACCTAAATTATAACGTCATGAAATATGTCCGTCGTCTAGAGAAACAGGCTGTATAAATTGGCCAATTATATTCTTGGTATAATAATCTTTCGTATTTTTGTCAATGGACATAAAAAGCTTTGAAAAATCACATTTTTTAGTTTTACGATTCATTTTCATGGCAAAAATCATGATTGATCGCGCACCCAATTTGTGTTTTATATATTCCAGGGTAAGTAATAAAATCATAAAAAATAATTAGAAATAAGTTTATGTTTGTATTGTTTTGTTTTTTTTTTTAAATTTATTTATTTATTTTATTTTACATTCCAGGGTATTACAGCTACGCATCTAAGATCGCAGAGAAGTGCGAAGTGGATCTGGACGTGTACTACAAACGTTTGAAACATGACATAACAACTGGAAATCGTCACAGTTTCAACGGTGCGCTCAACAACGGCCGCCCCACATTCAGGCTCAACAAAGTTAGTCGGCAAAATATAATAGAACATAACTTTCATCAACATCAACATCAACACCAACACCAACACCAACATCAACATCAACATCAACATCAACATCAACATCAACATCAACATCAACATCAACATCAACATCAACATCAACATCAACATCAACATCAACATCAACATCAACATCAACATCAACATCAACATGAACATCAACATGAACATGAACATGAACATGAACATGAACATGAACATGAACATGAACATGAACATGAACATGAACATGAACATGAACATGAACATGAACATGAACATGAACATGAACATGAACATGAACATGAACATGAACATGAACATGAACATGAACATGAACATGAACATGAACATGAACATGAACATGAACATGAACATGAACATGAACATGAACATGAACATGAACATGAACATGAACATGAACATGAACATGAACATGAACATGAACATGAACATGAACATGAACATGAACATGAACATGAACATGAACATGAACATGAACATGAACATGAACATGAACATGAACATGAACATGAACATGAACATGAACATGAACATGAACATGAACATGAACATGAACATGAACATGAACATGAACATGAACATGAACATGAACATGAACATGAACATGAACATGAACATGAACATGAACATGAACATGAACATGAACATGAACATGAACATGAACATGAACATGAACATGAACATGAACATGAACATGAACATGAACATGAACATGAACATGAACATGAACATGAACATGAACATGAACATGAACATGAACATGAACATGAACATGAACATGAACATGAACATGAACATGAACATGAACATGAACATGAACATGAACATGAACATGGACATGGACATGGACATGGACATGAACATGAACATGAACATGAACATGAACATGAACATGACATGACATGACAGACATGAACATGAACATGAACATGGACATGGACATGGACATGGACATGAACATGAACATGAACATGAACATGAACATGAACATGAACATGAACATGAACATGAACATGAACATGAACATGAACATGAACATGAACATGAACATGAACATGAACATGAACATGAACATGAACATGAACATGAACATGAACATGAACATGAACATGAACATGAACATGAACATGAACATGAACATGAACATGAACATGAACATGAACATGAACATGAACATGAACATGAACATGAACATGAACATGAACATGAACATGAACATGAACATGAACATGAACATGAACATGAACATGAACATGAACATGAACATCAACATCAACATCAACATCAACATCAACATCAACATCAACATCAACATCAACATCAACATCAACATCAATATCAACATCAACATCAACATCAACATCAACAGCAATCAACTTCGACATCAACATCGACATCAACATCATCATCATCACTATCATCATCATCACCATCATAACCATCATAAACCTAATTTGTTTTTATAGTCAACGGACTAGATTTTTGACCACAGCTCACCTGATGTTAAGTAACAGTGTGGTCGAAGCTGGCACAGCTAGCCGGGAATGGAACTGACCTTCAAGTACAGCTGCCGAAACACACCATTTTAGAAGGCGGCGGATTTCCAACTCTCGCGTGGTAGCTAGCCAGCCGAGTACTACAGAGTACGCTACCACCATGCTGTGGTTTCCTCACGATGTTTCCCTTCACCGGCAGCTCAAGCTCATTGTTGGGGTTTGAACTCACCTTTTGGCATGTAAATCGACCGCGCTAATCACTGAGCTATCATCGCTATAAATTTATCTTGTAATTGGCTTGGTTTTTACACTTTTTAGATTGTTTTCCGTTCAAAGGAGAAATGTCTAATGGAGGAAATTTGACCCCCGTATAAATGTTTTTTTTTTAAATTTATTCTGCTCCTGAACTACGCCCGAGAAACGAAGGACCATTTTTTAAGATATTGTATCTAAATGTATAATTTTTTTTTTCAGAATCTTGGATTGTTATTTTTCCGTAAGTAATCAAATGTTTCCTCTTTATAATAGTATAGATAGATACTACGCGGTTTCACCCGCGTAGTTCCCGTTTCTGTAGAAATACAGGGATAAAAACCTATGTCACCCGGGGATAGTGTAGATTCCCAACGGTGAATGAATTTTTGAAATCGGTCCAGTAGTTTCGGAGCCTATTCAATACAAACAAACAAATCAAATATAATAGATATAGATTACAAAATTTTGTCTCATCGCAATCACACTAATAATGCTATAAATGGAAAAGTTTGTCTGTACTTCTTTACGCTGTAATTAAATTTGAAATAATAGCTTCATACAAAACTTTAAAAAAACGTTTTGCAAACTTTTTTGTAACACAAAGAGTTTATCTATCTATCTAATTGGAGTAAGTATAACTGACGTTTTAAATTTTAAGTAATGCTTATTATTTTCTAGGCGACGGCAGCTATATGTTCCGAGAAAAGCACAGAAAATACGCTCAGAAGATAGCTAAGTGTGGTAAGTACGTTTATTCCACCACACTGGTCAAAAGCGGGTTGGCACACATTCGAATGTTTGAAGACCGAGAAGGCCGGAACTGAGTTCTGAGTCTGACTCAGTCACAGAACAGTCTCAACCTCGATCAAGCGTTCGAAGAGTCAACACGTCCTGAAGATGCCTCGTGTAGAGGCGACACACGTGTCGGCAAGTGGTTACTGCAGAGAGGAAGGATTTTAACATTTTTGATTATTTTAAGTAGATTTTTATTTAATTTTTGTCAAATTAAGTATATTTCTAAGTTTATGAGTTCTAGATTTTATGTAAGATTAGGTTTTTTAATAATAAGCTATGCCAAATTAGTTTAATTTTAGTCCTCATCACTGTTGGAACTGGAACGATGAGCAGAAATAAACTAAATATATACTTTAATACTCATTTTAAAGATAATCTGGCGTAGGGATATGGTCAATTTAAGATTGAACGCCCTCGATGGCCAGCTTCTGTACCTGGCAATACCAAGATATCCATAAAAACGCACCGGTACCCCCAAATACTTTTCTTAAGAGTTGACTCCACGCTCGACGCCGTGAACCCTTCGAGCCCACCACTGAGCTATCGTAACAAAACTCGCTTATTTTTTTGCAGGAAGAACAGCAAACAACTTCAATGAAGCCTTCACCGGATTCTACAGAAGTAAGTATTTTTTTAATATATTTCAACCAATGACAATAAGATTAGTAGACTGTAAATGTAAAATAGCATATGCGCATTTTAGCATAAGCACTGCTAATAAATCGACAGCGAGAATGATTTTATTTTTTGTCTATAGTAGTATTTTTTATTTATTTATAATTATACGCTCCACAGACACTGGGGTCCGTGACCTTTGTCAACTTTAGTTACATTTTTTTTTTTTAGTAATCTGGCTTAAATATTGTAGTTCTTAAGTCAGATTACTTTTTTTTAATGGTTGACAAGCTAGGTTTTTTTTAAAATGTAAATATCATATAATGAGACGAACGATGCGCTCTCCTGATGGTAAGAGATAACGCATGTCCATGACCATTGCAGCGATACACAGAACTTTGAGTAACAAAACAAAGTCCAGGGCATCACTGCTTTGGCGCTCATTACTTTGAGACTTTCGATGGTTAGTCTCAACAGCCCAGTAATTTCGCTGCAGTACCCTTCAAACCGGAACACAGTAATGTTTACACACTACTGCTTGGTAAACAAATAAATAAATATCGTAGGACATTACACTCAGCGCCATCTGACCCCAAACTAAGCAGAGCTTGTGCTATGGAAGACAGATAACTGATAGAATACTTAAATACTTTTTTTTTTTGTAAATACATACTTATAATACATACAGTACACCCAGACACAGAACAAACATCGATGTTAGTCACACAAATGTTAGTCCTGAGTGGGAATCGAACCCACGCCCTTCAGCTCTCGAAGCAGACACACTACCAATGAACCAACAAGGCTGTAATTGGTGGCAGAATATCTGGTACTGCGGACCACCTAGACGACTTCCTGCTAAAGAAATATACCACAAAGTAAATAAATAATAGGTGTTTGACCAAAGATCATAAAAAAATGTAATTCAAAATTTGTATAAATACGAAAACAATAAGAATTAACATTACGAGATTAGTGGGTATATTGTAAGTTAAAATAAGATATGTTATAACTGTATGGGGAAATGGAACAGAGATGAAAAGAGTACTGAGAACACAAAAAAGAGCAGTCAGAACAGTGTTTGACTTAAAAAAGCGTTCGTCAGCAAGAAGACGTTTCAAGGATAATAACATCATAACAGCGATATCCTTATATATTTATACTTGCCTTCTTGAAATTCATGACGCAAAACTGATTAAAAATAGAGATGTGCATTCATACAATTTGCGAAATAAAGAAAATCTTTTTAACCCCAGAACTAGGCTGGTTAAAGTGGAAAAGCAAGGTATTCTTAATAAAATTTGCATGTTTAATAATTTGCCATGCAGTATAAGAAATTTACCTGCGAATGAATTTAAAAGGAAGATTAAGAAGTTCTGCCAACTTAATCCCTTTTATTCATTAAATGAATTTATGCGATCGCGACTTGTCGAATCATCCTTCTCTTAATGTAATTTGTGTGTATGTAGGTTTAAGGTGACATCATTATAAATTAACTTTTATTAGAATTATTTCTAAAATTCTAATAAAAGTTAATTTATAATGACCTTTGACATCATTATAAATTAACTTTTATTAGAATTTTAGAAATGTATTATTATTAAGTTAGTTTATAGATATATTATATTGACGTGAATGCGTATCTTGGTGTAATTACGTAGTTGTGACTTGCCCAGTGTAATAATTATATTATAAGGCCAATAAATTAAATAAATAAATAAATAAACCTTCGCATGTGCCCAAAAACTACTGTTTTCAGTATTTTATATATTTGTTTCAGTGGTGAGGTTGACCCAAAGTCTTTTCAATGAATGGAGTAGAGGACAGAAACGTAAGTTTTTCCAAGTTGTTTTTTTATATGTGTTAGCTTATGGTAAACTAGCTGCGCCTCGCGGTGTTATCCGCTTCAGGATAAAAAGTAGCCTATGTGTTAATCCAGGTGGTTAGGTGGTTAGATTAAAGTGCATTAATTTAAAAATAATAATAATTAATAAATAAAATCAAAATTAAACTTAATATGTACGTCAATTATTATAAAAAATCAAGTGTCATAGCACATGTGCAGTTGAGCGGCATGTGTGGATATGGGGCCGTCGAGTCGGGCGGCCACTGCACACAGGAAAAAAAGGAAAAAAAAAAAATTTTTTTATATTATTAAAATAGAAACCTAAAAGATTTTTGTAAATATTGGTGTGTTATTTAATATTGTAGAAAATTTTATGAAAATGTGTTTTTTTTCAGTTGGAGACTTTTATGCAAAGAGTAAGTATTAAGAAAATATTTTTTTTTGTTTGGTTTTGGCGTCGCATTTTGAGCTATTGCCAGTGTCAAGTGTTTTATGCAACGTAGCTATAGTTAAAGTCCATTCATGGTCAAGTACAGTGATGCTTTAGTAAAGTAGTGGCGACTTTACTATAAAGCTTCGATGGAGTTTTGGAAGCAACACGAAAACTCATGTTTCCCCACATTATATCATTTTCCCACACTCGCGCTTGTATTTCGGCACTTTATGGATAAAATACCACCATTTTTATGCATAAACACTCGACAAAACTTTAGTTTTGGAAAAATATACAACGGGGCGACACGACTCTTTCCACGTTCCTGCCAAAACTCTTTTTCTCTCTTATCTTTGTTGTTTATTGTAGAAAATTTATCCCGTTTTTGGGCATAATACCTGCAACGCGAGATCGCGATTTAGAATATCAGTAAAACTAAAAATCGTATAATTCGAAATGTCACGCTGTCGACGCAAGTGCACAGTACACCCAGACTCAGAACAACCATTAATATTAGTTAAACAAATGTTAGTCCTGAGCGGGAATCGAACCCATGCTCTTCAGCTCTCGAAGCAGACATACTACCAATGAATCAACAGGGCTGTCATATCATATGTCAAATGGTCTATATATAATGGTATATATTGACATTGATTGCTTATAAAGAAAGAGTTGATATACAAATGATGATTATTGTTTCCTTAATTGTATTGCGTATCTTTGCAGTGGCCTATGCGGCGAGCTATATCACGATATGCACTCGAGATGGTGTCATCTACAAGGAAATACAATCCAGAGGTGAGTTCAAAACTACTTGGTTAGGTTATACAAATACAAATACAAATACAAATCATTTATTAATAACACCAAAGTTACAGGTCATTTTTCCATTCATATTTAATAATGATTATCAAAATCATTACACATGTCAAAACAATGAAAATGAAAATGTCAATAAAGTAATATGTCACATATAAAATAATTATGTCAATATAATTAAATGTCCTGATACTACTGATACTATTGTCTGTCTTTTACTTGGTGGTAGACCTCCTTAGCAGGAGGTCGCCAAGGCAGGACACTTGTCAATAAAATCGAAATTAAAATGTATTTCAAAATACAAATACAAAATACAAAATATTTTTTTTGTCACTATAAATGATGCCCTATTAAAATATAACCCTGTATGCTGCTTTAACGTATAGCTGTAGTGCAGCAAACTGTGCTCTCCCTTAAATATGTACAAGTTAGGTAACAATAATATATAATTAGTTATAAGTATATAAATAAAAACTATCGATATAATAACGTAATAATTATAATAATAGTTATATGAGAAAATGGAAGCTAAGGATATAGTGGCTCAATACCGCGTGTGTGTGAATCAAAATCAAAACGTATTTATTTACTAAGTACGAGTGGCACAATATTGGTGCATAAATAAAAACGTCGCTTGGACCATGCTTATCCCAGAATTGAGTGTGCGAAAATTATATTAAATTTTTGTAGCGATGATAGCTCAGTGGTTAGCGCGGTAGGTTCGCATGCCGAAGGGCGTGGGTTCAAACCCCAACAATGAGCTTGAGCTGCCGGTGAAGGAAAACATCGTGAGGAAACCATAGCATGGTGGTAGCGTACTCTCTAGTACTCGGCTGGCTAGCTACCACCCTCAAGTTGAAAATCTGCCGCCAAGCATCTAACTGTGTGTTCCGGCAGCCTCACTTGAGAGCCAGTTCCATTCCAGGCTAGGGGTGATTTACCATCTTCGACCACACCTTCACTTAACATCAGGTGAGCTGTGGTCAAACACCTAGCCTGTCAACCATAAAAAAAAAAATTACTAGTTACTTATTAAATAATGTCAAATTTAGATTAATGAAATATGTCATCTAGTCTATAATCTCGGCTGCTAGAGGTATTGTTTTATGACATTGACGAGTATTTCAAACTAAAATATTATTAAATTACTAGTAGTAGTACTAGTACTATTACTACTTTTTTTGACACTTTGTTTTTATTCATTGACATGTAAATCAGTGTTTTGTAACTTTTTTTTTATGATGCACATAATTGAAATGATTTTACGAAATTTGACTTTTTTTAGGTGTTATCAATAAAATGTTTGTATTTTTATTTATGAAAATATAATCTTAGTAATGATATTTCCACAAATATTCACTTAATAACCGCACGGATTGCAATGTTGTGGCCTACTAGTCGGACAAAAATGACTCGATGTACACAGACAGATGTATTTTACGCGATCATTCCATCAAATTATGTATCGATTTTGATTATTCTTTTTTGCTTGGAAGATCATACGTCAGAGGTGGTGCCATATAAATTTTATCGAAATCGATCGAGCGGTTTTAAAAATATCAATAAAAATGTAAAAATTGTGTACATCAATGATATTTTCGTTTGGTCGGAAACCTCGCTGTTTCGTTGGAGCAGCGCGTTTAGTTGCCCTAAGGGTCATGGAGTCGGTTTTATTAAATTGTAAATTAATATATTGTTTTTCTTATTTTAGGTTGGCCATCAGTAAAGATATGCAACGAGAACAAATTCTCCAACGCCAATGAAGTCATAGAACACTACGACTTGAACAATTGTCGCGAGAAAGCAGACTCCATAGAAAATTCAATGACGGAAGGGAAAGGTTTTACAAACCGTAAGTAAACAAAAACCCCTTTTTACACGACTAAAAAAAAAAAAATATTTAAAAAAATTAAACCACCATAACTTGTAAACGCCTGAACTAATTTGGATGTATGGGATATCATTAGAATCCTGACATCGTTCCAAGTCTTACCAGTAATTTTTATGGTTTACATTATACACCATTATTTTTTAATTACTAGAAAAAAAATTATGGGTAACACAGACCGAGGGAGACATTGTAAACGTGCAATCAGAATTTTTGTTTACTTCATAATGTCGAAGTTATTACTAGTCAACATTATCCGAAATCCTGCCTCGAATTATGGACATAGCACTCGTTTACTGCAAGAGAGCACTATCCCCGGAGCAGCTGGCGGGAGCCGGCGCCGGCTTGCATTGCAATATTGCAGAAATATTTTCTTTCTCTCTCGCACTCGCGCGCGAGGCTCCCGCTGCAGGCGCGCGCGCGCCGCGGGTTTTGTGAATGAACTTGCGATGGACTAGGTAAATTCCTACGGGTACAATAATACTAACCTTTTTTTTTTAAAGTAAAAAAGTAATGAGACGAACGAGACGATAACGCCTGTCCATGACCGTTGCAGCGATACACAGAACTTTGGGTAACACAACAAAGTCCAGGGCATCGCTGCTTTGGCGCTCATTACTTTGAGACTTTCGATGGTTAGTCACAACAGCCCAGTAATTTCGCTAGCTGCAGTACCCTTCGAACCGGAACACAGTTTCGCGGCAGAATAACTGATACTGCGGTGGTACCTACCTAGACGACCTCCTGCTAAGGTCCTAAAAGTTTATATTGATGTGTGTTACTCTTTCACGCAAAAACTACAAAACAGATTTGGATGAAATTTGGTATGGTGGTAGCTGAAACCATAGGCCACTTTTTATCCCGAAATCATGTAGCGGGTAACAACGCGGGCGCAGCCAGTTTAATATAAAATACTTTTCATCCATTAACCAGCTCAGTGAAGGTCGTTTTATACTGGGGTCCTATACTAAAAGAATAAACATTTGTTTATACGACAAAATATTTGTCCTGGGTGGGAATTGAACCCAAGCCCGCAGCTCTGCTCTGCTCTGAAATGCGACGACATGAAGCCAAAAGTCTGTTCTATAACTAATTTAATTTAATTCGTGATTTTTTTAAATTTCAATTATTTGTTGCAGAAAATGAAAAAGCACTATACAAGTCTGTGAACTTCCTCGTTAATCTGTTTTCAAGTAAGTAAACATTGTAAGTCTATCTTTAAGTTTAATGGGCCGCCTTACACGTTCAATCATGATCACGATCCGCGATCCGCGATCCGCGATCATGATTTCAAAATTTCTAGATATTTTGCGATCCGGAGCATCAGTCCGTCAATCCGCTTCGTACACGATCAGTCTGGATCGCGATCATTGATCGCGGATCGCGGATCGCGCGCTACGTGTACGGGCTGCCTATGTATTGCTGAAATGGCATCCAATCTGGAAGTCCTTGGTTCGAATCTCGCGGCACGCTGTCTTTTTTAAGTCACGTTCGTACTGCTGGTAATTTCAAACGGTGAAGGAAACATTATAACTAAAGCTATACATGTCTCAGAATTATTTAAAATAAAAAGTTCTCAAAATTGTGGCTAAAAATCGTGAGTAGACTTCACGATTTTTAGCGGGAAGGCGGACAGAGTCATGTCGCCCCGTTGTATTATTTTCCAAAACTAGTGTTTTGTCGAGTGTTTATGCATAAAAATATATATGCATAAAATATAACGCGTATACTCGTCGTCGCTTCTCTGTGTGAACCGCATATTGTTTAAATGTTTCACATTTGCCGGTAGCGTCACCAAATTTTTAAGTATTAATTTCTATTTTCAGAAGATACCAGCTCGTGGACAAATGAAGACATTATAACTGTTTCTTACCAACGTAAGTAAATAAATAAATAAATATCGTAGGACTATACACCCAGCGCCATCTGGCCCCAAACTAAGCAAAGCTTGTGTGATGGAAGTCAGATAACTGATAGAATACATAAATACTTTTTTTTGTAAATACATACAGAACACCCAGACACAGAACAAACATTTGTTTATTCACGAAATGTTTGCCCTGAGTGGGAATCGAACCTACGCCCTACAGCTCTCAAGGCAGATATACTACCAATGAGCCAACGGGGCTTATATACGGAGGTATAGCGGCAACAGAAATACACTGTGGAACAATCACGGTTCATGAGATACAGCCTGGTGACAGACGGGCAGTGGAGTCTTAGTAATAGAGTCTCGTTTTACCTTTTGGGTACGGAACCCTAAAACATAATTTTAGTCAGTTCTTAGCAGATAAGGTGGTTCGGTTTCCATACAAATAAATTTTTGCCATTTATAGACAAATGGAGCATAATTTTACAGAGAAATCACAGCTACTGGCATTTATTTGCGGTAAATCACAATTGATTGTTTAAAACAATAGATTAATAGCATAAAATCAAATTTATGAATTATTGAATGAAACACTAGATTATTCTAGTAATCTATTGTTTTATTCAAGCAATTGTGATTTACCGCAAATAAAGACCAAAGTAAATGCCAGTAGCTGTGATTTCACTGTAAAATTATGCTCCATTTGTCTATAAATGGGGAAAAAATATTTGTATAGAAATCGAACCACCTTGCAGTAAGGTTATGTTTTTTTTTTCAGCCGCACAAAACTTGGCCATTTTCGCTAACAGCTACGACGAAAGATGTGAGTTAATTTATTCTATTTGAAAGCTTTTATCAATGTCCAATATTTTATAGCAATTATAAATAGATAAATATTGCAGAACTTTACACACAGCGCCATCTGACCCCTTGAAATTGAGCTGCCGGTGAAGGAAAACATCGCTAGAAAACCATAGCATGGTGGTAGCGTACTCTCTAGTACTCCGCTGGCTAGTTGTCTTCAAGTTGAAAATCTGTCGCCAAGCAACTAACAGTGCGTTCCGACAGCCTCACTTGAAAGTCATTTTACTAAATGTAAACTTAATGAGACGAACAAGACGCTCTCCTGACGGTAAGAGATAACGTATGTCCATGACCATTGCAGCGATACACAGAACTTTGAGTAGCAAAACCAAGTCCGGGCCATCACTGCTTTGACGCTCATTACTTTGACACTTTAGATGAACAGTTTCAACAAGCCTGTTCACAGTAATGTTTCCAAACTACTGCTTTGCGGAAGAATATCTGGTACCTACTGCGATAACAATTTTAAAAAGTTAAAATCGACAACTTGTTAGTAATTTAAAATTATATGGACGTTAGGAGAAAAATTGGATTGTTTACAAGTCTATTTATAAATTACTAGCGGACGCTTCACGGTTTCCCCGTGTAGTTCCCGTTCCTGTGGGAACACAGGGATAAAAGTAGCCTATGTCACCCGGGGATAGTGTAGCTTCCCAACGGTGAAAGAATTTTTGAAATCGGTCCAGTAGTTTCGGAGCCTATTCAATACAAACAAATCTTTCCACTTTATAATATTTATGTAGAAATGCCTTCAAATCTATACTTTTTTTTCAGTGGGTACAGCGGTGGTAAACTGTAAGTAGAACGTTTTTATTGTCTTTTTTGTTTAATGTAAAAAGTAATGCAACGTACGAGTCGCTCTCCTGATGGTAAGAGATAACGCCTGTCCATGACCATTGCTGTGATACACAGAACTTTGAGTAACGAAACAAAGTCCAGGGCATCGCTGCTTTGGCGCTCATTAAATAAATAAATAAATATCATAGGACATTACACACAGCGCCATCTGGCCCCAAACTAAGCAGAGCTTGTGCTATGGAAGACAGATAACTGATAGAATACATAAATACTTTTTTTTTTGTTGTACTTATTACTTATTACTTTATTACTTTGAGACTTTCGATGGTTAGTCTCAACAGCCCAGTAATTTCGTTGCAGTACCCAACACAGTAATGTTTACACACTACTGCTTAGCGGCAGAATATCTGGTACTGCGGTGGTGCCTACCTAGACGACCTGCTGCTAAGGAGATCTACCACCAACATACATACATACAGAAAAAAAAGTCAAATCAATAAATCAGTAAATCAGTAAATCAGTAAATCAGTAATATTTATTGGTCATAAATAACAATAATGTTAAAGGCAAGTCACATGTACAACAAAAAACCTTACGATTACACTTTAATGAATGAAGCTATACCTATACGAGTAATTAACAACGAACATACTACAGCGGAGGCTCCGTTTATGTACTACACATAAATGAGGATTCTGTTTCACCTAATTTGTAAAATGGATTGTTTTCCAAAAAAAATTTAATGGTTTTTCTTCGACAATTTTTCTTCGACAACTCTCTCTATAACGCCAGAAAATACGCAGTCCTCTCAGCGGCTCTGTATTGTTTTCATGTGTTATTGCGTTATCAATTTAAGCTTATTTATTATTTAGTAATTAAAGGAAAATAATCAAATGCTTGTTTTGAATGTGTGTTTTAGATTGGTTTGATTACTGCAAATCCATTGGCAGCCAAATCGGTTTAACATGGGATGAGTACATCAGTAAAGTATCTAAAACAGTCTCCCAAACAACAAAATACAATTATGGGGGCACAGCATTAGCTTCTGCCGACAACGTCAATGTAGTGGACTATAGAAATTCTGAAGACCAAAGTTATAACCGCAATAGAAACCAACAAGACACGACTGATGGCAACGCATCTGTTAAAGATTCACAACAAAGTAGCGGACAAAACCAACAAACTACCGACGAAACAAATGATACCAGTAACAAATCTCATCAATCAAGTGGACAAACACAAGACACAAGCGGCGAAACAGAACAATCTATTGGTCAAACAAGCGGTGGAACAGAACAATCTAGTGGTCAAACAAGCGGTGGAACAGAACAATCTAGTGGTCAAACAAGCGGTGGAACACAAAGCAGCAAGTCACAAAGAAATGATCAGAATAACTATGATGACTCTAGAGAATATGATCAATACGAATATAACTATAGCGTGAACAGCGAGGAAGAAAGTAGTGATGATAGAAATAATGGTAATAGTAGAAGTAACAATCAGGGCAATACTGGAGAAATTAATAGTGATAGGGCGACCAATAGTTATAACGATAAAGATAATAATAACACAAATAAATCGACGTCAGATGAATTCTTCAAAGATTATAGCGATGAAAATGAAAATTTTGACCAAAAAAATGACGATGATAACAACAATAGTGATGGCAACTCGAATACAAGCACAGAGAAGAATTTAGATAAATATGAAAATATGAATAGGCAGCGTAGCACTTCCGAAGAGAATGGGGATAATTCTCAAAATACTGATAATAATAATAGTCACCAAAATAATAGTGATCATAATGATAGCGACTATAATAATAGAGATAATAACAATGGGAATATAAACAATGAAACCGATGGAGAAGAATGTAGTAAAACAAAACCCAGAACGAAGAACCAGGTTAGTATAACTAAAACATATGTCATTAAAATACAAACGTAAATATTGAGTGGTAGAACCACCAACTAAAAATAAAGCTCCTTAGCGGGAGGTCGTCTAGGTAGGTGCCACCGCAGTACCAGATATTCTGCCGCCAAGCAGTAGTGTGTAAATATTACTGTGTTCCGGATTGAAGGGTACTGCAGCTAGTGTAATTACTGGGCTGTTGAGACTAACCATCGAAAGTCTCAAAGTAATGAGCGCCAAAGCAGCGATGCCTGGACTTTGTTTTGTTACTCAAAGTTCTGTGTATCGCTGCAATGGTCATGGACAGGCGTTATCTCTTACCATCAGGAGAGCGTCTCGTTCGTCCCATTATTTTTCACGTAAAAATAAGAATAATAATTACAATGAAAATTGTTGCGTTAATTTCAATTGCGCATTTGTCATTTGCCACGTACTCATACCAAACTAGAGGATGTCTCGCGGTTTCACCCGCATAGTTTCCGTTTTCGTGGGAATACAGGGATGAAAAGTAGTTTATACCACTCGGGGATAGTGTAGCGGCTCAACGGTAAAAGAATTTTTTAAATCGGTCCAGTAGTTTCGGAGCCTGTTCAATACAAACAAACAATCAATTCTTTCCAACATATATTGTCTGTGACATGATATAGCAGTATATATGTATACTGGCTAAACACTATCAGTTTTGTTATGGCTATAACTCAGTAAGTACCTGGACTTAGCTCACGAGATAACCACCATGTGTTGACTCGACGGTCATTGTCCCGATAGCCGTCACGGTGAACGGTCTTATAGCGAAGAGTCCTACAGTGAAGAGACCAACATCTTAAGAGGCTCTCGCTAGGCGGTTGGCTCAAGGGATAGATCCAAAAAGGAGATTTGAATGTTTGGTCGTCTATTATTATTACTTTTATGTAAAAAATAATAAGACGAACGATACGCTCTCCTGATGGTAAGAGATAACGCCTGTCCATGACCATTGCAGCGATACACAGAACTTTGAGTAACAATACAAAGTCCTTGCTGCTTTGGCGCTCATTACTTTGAGACTTTCGATGGTCAGTCTAAACGGCCCAGTAATGTCGCTGCAGTATCCTTCACAGTAATGTTTACACACTACTACTTAGCGGCAGAATAACTGGTACCGCGGTGGTACCTACCTAGATGACCTCCTGCTAAGGAGATCTACTACCAATTGAATATTAGTTTCTGTATTGTAAAATAATAATAATCCTACTCTATATCGATATAAATAATATTAATATGCATAGAGTTATGATTCCAGGACCCAGTATATTTGGTTCACATTATCCACCACTTTGTTTTTTTTTTCAGAATGGATCGTTAACCAGTATGGGTAAGTACATATAAATTCGGTATGTAAAGAAAAAAGACGTGTGGCACTCGGGGACTGCCGCGGTAAAGCTATTGCATAGCATTACAACCAATGCCACCTAGAGGCGAGTTGCTGAACTATAGAGACAAACGTGATATTTCAAAAAAGTCATTAAAAGTTCTGCTATTCATCGATAGATGGCAAAACTAAAAAGTATCACCGCTGTGCCGGTGGGAGTGGGGGGTGTTAGGTTATTTTCGTTACGGAATTTCTGGATTCGGTCTCCACGCTCAAGGCCTGCGATAGAAGCTATGCAATAGCTTAAAAAAACTTTACTGATTCCAAAACCATTTCGAAATATTACATTTCTGTACAATATTTTTACGTTTAAAATTCTGTAAACTATGAGATGGGGTTTATTTTAATAAAATACATAAAATAAACCTGACTTTAATGACGTCACCTAGTAGGGCAACTTCCATAGACTAAAAAAGCAATGGTAAACCGAAAAAAATACACGTACGTCGAGTTGTTTTTCGCTTTATTGATACAAATATCTGGATTATTTTACTTTAAGGCGGTTCGATTTCCATACAAATAATTTTCTGCCAGTTATGGACAAATGGAGCATAATTTTATAGTGAAATCACAGCTACTGGCATTGATTTTGGTCTTTGTTTGCGGGAAATCACAATTGCTTAAAAAAACAATAGATTAATAGCACGTTTGGACTCTGATATCGTTTTTATGACATCAAAATTTGTTTACTCATGTCATGAATTGTAAAAACCAGACGTGACAGAATGGCTTTACAGGTTTAACCTGCCCGATAGGGCAAATTAAAAAAATACTTGTCAGTTCTGTTGTCAAAGTTAATCAAATGTGTGAAATGTATTTGTATACTTTTTTGTTTTATAATTCAATATGGCAAAGGCGTATTCTACATATTCAGCCTACCTCATGACGTCATAACTATAAAAAGTTTGAAAACATATTAGAATTAAACTACCGCATAGAAAGCCAAAGTATTCAAATTAGTTTCTTAAAATAAAGTTTACTATCAGTAAAAAATATAAAATAAATACAAAAAAAAAAAACTTTACATACCGAATTGCTTTGCGGTTAATCTGAACGAAATGCTTAATTAAGTTATTAATAGTATATTAAGTAGAATATTTTTATATGTCACTGAAATTTTACCAAAATTATTTTTCATAATTTTTCAGGATGGCTAGCACAGAAGATACGCACGACGTCGAATTTAAAAAATATTTTCAACAACTTAACCAAATGTGAGTTATTTTAATTTGCACTTGAGATTTATTTATTTATTTATTTATTTATTTATTTATTTATTTATTTATTTATTTATTTATTTATTTATTTATTTATTTATTTATTTATTTATTTATTTATTTATTTATTTATTTATTTATTTATTTATTTATTTATTTATTTATTTATTTATTGTACAACAGATACTCCCTGTGCTTACAGATTACTCCAAAGCGCACAGAGAGTCAACATTACATAAAAATACAGTTCAAAATAACTTATTTATACTAATGATTCTTATTTATTATAACTAGCTGCGTCCTGCGGTGTTACCCGCTACATGTTTTCGGGATAAAAAGTAGCGTAACAGTTAATCCAGGGTCTCAGCTACCTCCATACCAAGTTTCATCCAAATCCTTTCAGTGGTTTTTGCGTGAAAGAGTAACAAACACACACCCATACTCACAAACTTTTGCATTTATTAAAATATTAGTAGGAGGATAGAAATATACAATATACTTACGTTTTCGGAATAAAAAGTAGCCTATGTAGTCTTCGACCACACCGTCACTTAACATCAGGTGAGCTGCGGTCAAACACCTAGCCTGTTAAGCATTAAAAAAAAACTAAAAAAGTTATCAATCAATCAATCACTGTAACACACACAGTAATTTTTACACAGCAGTACTGTGTTCCGGTTTGCAGCAAAATTACTGGGCTGTTGAGACTAACCATCGAAAGTATCAAAGTAAAAAGGCGCCAAAGCAGCGATGCCTGGACTTTGTTTTGCTGCTCAAAGTTCTGTGTATCGCTGCAATGGTCATGGACATGCGTTACCTCTTACCATCAGGAGAGCGTCTCGTTCGTCTCATTACTTTTCACATAAAAAAAATCACTCATCTTTAAATTCTTTCAGCATATTTATTACTTTGAAATTTATAAATGTTTTGTTTCATTTTTTAGTTCGTGTGAAGTCGTTCGATGACGTGTTGGAAGTCGTTACAAAACGTAAGAACTTTTTTTTTTATTAAACTACCGACTTGAACCGCTAAAACATCTACGTAGATTGTAAACCAAGAAATCATTTTGCCACAAGCAAAATGCCAAATCATTTTGCCACAAGCAAAATGCCAAATCATGTTGTCAAAGCCACAGAAGGTACTAGAACTGCTACTAGGCTGCATGAAGCTGCTTCGCTGTCATCCATGTCATCGTCATTGAACATTCCACCCAACTCACTGGAGCTGCTATGCCAGCGGGCCAGGGCCTCGCTCCGGGGCTTCAAGGAGCTGGGTTGGCTCGGGTAGACGCTGGCAGGGGGAAATGCGCAAAACACCCCAAGCGGGACGTCAGTGCAGGACCTGTCGCCCCCCCCCCCCCCCCTTTGAATAGAGCTTGAGCTACCGATGTAGGAAAACATCGTGAGAAAACCACAGCATGGTGGTAGCGTACTCTCTAGTACTCGGCTGGCTAGCTTCCACGCGAGAGTTGGAAATCTGCCGCCAAGCATCTAACTGTGTGTTCCGGCAGCCTCAATCGAGATTTCATTCCAGGCTAGGTGTGCTTTACCATCTTCGACCACACCGTCACTTAACATCAGATGAGTTGTGGTCAAACACCTAACCTGTCAACCACATTTAAAAAAACGTGTTGATTTCAAACTACGTCGAAGCTTGTAAAGTTATCATTCATTAACTACAAACTGTGACTTGGGCTCGTTTTATTTCATCAAATACTTGAAAATATCGTAATCGTCACCGGACAGTCACCAGTTTTTGGACCCTTCAAACCAGAACACAGTAATGGTTACACATTACTGCTTAGCGGCAGAATATCTGGTACTGCGGTGGTACCTACCTAGACGACCTCCTGCTAAGGAGATCTACCGCCAAGTAGATAGGGTATTTGGGATATTTTCTTTATTTGGGAGTCGTAAATAATAGTAATTTTGTAGTTTTCAAAATTGTTGTATTTTTCTTTCAGTATGCAGGGGTACCAGTGGATTATTCAACAACATGTTTAAAGGATCCCATCGTAAGTAAAACCTCAAAACAAAGAACTTTCTTGAAATCCGGAGCGGATTCGTTCGCGTATACACTACACTACACTTTGTAGCGATGATAGCTGAATGGTTAGCGCGGTCGATTCGCATACCGAAGGGCGTGGGTTCAAACCCCAACAATGAGCTTGAGCTGCCGGTGAAGGAAAACATCGTGAGGAAACCATAGCATGGTGGTAGCGTACTCTCTAGTACTCGGCTGGCTAGCTGCCACATGAGAGTTGAAAATTTGTCGCCAAGCATCTAACGGTGCTCATCCTTTACCACGCAGAAGTGGGACAATTTATAAAAAAATTAAACTGAATTTACAAACAAAGTATACAAGCACTTTATCAGTACCCATAGTGGCTTTGCTTACTTTATTAATTATGTAATTTTTTTTACAGTGGGAAGTCGTTACGTGGACGGTGAGTTTTTTTACAACAACCCAAGGCTCTTAGGGCAAATGGAAAGAGAAATGGGAATGAGAGACTCCCTTTCCCCTTATCTCTTACGTCTTAGACAGCTTTTGTTAAGTGGTTTAATAAGGTTGGTAACTAGCAGGTTAATAATAACAAGCTTATTAACCTGCTGGTGAAATGAAAACTGCTGGTGAAGGAAAATATTCTAAAGAAAATAATTCTAAATATTTTGTAGCGATGATAGCTCAGTGGTTAGCGCGGTAGGATCGCATGCCGAAGGGCGTGGGTTCAAAGCCCAACAATGACCTTGAGCTGCCGGTGAAGGAAAACATCGTGAGGAAACCATAGCATGGTGGTAGGGTACTTTCTAGTACTCGGCTGGCTAGCTACCACCCTCAAGTTGAAAATCTGCCGCCAAGCATCTAACGGTGTGTTCCGGCAGCCTCACTTGAGAGCCAGTTCCATTCCAGGCTAGGTGTGCTTTACCATCTTCGACCACACCTTCACTTAACATCAGGTGAGCTGTGGTCAAACAACTAGCCTGTCAACCATTAAAAAAAAAAAAAAAAAAAAGATGCATGGTAGTGCAATGGATTCCCTTGAAAATCTGCCGCCAAGGACCTAACGATGTATTCCGGCAGCTTCTCTAAAGAGCCAGTTCTCATTGCACACTATCCGTGTTAATTTGAAAATTCTGACTAACATCAATAACTAACTCAGAATTGTAAAAAATAATGCACTTTCACTCTATCCTTGAAGATCTTCAAGGATTGACAATCAAAAGAGCACGAAGTGAAAAATCTTTGCACTCGAGTGCAGCACGTGACTTGTCTCCCGCCTCAGCGAGGAAATGACTAAATGCAAAAAAAACTTCTACAATCACAAGATACTTTTATTTCAGGTATTAACTACTACATTAACAATATGACGTGAAAAGAAAAATGCGCGCGCAAGGCAAATTAAAAAAAGCGTACACCAAGGAGGTTCCGAGTCTGAGTTTTTAACAAATTAAAAACAGTTGTATGATAAATTCGTCACATGGAGGTAGAAGTAAATAGGTTTAATGACGTTTTGAATTCACAAACTTAGTGCACGCGATGTTCTAAATTCAAATTTACTTTATCCTCTAGCGGATAAAAACGACTTTTGCACTCAGATATCGAAGAGCAAAAATACTCTTTCCTCGCTGAGGCGGGAGACAAGTCACGTGCTGCACTCGAGTGCAGAGATTGTTCGCCTCGTGCTGGTTTGCTTCCCGCGCTAACGCTCAGGATTGTAATTTTAGAATCCTTCGCTCGCTCGCTCATCAACATTGAGCGCGCGGTTAAAAAGCAACTTTGCACTCTTGTATAACAAACAACTATTATTTCTTTTCTTTTCAATGTATTTGTACAAATTGATATTTAAAGGTTTCTTGTTGCAGTGGTTCTTGCTTTCCTGAGGTCTGGAGCTTGCACAAGCAAGGGTCCTATCGCAAGGACATATCGATCAAACGGTGAGTGAACTGGAGATTAAGAAAAGTTACCACAGCCTCGTTGGGAGACCATCTTACTACCTGGCTCTTGAGTCCAAATTCCACGACACGCCAGTCCTTTAGGGCATCCCGTCTAGGTACTGGTACCAGAGACGACCGAGAAAAAAACAATGAACAAGTTAAAAATTTGTTTAGATGGATGTTTGTTACTCTTTCACGCAAAAACTACTGAACGGATTTAGATGAAATTTGGTATGGAGGTAGCCGAGACTTTGGATTTATACATAGGCTACTTTTTATCCCGAAAACATGTAGCGGGTAACACCGCGGGGCGCAGCTAGTACAGAATATTACATCTAGTTTTATTTTAGGATGGGACAAGTCAAGAGTTTGTAACGTCAATTTCGGCAACAAGTGGGGCATCGCGAGTTACACGCACGACAAGTCGCTGGGCAGCATCGTCGACTACTACTCGCTGCACGATATAACTACCGTCATAAAGGAACATTTGAAATCTTTAAGCGAAGACCAAGGTAAGCACAATATACTTTATTATTTAATTATTATTTTTTTATATTTGACAGGCTAGGTGTTTGACCACAACTCACCTGATGTTAAGTGACGGTGTGGTCTAAGATGGTAAAGCACACCTAGCCTGGAATGGAACTGGCTCTCAAGTGAGGCTGCTGGAACACACCGTTAGATGCTTGGCGGCAGATTTCCAACTCTCGTGTGGTAGCTAGCCAGCCGAGTACTAGAGAGTACGCTACCACCATGCTATGGTTTCCTCACGATGTTTTCCTTCACCGGCAGCTCAAGCTCATTCTTGGGGTTTGAGCCCACGCTCTTCGGCATGCGAACCGACTGCGCTAACCACTAAGCTATCATCGCTACAAAATACACTTGGTGGTAGATTTCCTTAGCAGGAGGTCGTCTAGGTAAGTACCACCGCAGTACCAGTTATGTTAAAAAAAACGCGTTGTGGTCAAACACCTAGCCGGTCAATCACAAAAAAAAACTAGACGTGTTATTTGTTGTATTGTATACATATTGTATATTTTCTTGTTTTTCAGTTACTGAAAAGGTTATCCTAAATGCAATGCTCAAGATCGCATTCTACTTGGAAAGTGGTAAATGGCTTTTTTTTCTATTTATTTTATATTTTTTAGTGATAGTAAACTTTATTTTATGAAACTAATTTGAATAATCGAGCAAAGGTCCACACTCGCGGTTTGTCAACGAGCGATGGAGCGCAGCATACTGGGCGTAAGGTTATTAGACCGCATAAAAAACTCAGTACTGCGCTCCAAAACTCAGATCATTGACGTAACTCAAAAAGTTGCCGTGCTAAAGTGGGACTGGGCTGGACACGTCTACCGAATGCCAGCGGAGCTATGGGCGGAAACCACCACCGACCTCCGGGACCCATCCCGGAGGTTAAACGGCCACCAGGCCGGACTAGAAGACGGTGGAAAGATGATCTCGATGCGCACAATAACGAGTAGACCACAACAGCACAAAACAGAGAGGCGTGGAAGGGGGGGAGAGAGGCCTTTGCCCAGCAGTGGGACAAAGTGGGCTAAATAATAATAAATAATAAAAAAAATTGAATATTTTGGCTTAGTTTGTTTTTAATACGTTTTCAAACTTTTTATTTTTATGACGTCATGAATATGCCTTTGCCATATAAAACAAAACAGTAGACAATTGAAACATTTGATTAACTTTGACAACAGAACTGACAAGTTTTTTTTTAATTTGCGCCATCGGGCAGGCTAAAGCTGTAAAGCCGTTCTGTCACGTCTTCGGTTTTTTACAATTCATGACACGAAGTAAACAAATCTTATTTCATAAAAGCGATATCAGAGTCCAAATAACGTTTAAAGTAAAATAATCCAGATGGTTGTATCAATAAAGCGAAAAACAACTCGACGTACGTGTATTGAAGAGATTATTATGATCGCCGTTGACTTGACATTGACAAATTTTGTTTCGGATTGCCATTGCTTTTTTAGTCTATGAAAGTTGCCCGACGCGGTGACGTCATGAGACATCAATTGAAAGTCAAGTTTATTTTATGTATTTTATTAAAATAAACACCATCTCTTATTTTACAGAGTTTTAAACGTGAAAATATTGTACAGAAATGTTTTATTTCGAAATGGTTTTGGAATCAGTAAAGTTTTTTTTCTTTACATACCAAATTAAATAATCCCCCCTTTTTATTTAAGTTTGTTTTTGTTTATTGTTTATTTTTTTGTTTGTATGTATATATGTATTGTTAATTATGTTGAAATATATTTTATGTCTCAAATAAAGGGTTGTCTATTGTCTCATCATCATTATCATCACATGGACATAGGCCTCTCCCAAGACACGCCACTCAGCCCGATCTTCGGCTTTTCGCTTCCATCCACCGCCAGCTGTCCTACGTATATCGTAACTCCATCGAGTCTCAGGGCGTCCTACGCTACGCTTGCCAATACGCGGTCTCCACTCTAGAACACGTCTACCCCAGCGGTTATCGGTTCTGCGACAGATATGTCCAGCCCATTGCCACTTCAGCTTGCTAATACGCTGAGCTATGTCAATTGTATATTGTCTAATATAATAATTATTTATCTCGTTTTTTTCCAGATGACAGCAGTGATTGGACCGATGACGACGTGGTAACAGTTATTAGTAAATGTAAGTAGTTAATTTTATTTCACTACATAATAATTATAAAACAAAGTCTTCCGCCGCGTCTGTCTGTCTGTATGTTCGGGATAAACATAAAAACTACTGAACGTATTATCATGCGAGTGTCACCAATAGACAGAGTGATTCAATAGGAAGGTTTATGTGTTTACATGCATATGCACCACATTAGTATCTACATTGCACACGTGCAAAGCCGGGGCGGGTCGCTAGTCTCTACATAGTATAAAACAAAGTCGCTTCCCGCCGTCTGTACGCTTAGATCTTTTAAACTACTCAACGGATTTTAATGCGGTTTCCATGAATAGACAGAGTGATTCAAGAGGAAGGTTTATATGTATAATACATGCATATGCACTACATTAGTATCTACATTGCACACGTGCAAAGCCGGGGCGGGTCGCTAGTCTCTACATAGTATAAAACAAAGTCGCTTCCCGCCGTCTGTACGCTTAGATCTTTTAAACTACTCAACGGATTTTAATGCGGTTTCCATGAATAGACAGAGTGATTCAAGAGGAAGGTTTATATGTATAATACATGCATATGCACTACATTAGTATCTACATTGCACCCGTGCGAAGCCGGAGCGGGTCGCTAGTCTCTACATAGTATAAAACAAAGTCGCTTCCCGCCGTCTGTACGCTTTGATCTTTTAAACTACTCAACGGATTTTGATGCGGTTTCCATCAATAGACAGAATGATTCAAGAGGAAGGTTTATATGTATAATACTTGCACATGCACCACATAAGTATCTACATTGCACCCGTGCGAAGCCGGGACAGGTCGCATCTATAACCATTCACGCAAGAGGACCCTTGTACTCCAAAATTCCAATGGTTCTGAACTGATTCATATCCGGAACCCTCTCTTATTCGGAACCCCACGTCACCCAATTCTTTTCCCAAAATCATTTCTCATTTCATCCAATTACTTTTGTCCTGTCTTTTTTTTCTTTCGCGTCGTATCTTGAGCCGTGAGTGATCTTTGTCAGTGTTTTATATAATATTTTAAAGTATCAAAAGTTAAATAAGTTGCCTCGCAGCTATAGTTATAGTCAAAGTCCAGTCTTGGTCAAGTCCAGTCATGCTTTAGTAAAGTAGTGGCGACTTTACTATAAAGCTTCGATGGAGTTTTGGAAGCAACACGAAAACTCATATTTCACCACATTATATCATTTTCCCACACTCGCGCTTGTGATTCGGCACTTTATGAATAAAACACCACCATTTTTATGCATAAACACTCGACAAAACACTAGTTTTGGAAAAATATGACGGGGTGACACGACTCTTTGCGTGTTCCTGCCAAAAAAAAATACTCGAATTACTTCGATTATTTATCGAAGCTTTATAGTAAAGCCGCTACTACTTTACTAAAGCATGATTCGACTAGACTGACACGGACTGTACTTGACCAAGACTGGACTTTGACTATAACTATAGCTACGAGGCAACATATTTAACTTTTAATACTCTCCAATTACTTTTGTCCTGCCTTCAGCAGGGCGAAAGCCTTTTTTTTTGACGGCATGACGCTAAATAACTTTTCTTTATATTTCAGGTTTTGAAATCACGGGAGCAGTGGCAGCTGGTTACAGTTCAAACAGTAAGTTAAAACTATTTTTTTTTAATGTAACAGTAATGAGACGCCGCTGTGTGTAGTGTCCTAAGATATTTATTTATAGACCAGCGGACGCCTCGCGGTTTCACCCGCGTAGTTCCCGTTCCCGTGGGAACACAGGGATACAAAGTTGTCCATGCCACCCGGGGATAGTGTAGCTTCCCAACGGTGAAAGAATTTTTGAAATCGGTCCAGTAGTTTCGGAGCCTATTCAATACAAACAAACAAATATATTCTATAGATAGATAACCACAAAAAATATGCACGTTTATTAATATATAAAAGTAATGAGACGAACGAGACGCTCTCGTGATGGTAAGAGATAACGCATGTCCATGACCATTGCAGCGATACATAGTTTCTTTTTTGTGGTGGTCCGTCTTTTTTTTTAATTTGTCTATATTTAGTTTTGTTTTTACGATCTTTGTGTTTAACGGATCTATAGATGTTTTGCCGGATACCGGATACCGAATATCCGGCCAACCTTAAAACCGGAAAGCGGGATATCCGGCCGAACTTAGCCGTTTTAACCGAACACATCACGGTTGAGGTGGTTCGATTTCCATACAAATAAATTTTTCCATTTATGGACACATGGAGCATAATTTTACAGTAAAATAACAGCTACTGGCATTCATTTTGGTCTTCATTTGCTGTAAATCACAACTAAATCATAAATTTAATTTTATGCAAATAATCTACTGTTTTATTCAAGCAATTGTGATTACCAGATAGTTATCGAATATCCGTTTCATCTACAGTCTATGTTGTTTACTTATATAATACATTTTTTAATTTTCAGACGGCGGACAGGTCTTGAACGGTAAGTTTCCTCTACAGTTCTGTTAATAGTTTACTTGGTGGTAGATTTCCTTAGCAGGAGATCGATAGGTACCACCGCAGTACCAGTTGTTCTGCCGCTAAGCAGTAGTGTGTAAACATTACTGTGTTCCGGTTTGAAGGGTACTGCAGCTAGTAAAATTACTGGGCTGTTGAGACTAACCATCGAAAGTCTCTAAGTAATGAGCGCCAAAGCAGTGATACCCTCGACTTTTGTTTTGTTACTCAAAGTTCTGTGTATCGCTGCAATGGTCATGGACAAGCGTTATCTCTTACCATCAGGAGAGCGTCACGTTCGTCTCATTACTTTTTGCATAAAAAAAAATTAGTAATAGGTAAATACTGTTTGTTTGTAGTTCGTAACAATCAGTTTGGAAACCGCCTGAGAACAATAGGACCCATTTGGTAAATAAAATATAAATTCGTATCTGTTAAAGTAAGATTTTTAGCCAAATACAAATATTTAATTGATAACACCAATGTTACAAGTCACTTCAAAGTTTTAAACATGTCATTAAATGGGGTTTTAAACACTGATTACATGCCAAAATAAGGTATGTCGATATCCAAACATGTCAATACCAAAACAATATTGTCAATATATTAAAATGACATGACAAAAAAATCATAATTACTTACTAGTAATTCAATAATCTTTAAGTTTGAAATACTCGTCAATGTCATAAAACAGGGTCTCGAGCAGGCAAGATCTTAACTTGGTTCTGAAACACGAAGCACAAACCAAATAAATATTTAAAAGGTTGTAAAAAATTTAACAAGCGGAGTGTTTCTTTCTTAGAAGATTTTTGTATGAAACAAACCACAAACAAAGTTTACATAACTACAGTACAAAAATGAACAAAAATTTTGAAGTTCAGACAGGATAACGACTTTCTAAAATTCAATATTGCTATGTCAGGTTAGCTTGTTTTTATTAAATAATTGTTTATTTTTCAGAGTTGTATCAGTTCTTCCACGATCAGCTATCAGAATATAATGATGGTTTCAGCAAATATCACAGACAGAGCATAAAAACTGTTTCTACTTGCACCAAATTTAGAACTACAGGTACGAGTCAAGAGGAAAGTGATAAAACACGGCAATCCGCAAACTCAAATAATTCAGAACAGCATGATAGAGAAGGTAATACAGAAACTCAGAGAAACCAAGGAGACAGCAAAAGAAGCAGTACAGAAATATCAAGTCGTGAAACACATGACAGTGAGAACAGTGTAAGACACATGAGTGGTAACAATAGAAGAGATAACAAAAATAGTAGCGACATGTCATCTGAGAACACTCAAAAATCTAAAATCAGCGGGTCAAATTCTAATTGGCAAGAAGCAAAAAGTAGCAAAGCTGGTGAAAGCGGCAGAGGAGGCAATAATGAAGCCAGTTTAGGCGGAGGAGATAGCAGTGAATCGAGTTCAAGTGCAAGCTCAGCAAGTTCAAGTCAAATTGATGGAAAGTCAAGTAGTGGTAACGGTGAAGCAACCGCTGAGGCAGAAAGCAGAGCCAGTTCAACCCAAGAAAGCGGAGCTGATGGAAGTCAATTGGACGGCGGAAGTACTCATAGTGGGACATCCCATAACACTGGTCAGTCCCAAAACCAGTATAATCAAGAACAAAACAACGGACAGATTGTTAAGAAGCAAAACGATTATTTTATTTCAGAACAACATCAAAACTCGGCATCCGGACAAAAATTACATTCAGACACCAAGCAAAGTTTATATAAAGAAAATAATAATAATGCAGATGGGAGCAGTTCTGTCCTAAATATTCATCAACAAGGTGCTATGGACACCGCAGCTGGAAGGAGCTTCTCTGAAGGTAATCAAGTGAAATACCAAAATGGGCAAACTGTACAAAATTATATGGCTTCAGAATCATCGTTCAAGAACGAAAACAGCGCACATATGACGACGATCCAAACTAAAACTTCTGACGGTAACGGTGACACTTCTGTTAATAGTTATTCAACTTCTAACTCCGAGACTGCATCATCTTCAAGCTATGTAGAAAAAAAAACAGTTATAGAAACATTTTAGAACGAATTAGTCTTAGAACATCTTAAGCTACACCACACATTTTTATTTGAATATTGTAACAAAGCACTATGTGTGACTCTGGAAACTTTACATAAGGCTGGTATGACTTGGACTTGACTGTGGTGTAACCACCGCGACAGGAGTGAATATCATCAGTCATGTGATCTATTTTGTTTTAGGGGCACGACTTTTTTCCGTATTATAATTAAATTTTTACTTAGATTGAAAATGCTATTGCTTAGCTTCAGAATAATACGCATTTCGTTTTTTCATAAATTGGCTTTTTACGTTTATTGTATTTAGTAAAATGTGATGTAGAGATATTTAGTTGCATTCATATTATTTTTAAGATTGTAAACTTCAAAGCACGAGTTAGTTTATAACGGAGTAGGTATTTAGATAAGATTTATAACAAAGGTAGTATTTAGGTCGGTAGGTAAAGTCGCCATTACTTTACTAAAGCATGACTGGACTCGACCTTGAATTACTTTGTGTTACTTTAACTGTGACTATGACTTTGAATCATTCAACTTTATTTTTCATGATATAGGTACGTAAAAATATCTGAATACTTGACACTGGCAAATGTACATACTGCATCGCCAAAAACGAAATAGAAAATGTTACATAATTACCCGATGCGACGCCTTTGCCGATCTCGCTCAGTCCTAAAAAAATATATGAACTTCAGATGTCGGATAATGACATCGTACGATTAGTCGATCCCGCTCGCATCGCATCACGTTATGGGCAAACTATCTTAGTTTTAAGTGAATCCAATAAAAAAATGACCATTTCGCACTGTCCACGGAATCATGATGTATATTTATATTTGTAATGTAATAAATGCAATTCTCAATGGAAAAAATGTGTTATTTATTTTTAAACCCTTTCAATTATAAAGCGGAAAGATTCCGGTAACAACGGTGCTGCAGCGACAATACGCCTGAGTGGCTGCAGTCCGCATTATGCTGAGTCGAGGCCGGTTCATGACATAAAATTAAGTTTAAGTTAAGTTGCGGATAAAGTTAAGTTAATATATGTGTTAATAAATGTAGCGATGATAGCTCAGTGGTTAGCGCGGTAGGTTCGCATGCCGAAGGGCGTGGGTTCAAACCCCAACAATGAGCTTAAGCTACCGGTGAAGGAAAACATCGTGAGGAAACCATAGCATGGTGGTAGGGTACTTTCTAGTGCTCGGCTGGCTAGCTACCACCCTCAAGTTGAAAATCTGCCGCCAAGCATTTAACGGTGTGTTCCGGCAGCCTCACTTGAGAGCCAGTTCCATTCCAGGCTAGGTGTGCTTTACCATCTTCGACCACACCTTCACTTAACGTCAGGTGAGCTGAGGCCAAACAACTAGCCTGTCAACCATAAAAAAAAAAAAACAGTTAAGTAAAAATTTAACGAAAATACGGAAAAAAATCGTGCCCTAAAACAAAATACGTCACAAGACTGATGATAGTTAAGTTATAGTTAAATTAAGTTACGGACATCATGCATATTACTCATGTTATTACAGATAAATATATCTTTATCTCTAAAATATATTTCAACCTTTTATTTTTTGTTCAAGTCAATTGTTTCAATCGTCAATTTGTTTTGTTTTATTGTTTATTTTTGTATGTGTGTATTGTTAATTATGTTGAAATATGTTTTATGTCCCAAAAAATGTGTTGACTATTGTCTTTATTGTCTATTTTGGATTTGATGGGAACGTGGAAAGAGTCGTGTCGCTCCGTTGTATTTTTTCCAAAACTAGTGTTTTTTCGATTGTTTATGCATCAAAATGGTGGTGTTTTATTCATAAAGTGCCGAATTACAAGTGTGGAAAAATGATATAATGTGGTGAAACGTGACTTTTCGTGTTGCTTCCAAAACTCCATCGAAGCTTTATAGTGAAGTCGCCACTACTTAACATTACTAAAGCATGACTGGACTGACGCGGACTGTGCTTGACCAAGACTAGACTTTGACTATAACTATGGCTACGAGGCAACTTATTTAACTTATGAAACTTGAAAATGTAAAACACTTGACACTGGCAAATGCTCAAGAAAAAAAAACATTAAAGTCGCCACTAAATTATGACTGGACTTGACTGACACGGACTGTGCTTTGACGATTGAAGATTGGTCTTTGACTATAAATTCAATGAATTGACACAATATCATTTAATTTGTTCCATAAAACAATAGTTAGTTATCTGTTGTCAACCGACAATTCGGTATGTACAGAAAAAAATCTTTTACTGCAAGCAGTAGCTAAATATAAAAAAAATGAAAACAACAAATAAAGCAGTTTATAAAAATGTATTACTATAAAATAACATTACGTTTTGTTCGATAAATACAAAATTTTACGACTTACAATTTCTATTGTGAAATTCGTTTCTTAAGTACAAAAAATATTTTAAAAACGTATATACACCAGAAATACAGATAAGTACATAAAAAAATAATAAATTACCATTGTAACTTAATATGTAGCGTTAATAGCTTAGTGGATAGCACGGTCAGTTCACTCTCCAAATGACGTAGGTTCAGACCCCAACAATGAGCTCGAGCTGACGGTGAAGGAAAACATCGTGAGGAAACCACAGCATGGTGGTAGCGTACTCTCTAGTACTCGGCTGGCTAGCTACCACGCGAGAGTTGAAAATCTGCCGCCAAGCATCTAACGGTGTGTTCCGGCAGCCTCACTTGAGAGCCAGTTGCATTCCAAACTTATTTAAACAAATGAATCTCTTTTCTTATAATATAACCAACGACATCTTACCATGTAGACATTACATAAGACTTTGCTAAACATAATTTGATGCATTTATTTTATTTTACAAATATTAACTAAATTTACGTGAATACTATACTAATGGGAGCGCTTTGTATCATGTTATAAACAACACAAACTATAGCCAAAGAATTTGGTAATATGTGAGTATGTACTGTCTTGTACCATTTCAAAACATCTTGAGAAAATCATAGCATGGTGGTAGCGTACTCTCTAGTACTACTAATAACGGTGACAGGTAGACGCTTTAACTATTCACAGAATATTTAGTTTTAGGTTCTCTCTAAATGTAATTAGTTAAAATAAAATAAATTAAATAATTAAGGGAGCTCCCATACAATAGAAGAGTTTTCTCCGTTGCGGAACCCTTCGTGCGCGAGTCCCACTCGCACTTGGCCGGTTTTTAAAAACCGCTTGATCGATTTCGTTAAAATTTACATGGGACCATCTCTAAACTATGATCTACTAAGCAAAAAAAGAATCATCAAAATCGATTCGATCGATTTGTAGCGATGATAGCTCAGTGGTTAGCGCGGTAGGTTCGCATGCCGAAGGGAGTGGGTTCAAACCCCAACAATGAACTTGAGCTGCCGGTGAAGGAAAACATCGTGAGGAAACCATAGCATGGTGGTAGCGTACTCTCTAGTACTCAGCTGGCTAGCTGCCTCACGAGAGTTGAAAATCTGCCGCCAAGCATCTAACGGCGTGTTCCGGCAGCCTCACTTGACTCAGTTCCATTCCAAGCTAGCTGTACCATCTTTGACCACACTCACTTAACATCAAGTAAGCTGTCGTCAAACACCAAGCCTGTCAATAATAAAAAAAGTAGCAATAGTAGTAGTAGTTTTCTTGTATGTAATTGATAATTATGTTGAAATGACTGTGTTTTATGTCCCAAATAGAGTGTTGTCTATTGTCAAACAAAAATCTCGTATATTTTACCTGTGGTGATTTTTGTGAGGGATATATGCCGTATTGGTGGAGCACTTTTATAGGCACGACTCGTGCTAATGCATCGACTGAGAAAGGTGTAATGTCTATGTAAGTCATTCGGTTGGAACGTTAGTTTTTACGCTAAGCTTACTAAGTATAAATCTAGAAATATGTTAAATATTTTGCCGGAACATAGCTGTGATCTCTTCTATTGTCTTGTTTTTCGTTTCGGGCACTTTGAATTTGATAAATATGATGAAAAATATCTGCAGTATACCAAACAGCAAGAATACGTTTGTCCCCATGCGAAGCTGAAAAAAAAATATTTGGTTAATAACTTATTTAAATCATTTCAAGAAATACACATTATAATTGGTCACATTTTCAAGAGCTTAAAAAAATAGGACGGCTCGCGGTTTCAATCGCGTATTTCCCGTTCCCGTGGGAATACAAGGATAAAAAGTAGCCTATGTCACCCGGGGATAGTGTAGCTTCCCAACGGTGAAAGAATTTTTGAAATCGGTCCAGTAGTTTCAGAGCCTAGTCAATACAAACAAACAATCAAATCTTTCCTCTTTATAATAGTACAGATAGATATACTAGCTGCGCCCCGCGGTTACCCGCTACATGTTTTCGGGATAAAAAGTAGCCTATGTGTTAATCCAGGGTCTCAGCTACCTCCATACGAAATTTTATCCAAATCCGTTCAGTAGTTTTTGCGTGAAAGAGTAACAAACATCCATCCAAACTTTCACATTTATAATATTAGTGGGATTATAGAGATAAACTTGTTGTTAGAAACGTGATAAGGGATTTAATTAATAACTCTTTTTTTATGGTTAACAGGCTAGGAGTTGTTAAGTGACGGTGTGGTCGAAGATGGTAAACACACCTAGCCTGGTATGAAACTGGTTCTCAAGTGAGGCTGCCGGAACACACCGTTAGATGCTTGGCGGCAGATGTTCAACTCTCGTGTGGTAGCTGCCAGCCGAGTACTAGAGAGTACGCTACCACCATGCGATACAAATACGTTTACCATAGGCTCCCGAACTAGTCGAAGACTGTGTGTCAGGAGTCAGTGGCTTCTCTTATTATATGATAAATCTTACAAAACAATAGAGGTTAATTCATTAATTTTGAATTTATATAAAGTGCTGGCAAAATTTGAATTATCAAGTGATCCAATATGGCAATCGATTTGAGCGCGCTCGGGAAAAGTAACTTACAGAGAGCGGTAGGAAGCTGAGCCCCACTATAAAGTTGGCTAGCCAGTTGATAGTAACCGCAACAGCTGACGCGGCTGGGCGCGACGATTGGTTGAATAATTCTGAAACGATAGGACACATATCATTAATAATTATTTTTTTCATAATATCTGTATGTATTATATGTAAGTATGTGTTTACAAAAAAAAAAGTATTTTAAGTATTCTATCAGTTATCTGACTTCCATAGTACAAGCTTTGCTTAGTTTGGGGTCAGATGGCGCTGTGTGCTATACTTTTTTTTTTGTAAATACTTGCTTATAATACATACAGAACACCCAGACACAGGACAAACATTTGTTGATACATAAAATGTTTGTCCTGAGCGGGAATCGAACCCACGCTTTCCAGCTCATAAGGCAGATATCATCATGGTGTAAGCAATAAAGAGTTTTATGCCTTAGAGATTTTCCCTGGAGAAAAATAAATTTTGTGGGCGACTCACCAGTGACGAGGAACCAAGGGATAGAGCCGGGCCCCACCGCAAACATCACCACGAAAAGTATCACCAGGGCGATACACAGGTACGACACCCACTCGTGGTGGGTCTGAGAAAAACATACACACTAAATTAGTTATTATTACAAGATATACCCACTAAATTAGTCGTTATTACAAGATGTACCCACTAAATTAGTCTTTATTATAAGATGTGTCCACTAAATTAGTAGTTATTACAAGATTTGTCCACTAAATTAGTCGTTATTACAAGATATAGCCACTAAATTAGTCGTTATTACAAGATATACCCAATGCATAATTCCATCTCATCCACTGGAGCTACTATGCCAGCGACCCAGAGCCTCGCTCTGATACTTCAAGAAGCTGGGTTGGCTCGGGTAGACGCTGCCAGGGGGAAATGCGCAATACACCCCAAGCGGGACGTCAGTGCAGGACTTATCACACCCGTTCCGAACAAAAATAAGATATACCCACAAAATTAGTCGTTATTACAGGATATACCCACTAAATTAACTGTTATTACAAGATGTACCCACTAAATTAGTCGTTATTAAAAGTATTATACAGAAGCGGGGTCGAGCGACGTAGAGCGGAACCATTAAAAGAGGTGACTCAAAATTCAAGATATTTATTACTTCCATACAGTACAAAAAGTTGTAAATACATCGCTGTATATGGTTTAAGAGCTGTCCTGGGTGGGAATCGAACCCATGACATGGCATGACATGTCCTTCGTCTTATTACACTAAAAACAGTATAACTTATTGGAGCCCAGATTTTGTACTCCAAAATTACAACGAATCTATTATCTATAAATTTTTGTATGTATTTTAAAATTTACGGTAACAAATTTCTTTGTTGCGAATAAATTCGGTGTTTTTTTATATATAAAATGTGGGTACTTACGAATAAGCTGGCGACGCTCAACCCCACGGTGCACAACAGCATGCCCGTGAACCCAGCCAGCAAGAGGGTCTTCCGTCCCGCTCGCTCCACCAACAGTAGACTGAGAAAGGTCATTACCACGTTCATTGCTCCCATACCTGAAAAAGTACGATCAGTATGTAAATTAACCGATCGCGCAAGAAACTATCAGAGCTACTCTCAATTGTTACAAAAAAAAAATCTTACAATTACACTTTAAGTTGTGAAAGTAATGAGACAAGCGATACGCTCTCCTGATGGCAAGAAATAACGCATGTCCATGAACACAGAACTTTGAGAAGCAAAACAAAGTCCTGGGCATCGCTGCTTTGGCGCTCATTACTTTGACACTTTCGATGGTAAGCCTTGTAATGTCGCTGCAGTACCCTTCACAGTAATGTTTACACACTACTGCTTGGCGGCAGAATATCTGGTACTGCGGTGGTACCTACCGCGGTACCAGATATTCTGCCGCCTAGACCTAGACAAATTCCTGCAAAGGAAATCTACCACCAAAAATCATCTCTGCAGTTATAAGGAAAAAAAGCAAAATTAAGAATTTTGAAAAACCCACAACGGTTAAAAAGTAATTGTCACCTATCTAAGATAATGCACCAATCAAACCCAAACCCATAACTGAAAACTGCATCAAAATCGTACTAGTAGTTTTGGAGAAAAATAGCAACATGGATTTGCACAAACAATGTTTGCTGCAGCGCCCCCTGGCGAGTTGTCACCGTAACATCTATCTAAGATAATGCACCAATCAAACCCGAACCCATAACTGAAAACTGCATCAAAATCGTACTAGTAGTTTTGGAGAAAAATGGCAACATGTATTTGCACAAATAAACATCTGCTCACCCCAAACGCATACACCGTCTCCGTTGCGTCGTGGGTAAAAAAGACTGCAGATCTACATTCGTCACACAAACGTTTGACCTGAATAGGAATGGAACCAATGAGGCAACAGGGCAGTTCTGATTCCTCGATGGATGTCCGGATTCTATAAAATGTAGGGTCTGGAGTACAAAAGTCCTCACCAAGTGTAGCATACTGCGAGTTAGTTTCCCCGAGGTTGACGTTCAGGAAGATGTCGGTGGAGAAGAAGATGACGGCGTTGATCCCGGACAGCTGCTGAGAGACCATCACCGTCGCCGCGATGATGAGTGGCGACCGCAGGGCGCGGTTGCTGAGCAGTTCTCTCAGAGTCACTTTTTTGCTCACTTTGTTTTTCTCAGCTTCCTGAAAATTGGTTTCACTTTCAAAATTAATTTGAAAACAAACCAAAACTCATTGATGCGTTACATTGTATTGCATTATATTATGTTGTTGTTGTGTTGGGTTGGGATGAGGTGGGTTGGGATTGGATGTGTTGTGTTGGGGGCCGCTAGCGTCAGACATGAGGTTGTTTAGCGCTAGTTGCTTTCTGGCCCCCGAGGTGGGTTGTGACACATTGTGTATGGTGTACGTGATGTGTCACGACGAAAGAGGGTAGTCCAGTGACGGGCTGGAGAGGGGTTTTTCCGCGCGTTCCTCTAGATTTGGAGGAACGTGCGTAGAAGCTCGTGTGTGGTGGGCTCGGCTCCGACCGAGTGGAGTGGAGTGGACGTGAGGGCTCTCCACGTGTCTCTCAGATAGGCTGAGGGCACAGTGGACGAGCCGAGTGGGAGGGGGTTGCGGGATGGGAGGAGTGCCAATTTGGCGATCCCCATTACCATCGGCCGAAGTGGCAGGTGATGGGGCCACTTATCTGACCCGTCGCACGGAGACCACGGGCGTCTGGATATGGGGCCGTCTGGATAAGGTTGCGAGGGATTTACCTGATGCATTTCTTCCATTTCCCCGTGAACAGCAACGTCGCCGCGTAACCAGTTAAGAGCTGAAACAATAATTGTCATTTTAGTATGACCATGTTAAAAAAAAGTCCCTAAACCCCTTAACTTAGTAGAATCCTCTCCATACTAAGGTTGCCTGGGAGAGATCGCTCTTAGCGATAAGGCTGCCAATTGTTCCCACTACTGTTAAGTTTATCCTACTAGTCCTACTAATATTAATCCAACTACTATTAATATTAATATTAATTTCATTGGTATTTATTTGATTCTTCTTTTTAAATTTATTTTTACATTAGGTACATATAAAACATAAATAATATAAAAAACTTAAAAACTTGTATGCCGCCGGCAGCGGGGCAGGGCTCAAGCTGCCGGTGGTTAGGGCTGCAGAGTGAGGAACCTCCTCACAGCGCGCCGTGTCCAGGATCACTGCCTTTTGAAGCTGACCCTGGACCCAACCGTCTAGCGAGAGTCTCTTAAGATGTCGGTCGAGACTCTTCGCTATAAGACCGTTTACCGTGACAACTATCGGGACAATGATCGTCGAATCAACATCCCACATGGCGGTTACCTCGTGAGCCAAGTCAAGGTACTTGCTGAGCTTGTCCTCGGCCTTCACGAGATTCTCATTGATCATTCTATTAATTCTATTAATTTTATTATTATAAATGCGAAAGTTTGTGTGTATGTTTGTTACTCTTTCAAGAAAAAACCTGCTGTATGGATTTGGATGAAATTTGGTATGGAGGTAGCCGATATCCTGGATTAACACATAGGCTATTTTTTATCCCGAAACCATGTAGCGGGTAACACCGTAGGGCGCAGCTAGTATTATTATAATTGGTGTGAACAATAAAGAGTTGTACGTAAGATGCTAAAGCACAGCTAGCCTCGACTTGAACTGGCTCTCAAGTGACACGGTGGTGGTTTTTCTACCTCTTTGCGCGCGCAGTTCCAGCCCCTTGTTCAGGAGTAAGTATTTAGGAGACTCCGGGCAGAACGGCAGCGTGATGCACTGGATGACTGCGGGTACAGCCGTGGCCGCCAGCAGGTATGGCCAGCCCGACTCCGTGCCCAAGACACTCTGCAGCCCTAGCACTTGCGAGAGCAATATCGTCATCGTAATCACTAGCTGGTACACGGTGCCGACCTGGAATTAAAAAAAAAAAAAAAAATATCGTAGGACATTACACACAGCGCGGAGTTTTGGCGGGAACGCGGGAAGAGTCGTGTCGCTCCGTTGTATTTTTTTCCAAAACTTGTGTTTTGTCGAGTGTTTATGCATAAAAATGGTGGTGTTTTATTCATAAAGTGCCGAATTACAAGCGCGAGTGTGGGAAAATGATATAATGTGGTGAAACATGAGTTTTCGTGTTGCTTCCAAAACTCCATCGAAGCTTTATAGTAAAGTCGCCACTGCTTTACTAAAGCATGACTGGCACGAACTGACACGAACTGGACTTGACAAAGACGACTTTGACGATAATTATAGCTAAGATACAGCAGAAATAACACTTAAGACAAGGCAGTATGGCTCTATAGCTTTAGCCTGCCCGAAAGGGCAAATTATTAAAAAAAAAAAAAAAAAATATTACACACAGCGCCATCTGACCCCAAACTAAGCAAAGCTTGTACTATGGAGATCAGGTAACTGATAGAATACTTTAATACTTTTTTTTTTTGTAAATACATACTTATAATACATACATAGAACAGCGAGGTTTCGGAACAAACGAAAATATCATCGATGTGTAATTTTTTTTTAGATTTTTGTTGATTTTTAGGGTTCCGTACCCAAAGGGTAAAAACGGGACCCTATTACTGAGACTTCGCTGTCCGTCCGTCCGTCCGTCGTTCACCAGGCTGTATCTCAAGAACGGTGATAGTTAGACAGTTGAAATGTTCACAGACGATGTATTTCTATTGCCGCTATAACAACAAATACTAAAAATAAAATAAAATAAATATTTAAGGGCTCCCATACAACAAACTTGATTTTTTTACCGTTTCTTGCTCGATACTAATAACGGTGACAGGTAGACGCTTTAACTATTCACAGAATATTTAGTTTTAGGTTCTCTCTAAATGTAATTAGTTAAAATAAAATAAATTAAATAATTAAGGGAGCTCCCATACAATAGAAGAGTTTTCTCCGTTGCGGAACCCTTCGTGCGCGAGTCCCACTCGCACTTGGCCGGTTTTTAAAAACCGCTTGATCGATTTCGTTAAAATTTACATGGGACCATCTCTAAACTATGATCTACTAAGCAAAAAAAGAATCATCAAAATCGATTCGATCGATTTGTAGCGATGATAGCTCAGTGGTTAGCGCGGTAGGTTCGCATGCCGAAGGGAGTGGGTTCAAACCCCAACAATGAACTTGAGCTGCCGGTGAAGGAAAACATCGTGAGGAAACCATAGCATGGTGGTAGCGTACTCTCTAGTACTCGGTTGGCTAGCTGCCACACGAGAGTTGAAAATCTGCCGCCAAGCACCTAACGGTGTGTTCCGGCAGCCTCACTTGAGAGCCTGTTCCATTCAAAGGTGTGCTTTACAATCTTCGACCACACCGTCACTTAACATCAGGTGAGCTGTGAACAAACAACTAGCCTGTCAACTAAAAAAAAAAAAATTTAATAAAAAAAAAAGATTCGTTATTTGCGGATTTATCGTACATACAACAAAGGTACATACAAAAATAACTTTGAAAAGACAAAAGTGTCAAGAACTTGATACTTACTGAGCCTCGGATAGAAACGGGAGAGATTTCGGACAGGTACAGCGGCGCCAAGCCCGCGTTCAAGCCACTGTTTACGCCGATCACAAGCCTAAAACCAACAACAATTTTATCTTATAACTAACTGGCAGACGCCTCGCGGTTTCACCAGCGTAGTTCCCGTTCCCGTGGGAATACAGGGATAAAAAGTAGCCTATGTCACCCGGGGATAGTGTAGCTTCCCAACGGTGAAAGAATTTTTGAAATCGGTTCAGCAGTTTCGGGGCCTATTCAATACAAACAAATCTTTCCTCGTTATAATAGTAGTACAGATGTGATCATTGATTGATTCAGGCGTTACTTTGCGGAAGTTCATATTGAATATTCAAGGTATATATCTAGTTTATTTCCGCTTAACAGTCGTTCCAGTTACAACAGTGATGAGGGCTTACATTTAACTAATTTGACAACAACTTATTAATTAAAAACCTAATCTTACTTAAAATCTAGAACTAATTTGACATAAATATGATATCCTTAAAAACTAACACATTTTGTTTAAATTGAAACGGTTGTGATTAGTTCTCTCTAATTTTTAGGGTTCCGTACCTAAAGGGTAAAACGGGACCCTATTACTAAGAGTCCGCTGTCCGTCTGTCAGCAGGCTGTATCTCATAAATTATACATATTTATTTCATATGATTATATATTTATTTTGTTTTTTTTTTTATGAATTGGTCAGTGCTGAAAATCAGCGCTGTGGAGTAATCCCCAGCACAATTGCTGAGCGCTGACCTTTTTTTCTCCTAGTTGATGCACCAGCCACTGCAGCGATAACCCGCTTATTATCTTGTGAAATTTGTTGTCTTTTTGTTAACATGTATCTTTTCTCTTGACGATGTTTTTTACTAATGAAATGATTATTATTATTTTTGCTAACGTTTTTTTTTTTTTTCTTTTAATGTGATTTGTTTTTTTTTTTAAGTATATTTATTAATTATTTTTTTGCTTTTTTTGTGTGACATAATTGTAAGTGTGCTAACGTTTTTATGTCAATAAATAATTTGAATTTGAATTTGAATTTATTTGTGTGTTTTGTTTGTTCTTATCTGTTGTTGTGTCTGGTGTATTGTTGGGGAAAAAATAAATGTTTTTCTTTCTTTCTTTCTTTCTTTCATGAACCGTGATAGTTAGACAGTTGAAATTTTCACAGATGATGTATTTCTGTTGCCGCTATAACGACAAATAGACAAACGACCTCCTGCTAAGGAGATACCGCCTAAATTCCTTAAAAATGCGAATGGAGTCTGGTCAGTATCTCACCTCCCCACAATAAGCATTTCAGCTGATTTGAGGCTCTTAGCGCTTCCTTCAAATGCTGCGCCGATGAAGACCAAAACGTTGTTCAGTAGTAGACCACCTTTACGACCGAATCTGGAACAAAAATCAATATGTTAAAGGCACAATTCAAAGTCAAAGTCAAACGCAATTAATTTTTTTATGTTTACCAGGCTAAATGTTTGACCACAGCTCACCTGATGTTAAGTGACGGTGTGATCGAAGATGGTAAAGCACACCTCGCCTGGAATGGACTGAGGCTGCCGGAACACACCGTTAGATGCTTGGCGGCAGATTTTTAACTCTCGTGCGGTAGCTAGCCAGCCGAGTACTAGAGAGTACGCTACGACCATGCTATGGTTTCCTCACGATGTTTTCCTTCACCGGCAGCTCAAGCTCATTGTTGGGGTTGGAACACACGCCCTTCGGCATGTGAACCTACCGCGCTAACCACTGAGCTATCATCGCTACAAAGGTTCGTTACCTGTCAGCCACCACGCCGGTGAGGGTGCCCCCTATCATCCCCCCCACGCAGTAGATGGCCACGGTGACGGACCACACCGCAGCGACTTGCGGGTCATCCTCTGCGGCCACCGACGAGTTCGTATCCGGTAACGCCTCTTTGTAGAGCCACTCTGACATCACCTGTCAAACATGACAGGTCATTCTACTAAATAAAAAAAATAAAAAAATATTATATTTTTTTGGCGGGAACGCAGGAAGGGTCGTGTCGCTCCGTTGCATTTTTTTCCAAAACTAGTGTTTTGTCGAGTGTTTATGCATCAAATCATCATCATCATCATCATTTCAGCCGTAGGACGTCCACTGCTGGACATAGGCCTCCCCCATTGACTTCCATAAAGACCGGTTGGAAGCGGCTCGCATCCAGCGCGTTCCTGCGGTCTTTACTATGCATCAAATGGTGGTGTTTTATTCACAAAGTGCCGAATTACAAGTGTGGGAAAATTATATAATGTGGTGAAACGTGACTTTTCGTGTCAAAACTCCATCGAAGTTTATAGTAAAGTTGCCACTACTTTACTAAAGCATGACTGGACTTAACTGACACGGACTGTACTTGACCTAGACTGGACTTTGACTATAACTACAGCTACGAGGCAAATTCTTTAACTTTTGAAACTTGAAAATGTAAAACACTTGACACTGGCAAATGTTTAAGATGCGACGCCAAAACTAAAGAAAAAAACGTAATTATTTATTTATGAAGCAAAGTAAATATACTTAGTAAATAAAGCAATATTTCAAATAGCAGCCTTTGACTGCCCTGTTCATTGGTAGTATGGTTGCTTCAAGAGCTGAAGGCTGGGTTCGATTCCCACCCAGTATAAACTTTGTTCAAACAAATGTTTGTTTTGTGTCTGGGTGTACTGTCTGTATTTACAATTAAAAAAAAAATGAATTGAAGTATTCTATCAGTTATCTGATTTCCATAGTACAAGCTTAGCTTAGTTTGGGGTCAGATGGCGCTGTGTGTAATGTCCTACGATTTAAAAAAAAACAATTGTCAAGTCTTGGATGTTTGAGAGAGGACAGTTCTGTTCTATTCGAGGAAAAACAACTTAAAATTGACTTTGACTCACGGTTTGTGGCGCGTTCAGCACGCCCGTGTTGTAGCCGTGCTGGAAGGCGGACCAACACGTCGAGGAGATGATGGCAAACGCCAAGCGCACGTTCATGCCCTGAAAATAGTTATCACTGTTGAAAACAAACCCTTTTTTAACCGACTCAAAAAGGTTCTCAATTTGACTGTATGTACCTACTGTGTTTATCGTATGTTATGCGATCATTTCGACAATTATGAATCCATTTGGTAGATCGTACTTCAGGGGTGGTCCCATTTAGTAGCGATGATAGCTCAGTGGTTAGCACGGTAGGTTCGCATGCCGAAGGGCGTGGGTTCAAACCCCAACAATAAGCTTGAGCTGCCGGTGAAGGAAAACATCGCGAGGAAACCATAGCATGGTGGTAGCGTACTCTCTAGTACTCGGCTGGCTAAAAAGTTGAAAATCTGCCGCCAAGCATCTAACGGTGTGTTCCGGCAGCCTCACTTAAGAGTCAGTTCCATTCTGTGTTTACCATCTACGACCACACAGTTATTTAACAACAGGTGAGCTGTGGTCAAACACCTAGCCTGTCAACCATTTAAAAAAAGTAGTTTTCACTGGCGTTTCGTTATTTTTACGGATGGTTTGTATATGTAATTATGTATATATAACTATATATATACATATATTATATACTAATTCAACATTTACATAAGTTACTTGACAGCCCTGTTGGTTCATTGGTAGAATTTTGGCTTCTAAAGTTGAAGGGCGTGGGTTCGATTCCCACCCAGGACATACAGTTTGTGGTATAAACAAATGTTTGTTCTGTGTCTGGATGTTCTGTATTTATTATAAGTATGTATTTACAACAATAAATGTATTTATGTATTCTATCAGTTATCTGACTTCCATAGCACAAGCTCTGCTTAGTTTGGGGCCAGATGGCGCTGTGTGTAATGACCTACGATATTTGCAATTTGCGATAAATAGAAATAAACAAGTCGCCAAAATTATTACACACGCGCGAAGTCATTTTTTTTTATGTAAAAAGTAATGATACGAACAAGACGCTCCCCTGATGCTAAGAGATAACGCCTGTCCATGACCATTGCAGCGATACACAGAACTTTGAGTAACAAAACAAAGTCCAGGGCATCGCTGCTTTGGCGCTCATTACTTCGAGACTTGCGATGGTTAGTCGCAACAGCCCAGTAATGCCGCTGCAGTAACCTTCACAGTAATGTTTACACACTACTGCTTGCAGAATATCTGGTACTGCGGTGGTACCTACCTAGACGACCTCCTGCTAAGGAGATCTACCACCAAGTAAATTGTTACTAATGAGTATCATATCAGTTATTTACTTTCATCTGTGAGAAGCCTCGTTTGTGACAAGTTTCTAGTTTAAATAACATTAGTTGACGCTATAAAGTTATCAATAAAATATTTGTATTCGTACTATATCATATGACTGCCCAGATATTATGCCGCAAAGCAGTAGTGTGTAAACATTACTGTGAAGGGTACTGCAGCGACATTACTGGGCTGTTGAGACTAACCATCGAAAGTTTCAAAGTAATGAGCGCCAAAGCAGCGATGCCTGGACTTTGTTTTGTTACTCAAAGTTCTGTGTATCGCTGCAATGGTCATGGACAGGCGTTATCTCTTACCATCAGGGGAGCGTCTCGTTCGTCTCATTAATTTTACACCCTACTAATCCCACTATTATAAATGTGAAAGTTTGGATGGATGTTTGTTACTCTTTCACGCAAAAACTACGAAACGGCTAATTTTTATCCCGAAAACATGTAGCAGGTAACACCGCAGGGCGCAGCAAGTTAATAATAACAGTTAGTTAAAAACAGGAAGCCACAAGTGTTTCAGAGAATCCCTGAACAAATAAAACACTATGCGAAGTCAAATACAAAAACATGTGTTTTGGTTACATCCGTAACACGTAACCCAAAACTGTCCGTGTGTTTACACGTCGTCACAGAATAAATAATAGTGAGTGAGAACAGTTTTACATCCAATTGGGTTACAGAACTACCCAAAATGGCTGCCGTATTTGAGTTAATTATGGTTCCCAAATCCTAAAAAAATGGATCTAATTTCATAAGCACAAAACATAACTTTTTTCATTGGTGACCGGCTAGGTGCTTGGGCTTTGTTAGGTACTCTTTGACGCAAAAACTACTGAACGGATTTCGATGAAATTTGGTATGGAAGTAGCTGAGACCCTGGATTAATACATAGACTACTTTTTATCCCGAAAACATATAGCGGGTAACACCGCGGAGCGCCGCTAGTATTACAAATACGTACCAAAGTTGTAAGTATGGGTGGATGTTTATTACTCTTTCACGCAAAAACTACTGAACGGGTTTGGATGAAATTGGGGATAGAGGTAGCTGACACCCTGGATTAATACATAAGCTACTTTTAGCTAGTACATATACTTACTGTAATATTATAAAGAGGAACAATTTGTATTTTAGCTGGTTTGTAACGAGTAAACTTAAAAACTACTGGAACGAATTCAAAAACTCTTTCACCGTTGGGAAGCTACACTATCCCCGGGTGACATAGGCTACTTTTTATCCCTGTATTCCTACGGGAACGGGAACTACGCGGATGAAACCGCGAGGCATCCGCTAGTACACAATACAATCAATTTAAAAAAACAGACTAGACAGTATGCGGTTACACGCAAACGCGCCTTTCAAGAAAAAAATAAGTTGATTTTATCAATGTATTCACAAGCGAGGTCAACTTCTTAAACGTATTTTCGATAAAATGAGTCAACATTTTGAATTATATGTCGTTAATACAATTAGGGATCCTTACTGGCGTTAACTAGCGACCACTGCTCACCTGATGTGACGGTGTGGTCGAAAATTTCACTTAGTGGTAGATCTTGTTGGTAGCGATGATAGCTCAATGGTTAGCGCGGTAGGTTCGCATGCCGAAGGGCGTGGGTTCAAACCCCAACAATGAGCTTGAGTTGCCGGTGAAGGAAAACATCGTGAGGAAACCAAAGCATGGTGGTAGCGTACTCTCTAGTACTCGGCTAGCTAGCTACCACCCTCAAATTGAAAATCTGCCGCCAAGCATCTAACGGTGTGTTCCGGCAGCCTCACTTGAGAGCCAGTTGCATTCCAGGCTAGGTGTGCTTTACCATCTTCGGCCACACCTTCACTTGACATCAGGTGAGCTGTGGTCAAACACCTAGCCTGTCAACCAATAAAAAAAAAAAAAAAAAACTCCTTAGCGGTGGCGGTCGTCTAGGTAGGTACCACCGTAGTACCAGTTATTCTGCCGCTAAGCAGTAGTGTGTAAGCATTATTTATTTGATAGCCCCGTTGGTTCATTGGTAGTATATCTGCCTTGAGAGCTGTAGGGCGTGGGTTCGATTCCCACTCAGGGCAAACATTTTGTGAATAAACACAATCATGTTTGTTCTGTGTCTGGGTGTTCTGTATGTATTATACGTATGCATTTACAAAAAAAAAAGTATTTATGTATTCTATCAGTTATCTGACTTCCATCACACAAGCTCTGCTTAGTTTGGGGTCAGATGGCGCTGTGTGTAATGTCCTACTGATAAAAAAAATGGAACAATTGGCCTTATCGCTATAAGCGATCTCTTCCAGGCAACCTTAACACGGAAAGGATTTTACGAAGCTAAGGACGGGGTGTGTTGATAAAAGAGTCATTGTAAATAAAAATAATAAAAACATTTTCAAATTTCCTACTGAACCCTTTATGTTTGCATCGCGCTTGCCAGGCTTACTGTCAAGTTGTCCAAAGCTGGCGACGCGGGCGGCCTTGAGCCGAGATGTCCCATTTACCCGAGATCGTGAATAATTCCAAATTTTATCACAATATTAACATTGTTAGTTTATCAATCAGTGCTATCGCTCATGCTCTACCCTCACTCCTCAGTGTACGTAATTAGCAAGTTCCCAATATCTTTTTCTAACCGATTAAAATAGGAGAAGGTTCTCAATTCGATTATTAAGTTTTTTTTTTCACAATTCATAATTCTTATATGGCTATAATAGTATATTTTCTTGGTGGTAGATCTCCTTAGCAGGAGGTCGTCTAGGTAGGTACCACCGTAGTACCAGATATTCTGCCGCCAAGCAGTAGTGTGTACACATTACTGTGAAAGGTACTGCAGCGAAATTACTGGGCTGTTGAGACTAACTCTATCAAAAGTCTCTAAGTAATGAGCGCCAAAGCAGCGATGCCTGGACTTTGTTTTGTTACTCAAAGTTCTGTGTATCGCTGCAATGGTCATGAACATGCGTTATCTCTTACCATCAGGAGAGCGTTTCGTTCGTCTCATTACTTTTTACATAACACAGTAGATTATAAGCATAAAATCAAATTAATGATTTTTGAATAAAACAGTAGATTTTGCTAATAACCTACTGTTTTATTCAAGCAATTGTGATTTACCGCAAATTAAGACCAAAATAAATGCCAGTAGCTGTGATTTCACTGTAAAATTATGCTCCATTTGTCCATAAATGGTACAAAATTATTTGTATGGAAATCGAACCACCTTTAATCTTTCTAAACGCTCTAATTTCACGTATAAACGCTTTAACAATGCCTAATGCACCGTTATGTCTTAGTCGAGTTCAATGTCACGAGGGAAATGTACCGGCGGGAGGAAGCGACACCTTACGTAATACAATCTTTTGTCTCTTTCTGTTGCACAAGTACAAATGTACATACAGGATAGCATGTCTTAGATTTCACGTGCAGTCAGTCATAAGATTGTGATATTAAGGGATAAAAAGTAGACTTTGTCACCCGGGGATAGTGTAGCTTCCCAAAGGTTCCTCAAATAGATATAAATATAATGTGATGTATTATGTTACGACTTAATTTCATTTAACAACAGTAGAAAACCATACAGAAGTCATTATGATTTGATGTCATTATGTTTGTAAAATGTTTTTTTTTTTTTTATGTAAAAGTGATGAGACGATCGAGGCGTTCTCCTGATGTTAAGAGATAACGCCTGTCCATGGCCATTGCAGCGATACACTGAACTTTGAGTAACAAAACAACGTCCAGGGCATCACTGCTTTGGCGCTCATTACTTTGAGACTAGATGGTTAGTCTCAACAGCCCAGTAATTTCGCTAGCTGCAGTACCCTTCAAACCGGAACACAGTAATGTTTTCACACTACTGCTTGGTCATGTGTCAAAAGTAATGTATTTGAAGGAGCGGTCTCTCCTAATACAGGTTTATGTAAACTTAAAAGGAGAGGCCAAACCCATCTTATAAAAAAAAATATGCATTAATAAAGATTATTTGTATTTGTATTTGTATTTGTAAAGGTGAAGGAATTTTTGAAATCGGTTCAGTAGTTTCGTAGTTTTGAAGTATTTTCAATACAAACAATCAAATCTTTTCTCTTTATCATAGTATGGATAGACTACCCGCTGCAGGTTTATTTTTATTGTTGACAGGCTAGGTGTTTGACCACAGCTCACCTGATGTTAAGTGACGGTGTGGTCGAAGGTGGTAAAGCACATCTAGCCTGGAATGGAACTGGCTCTTCAGTGAGGCTGTCGGACACACCGTTAGATGCTTGGCGGCAGATTTTCAACTTAAGGGTGGTAGCTAGCCAGCCGAGTACTAGAGAGTACCCTACCACCATGCTATGGTTTCCTCACGATGTTTTCCTTCACCGGCAGCTCAAGCTCATTATTGGGGTTTGAACCCACGCCCTTCGGCATGCAAACCTACCGCGCTAACCACTGAGCTATCATCGCTCTTATTTTTTAAATTTTTTACATTAAATATTTATAAAACATATATAATATAAAAAACTTAAAAACTAGGGTGCCACCGGCAGGGCAGGGCTTTTATTATTATGTCAAAAAAAAAACAAATGTCAAAAAAAAAAATGTCAAAAGATGATAATAATACAATAAATATTTGTCATTTTATAAAATTATAACGAACAAAAAATAATTACCGACATCCCTTTCTTTTGTTTAACACGACAATCCAAAAACCAAATCGCGCTGCACTCAAGTAAATACAACCTTCATACGTTGTCACAAGTTCCACTTTGTGTTATCACTTGAATAAACACAGTTTTTTTTTTAATTTTCGCGCCAATATTTCACGATAACATTTTTTTTAATGTTTTCGGCCGTAACGCGAGCGCATACGCCACACAATGTAGCGATTGAATTTTAAATCGGGTGCGACACGCTTAACCGAATCGTAACTTTTTACCGTTACTTTGTGTATTCCGTTATTCTTGCACAGTTTTATGATTCTCTGTAACTTTTTGTAGACTTTTTCTTGTGGTTGACCACAGTTAACCTGATGTTAAGTGACGGTGTGGTCGAAGGTGGTAAAGCACATCTAGCCTGGAATGGAACTGGCTCTTCAGTGAGGCTGTCGGACACACCGTTAGATGCTTGGCGGCAGATTTTCAACTTAAGGGTGGTAGCTAGCCAGCCGAGTACTAGAGAGTACCCTACCACCATGCTATGGTTTCCTCACGATGTTTTCCTTCACCGGCAGCTCAAGCTCATTGTTAGGGTTTGAACCCACGCCCTTCGGCATGCCAACCTACCGCGCTAACTACTGAGCTATAATCGCTACAAAACTTGTGGATTTAAAAATAAATTGTTTGTATGTTTCTGTCTCGAATATTATCATATTATTATTATATAATCTCTAGCATCAAATTCATATATTTTTTTAAAAAATAGCTGTGATTATCGAATTTCCATTTTTCCCCAAAATTGACCAGTATTTTTTATGGTTGACGTTCCCGTAGGAATACAGTGATAAAAAGTAGCCTATGTGTTAATCCAAAATCTCAGCTACCTCCATACCAAATTTGATCCAAATCCGTTCAGTAGTTTCAGTAGTTTAACTTATGACACCCGGGGATGGTGTAGTTTCCAACGGTTAAAGAATTTTTGAAATCGGTCTTTAAGTTTATTCGTTGCAAACATACAAAAATCCAAAAACACAAATATACAAATCTTTTCTCTTTATAATATTAGTGTAGATTGCTAGGTGTTTGATCACAGATCACCTGTTGTTAAGTGACGGTATGGTCGAAAATGGTATAGCACACCTAACGTTATTTCCTTTCCCCCTTGCCGTGGTAGATGATCCAATTTTCATACATTTTGGTTTTGAAAATAGTAAGAAAGAAAGAAAACATTTATTTTGACACAAAATACTACATCAACAACACACTACAAATAAATAACGACAAAAACTAAACTTTCCTCTCATTGAAGACGATGCTATCAGTCGGTTTGTGCGTCGAGGGGCAGCTGCGTCGCCGAAGAGCTTCAAGGAATACAACCTGCTGACGGCTATCAAAGATCGGATAGCAATGAAAACCATTACAATTAAATGAATTTAATGTGAAATCTTTTAATTGGTCTTCCATACCTATTTATTGTAATTATCTGTGTGCCGAAATCTGTGTGCAGCCTGAAGTACCAGGAGAAGCTAACAAGACACTTAAACGAACTTGCACAAACTCTAAGCAGAAAAGGTGGACAACATACCCGTCTCCAGAGACATGACATCCCTAATCTCACTAGAAGATTTTCACAATGAGACAATAAGAGAGTCTGTTGGAAATATATTATATCTCAACAGTTTGGGGCTCTCGTGGATCACAATGCACAGATCATGATGAGACAAGGAAGTGGCTTATTGTTCCTGGAACAGTAAAAATTATCTGTGTGCCTACTTGGTAGATCTCCTTGGCAGAAGGTTGTCTAGGTACCACCGTAGTACCAGATATTCTGCCGCCAAGCAGTAGCATTACTGTGTTCCAGTTTGAAGAGTACTGCAGCTAGCGAAATTACTGGGCTGTTGAGACTAACCATCGAAAGTCTCAAAGTAATGAGCGCCAAAACAGTGATGCCCTGAACTTTGTTTTGTTACTCAAACTTCTGTGTATCGCTGCAGTGGTCATGGACAGGAGTTATCTCTTACCATCACGAGAGTGTCTCGTTTATCTCATTACTTTTTACATTAAATAAAAATTATAATTATTTTTTTTAGTAAAAATCATTTTCCTACTTTCATTTTTTAGTTTGTTGAGACCGTTACTTTACAGAGTGTAACATTTGTAGTCCCGCGTGTGGCAGCACCGGCGTTCCCGCTCTCGGAATGGTTCGCTTCACAGAATAAAATGACGTCACGGAACCGGTCGGTCGAGTTACGATACTGTAGCGTCCACACTGCTCGGAAAGTTAACCGAAGTTGACAAAGGAAGAGATTGTAATTTCACTTCGCCGCCGCCGACTTCCGATCGTCATCGGTATTATAATTATGTACAGTCGGTATATATTTTTGACTGCACCGTTAACTCGTTTAGTAGTGCAACAGTTTCAAAAGCTGTAGGGCGTGGGTTCGATTCCCACTCAGGACAAATTTATTTGTGTGAGCATTAATGGTTATGTAATTTTTAATGTAAAATTTAAATTAAATTGTATGTCTCTAAGTACTAAGCGCCAAAACAGCGATATTACTCAGCGATATTGTTGTTACTCAAAGTTTTTTGTATCGCTGTAATGGTCATGGACAAGTTTTATCTCTTACCATCAGGAGATCTAGAGGCTATCAATAAATTAGTATATTATTTTTGTTTTGTAACACAAGCACAAAAACAAAAAACAGACAGACAGTAACGAAATAGGGGCTCACCTCAGCATAATACGTACTTAAACCACCCTAATTTTTCCTGAAGGTAAAAAACTACTACTGGTACTACTGGTGGTACTGTCTGTTCGTTTTTGTTTTTGTGTTTTTATGTTGCAAATTAAACTCTTTTTCTTTCTTTTATTGTTATTTCAGGTATTTATTTTGTATCTTATTGTTATTATTATTGTTTATGATAATTTTTTGTTGTTATTTTTTTTTTTTTAGTGTTTATATTTTTTGTTGTTTTTGTGACATAAATGTAAATGTGTATTTAATGTATAATGTGTTTGTGTATTTCGTTTTTATGTCAATAAAATAATATGCATTTGAATTTTTATGGCAATTTTTTTTTCACCTTTGTTTACATTATTGTACTTTTAGTAGGGATCTCTAATTTTTTCTAGTACTAAATTTAACATGTGTTACTCAGGGATTATTTAGCATTCTAATGGTGCAAGTATTTTTGAAATCGGTCCAGTAGTTTATGATAATATTCGTAACATACAAAAATACAAATCTTTCCTCTTTATAATATTTGTATTTGTACTTCGCCGCGGTAGCTTCGCCGGCAGTGTGGAGCCGCTTTTAAGTTTTACATCTTCGTATTCTGTGACAGTCGGGGGACATTAGGAAGCAAGTAGATACGCTTTCTGGATTCCTTGACTTTGACCGGTTTTATGCTTTTATGTGATATAAACATATTTAGATCTGTTGTAATAATGACATATATTTCTTATATATTCCTTTCTGTACAATTAAGTAGTTAATAATTTTGTTTTTAGTTAATATTTGATATCGTGTTGATTATTGCCATAACTGAATATAATAAAATTTTTGTCGTACATTATTTTAATAAATATAATATAGATTTTAGCTATTAGGTATATTGTAAATTCGCGCCGATTAGAGTAAGATGTGCTGTACAAGTATTATATATTTAAGATCAAAAATGTAACCACATCTTGAGCGAACAAAAAACTTGAACTTGAACTTTTATAAATATTTTATATTGACAAAATTTTTTAGTTTGGATATTGACCTTATTATATACCTTATTTTGACATCAGTGTTTTAAACCCCATTTAATGACATCTTTAAAATCTTGAAATGATTTGTAACATTGGTGTAAACAATAAAGTATTTGTATTTGTATTTATTTATAGATAAATCTATACTAGTAAAGAGGAAAGATTTGTTTTGTTTGTATTGAATAGGCTCGGAAACTACTGGACCGATCTAAATAATTCTTTCAACATTAGAATGCTACATTATTACCGAGTGAAATAAGCTATATTTATAGTGGTTGAAAACATTTCATAAAGAGAGAGAAAAATAATTTGACATTTAAAAGTTTTTTTTTTTTTTTAAAGATGTGTTAAGTATTTATTTTATATTCTATAATTATGTAAGTAAACGCATATAATGGTTTGTTTTCCCGAGTGAAGCCCGGACGAGCTGCAAGTAAAATACATTTCTTATTTGTACACTGACGTCTGTTAAACAAGGATCGATTTCAACATAATAACTAGACTTTGAAAGAAGACGTGGGTTCAAACCTCAACAATGAGCTTTAGCTGCCGGTGAAAGAAAAAGACATGGAAACCATAGCGCGATGGTAGAATATTTTCTAGTACCTACTCGGCTGGCTGGCTACCACGCTCAAATTGAAATTCTACCGCAACGCACGTAACTAGCTACTTGGTGGTAGATCTCCTTAGCAGGAGGTCGTCTATAGATACCACCGCAGTACCAGTTATTCTGCCGCTAAGCAGTAGTGTGTAAGCATTACTGTGTTCCGGTTTGAAGGGTACTGCAGCGAAATTACTCATTGGTATTAATAATCATCATCATCATCCACAGCCTTCTTTAGCCCACTGCTGGGTATAGGCCTCTCTCTTTACATGCCATCTGCCTCGGTCCTGTGCCAATCTGGTCCAGGTTCGACCCGAGACGGTGACGATATCGTCGACCCATCTTGCGGCTGGACGACCGACTCTCCGCTTCCCTTGGCTAGGCCACCACTCTGTTGCAACCTTACTCCACCTGTCATCACTTCGCCTAGCAACGTGTCCTGCCCAGCTCCAGAGGTTCATAATTGCGACACCGACGTCTCGAACTTTCGTTCGTCGCCGGATATCGGTATTAATAATAATTAAATGATTGTACTAAAAAACATGATAGGTATACATCTTGCTCTGTTCAAGATATAAGGTTATCTTTAAACTAGGTACATGCGATATAGACTAAGTAAGAAAAACGTACCTAAATATTAACTGAAATTTGACAACTTTGTCGAGATGTTTGCAGCGGAGATAAATCAGCGGTCAACGCGGTCGATTCACAGTTCACACGCCGCAGGGCGTGGGTTCAAACCCCAACAATGAGCTTGAGCTGTCGGTGAAAGAAAACATCGTGAGGAAACCACAGCATGGTGGTAGCGTACTCTCTAGTGCTCGGCTGGCTAGCTACCACGCGAGAGTTGGAAATCTGCCGCCAAGCATCTAACTGTGTGTTCCGGCAGCCTCACTTGGGAGCCAATTCCATCTTAGGCTAGGTGTGCTTCCATCCTTCCTTTTTTTAATGTGAAAAGTAACGAGACGAACGAGACGCTCTCCTGATGGTAAGAGATAACGCCTGTCCATGACCATTGCAGCGATACACAGAACTTTAAGTAACAAAACAAAGTCCGGGATATCACTGCTTTGGTGCACTTTCGATGGGTCAGTCTCAACAGCCCAGTAATGTCGCTGCAGTACCCTTCACAGTAATGTTTACACACTACTGCTTGGCGGCAGAATGTTAAAACCTACCTAGAGGAGCACTGTATTGTATTGTATTGTATTGTATTTACATTCCATTGGGACATTAAGAACACTTGGACATGTCAGGTTACAAAAAATTTAGCAAATAAATAATTAATAAAATACTAAATAAGCTGCTGTAAAGAGGCATTGTCAATATTATACACTTTAGCGAGTTACAATTATTTTTAATCTTTCTAGATTTACTCGTTCAGAGCTAGACAGCTTCCATGCGTTTCTGTCTTCAGTGTAGTCTTTTAATTTATAATACGCCTTACTACATAAAAACTCTTTTATAAATTTTTTAAAGCCTATTTCGTTAAGCTCCAATATTTCTTTAGGGACGTCATTATAGAAGCGTATTGCATTGCCCAAAAATCCCTTGCTACTTTTCTGCAATCTAAATCGAGGAAACAATAATTTATCTTTATAGCGTGTGTTCAAGCAATGAACATCGCTTCGTTTGGTTAGCGTACTTAAATTTTTGCGAGCAAATATTATATTTTCATATATATATAAAGAGTGAACCGTTAGAATTTTTGCTTCTCTGAAAACATCAACTAGCGAAGTTTGAGGTTTAGCACGTTTCTGCAGCACAAAAATTTCGTCAATATTCGCAGCCGCTCCCCATAGCAGTACACCATAGCTCATTATGCTATGAAAGTAAGCATAGTACACCAGAGTTGCGGTTACTACGTCCGTAATTTTACGGATTCGTCTGATAGCATGAACTGCAGAAGCGAGTTTCCTTGCGAGTATCGTTATGTGGGGGCTCCATTGCAATTTTGCGTCAATTGTTAATCCGAGAAATAGAGTTGAATCTACCAGCTTCAGTTTTTTATTTAGAAGATAAATCTCAGGGTCTACCTTAACAACATTAGGAAGCGTAAACTTAACACATTTTGTTTTAGTTGGGTTCAAGATCATGTTATTGGCTGAGAACCAGTCACTCACTTTAGATAATATTACACTTACGTGACTCAAATCTTTCAAACCCCTTTTCACTTTAAAAATTATCGATGTATCATCAGCAAATAGTATGATATCAGTAGCTGCTTGGGAATTTATCATAAACGGGAGGTCATTTATATAGACACTAGAACTAAAATAGTAATTACTGTATAACATTTTTTACAAAGAGTTAAATAAAACACACATTTTGAGAACAAACAATACTTTATTTAGACTTCAGACAAAAAAATAAAATATAACTCATAAAGTCAACAATTAAACTTTGAATTCTTTTAAAACATGGTCAACGCTGTGAGCTGTGGTCGATCAGTTAGTAGGAAACCCCACCTCACTTTTCCGAGGTTTGGAGTTCAATCCCCGGCCGTGCCAATGAAGCTACTAGTTCTATCTATCTACACTATTATAAAGAGGAAAGATTTGTTTGTATTGAACAGGCTCCGAAACTACTGGACCGATTTCAAAAATTCTTTCACCGTTGGGAAGCTACACTATCCCCGGGTGACATAGGCTAGTTTTTATCCCGGTATTCCCACGGGAACGGGAACTACGAAGGTAAAACCACGCGGCATCCGCTAGTCAGGTATAATTTTTCTCGTAAATAACTGAAAAAATTTATTGGAACTAAAAGGAACGCGGGAAAAATGTCTAGCTTTTAACCGGCTCAAAAAAGGAAGAGGTACTCAATTCGACTGTATATTATTTTTTTAAGTTTTGTTACGCGATAATTCCGTCAATTATGAATCGATTTTGATGATTCTTTTTTTGCTCGGTAGATCATACTTCAGAGGTGGTCCCATATAAATTTTATCGAAATCGATCTACACTGAAATATACAATACTAACTACATCCACCGTCCTCTTTTTCAGCCGCCGGTTAAATCTCTTTAAAACACAAAACAATGCTAGGTATTTTTAGGGTTCCGTGCGCAAAGGGTAAAACGGGACCCTATTACTAAGACCCCGCTGTCCGTCTGTCTGTCACCAGGCTGTATCTCATGAACCGTGATAGTTAGTTGAAATTTTCACAGAAAAAAAAGTGCAACCGGACTCGCGCACGAAGGGTTCCGTACAATTATAAAAACGCCAAAAAATCACGTTAGTTGTATGGGAGCCCCCTTAAATATTGATTTTATTGTATTTTTTAGTATTTGTTGTTATAGCGGCGACAGAAATACATCATCTGTGAAAATTTTAACTGTCTAACTGTCACGGTTCATGAGATACAGCCTGGCGACAGACGGACAGCGGAGTCTTAGTAATAGGGTCCCGTTTCACCCTTTGGGCACGGAACCCTAAAAAAGAACTTTTCCATTTGCCTACAATATTTTACAAAGCTATAAAGTCGTGGACTCTTCAGTCATTCAATTCTTTCCCCAAATTTTTTCCCTAAAAATCATTTTCGCTTTTTCCCTTTCCAAATATTCTTTTTTAGTCAACGACAAAAGCCTTTTAAGAGGCTTCTTAACACAATGCTGGCCCAATTTTGATGAAACCCTTCGCGACGCTTCTAATTTCTCATCACATATCCGCGTGATTGGTTGAGCAATTTTCACTTTAGAATTGTCTAAATCATGATTCGATTTATTTTTTTCTGCATGGCTGTTAGTCTCTTGAGACGGCTCGTCCGTTTCTGTGTTGAAACTATCTCCGTGTCTGTGCATACCGAAATCGGTTCGGCTTTCTAGATCAGTGAAGTCGTTCACGTTCTCCCGATCCATCTTGTTGTAAATCTTTAAAAACTGCCAGAACTCGATGTCGGCTCCTCGTATGTGAGTTTCGTAAAATTTCTTCAACTTGTCGTCACATTTGTGTTTATTCTTGATCGGCTGAGGTTTCGCTGAACGATTTTCTGTGTTTACAACCTGAAGAAAACACATCTATACTTAAAATGTTCAAGGTATATATCTAGTTTATTTCCGCTTAACAGTCGTTCCAGTTACAACAGTGATGAGGACTTACATTTAACTAATTTGACAACAACTTATCAATTAAAAACCTAAATCCTACTTAATATCGACATTTATTGAGATAAAAACTACTATTGCAAAAATTATACTATTTACAAAATGTATACAAAAAACTTAGTCTAAAAGTCCGTCAGAATGCTGGCAGCATTGCCACGCTGGATGGCAATGCTTAGCTTTTGACTAAAGTAGATACCAGCATTCTGGTCACATGAAGCCTCTTCTTAATGTTAACTTAATTACTAGAACAAATTTGACATAAACTTAAAAATATAATTTGACAAAAATTTTAATTAAAATAACAAAAAATCTAATAAAAAAAATTAAATTAAAATTTTTGTCAAATTATATTTTAAAGTTTATGTCAAATTAGTTCTAGATTTTAAGTAAGATTAGGTTTTTAATTAATAAGTTGTTGTCAAATTAGTTAAATGTAAGTCCTCATCACTGTTGTAACTGGAGCGACTGTTAAGCGGAAATAAACTAGATATATACCTTGAATATTCAATATGAAGTTCCGCAAAGTAACGCCTGAATCAATCAATGATCACATCTGTACTACTATTATAAAGAGGAATGATTTGTTTCTACTGGACCGATTTCAAAAATGGGAACTACGCGGGTGAAACTGCGTGGCGGCGGCTAGTCAAGAATAGAAGAAAGAAAAAGTGCCTAACCTTCGGTGCATCCTCGACCGGCGCCCGCGCGCCGTTGCGACGGTTACGTCGCGGAGCGAACGGTTTCTTGTCAGGGTCGTGTCTGCGTCCGTGCAGTTTTAATGCAGAGAAATTCTGAAACAAACATACAGGGCGAAGTATTGGCTTAGCTGCGAGACCGTTTGGCATCCAGTTTGGTGGTCCTGGCTTCGGATCCTACGGTTGTTTTATGGTTGACAGCCTAAAATGTCTGTGTCCGTTTCAGTTTCAGTGTCCGTGTCAGTGTCAGTGTCAGTGTCAGTGTCAGTGTCAGTGTCAGTGTCCGTATCAGTGTCAGTGTCCGTTTCAGTATCAGTTTCGATGCCCGTGTCAGTGTCAGTGTCCGTTTCAGTATCAGTTTCAATGTCTGTGTCAGTGTCCGTTTTAGTATCAGTTTCGATGCCCGTTTCAGTGTCTGTGTCAGTGTCAGTGTCAGTGTCAGTGTCAGTTTCGGTGTCCGTGTCAGTGTCAGTGACCGTGTTCATGCTGATATTGTAATACCTGGCATATCTTGTCGCAGGCCTCGCAGGGGAACAGTATCTGGACGCCCTTGCTCCGCGCCAGCCGCCCCAACTGGCCGAGCCTGTCGATGTAGTTGTCGCTCACCGGCACCTTGCTCAGTTCCCGTTCCGTGAACTCCGGCATCTCGTGGTAACTGAAACGTGCAAATAGTTTTGGTGGAACCCTGTTAGTTCTGCTTCCTACGATGAAAGGCGTGGTTTCAATTCCCTATCCTCATTTGACAGTTCCTTTCTATCCCCCTTCCCTCACCTGACTTCCACGGCGTAGTTCTCCACGATCCACTCGGAGCCCTTCTTGACGAGCCTGGTTTTGGCCACGGTCCTATCCCGCCGCGCGCGATTCCGTTTGTCTATCTCCATGGAGGCGGAATGGTTCAGCATTTTCACGGACGGTATGATTTCCACCTCGGTCTCCGCCATTTTGTAGCAATACTTCGAACCTGCATTTTAAACGAGAATGATTATTGAATTAAATTTTAGAGATAGCTTTATTTGTTAAGTGTAACCCAGACCTATTTCTGTCGCTTGGTGACCGTATAGTAAGAAACAGAAGGCATGAAAATAAATGTATGACTAGAGCAAAGACAGCGTTAATGAGCAATAATGTAGTGTGCATGGGCCCTCGTATTTACAATAAGCTGCCACGGCAGATAAGGGACTTGAGACCGAATTTGTTTAAGAGTGCCCTGAAGAACATTCTGGTTGAGGAATGTTGTTATAAAATCAATTAATGTAATTTTTGACATATTTGCTTGACATTGTTTATTATTATTATTATTTTTGACATCCATTATTGTATATTGATTATTATTATTATTTCTTGACATTATTTTGATTGACTTGTACGTTTTTTTATCTAATTTCAAAAAACACGATCACAGGACATAATTAAATAATCTAGCCATATATTTCAATTTATATTACTCGTGTTTTAACAAATAAATTATCTTTATCTTTATCTTTAAACAAAAAATATACAAACACAAATGTTTTATTGATAACGCCAATGTCACTTCAAAATTTTAAATATGTCATTAAATGAGTTTTTAAACACTGATTACATGTCAACACAAAAATGACAAAATAAGGTATGTAAATATACAAACATGTCAAAATAAAAAATTATTGATAATATTTTCAAAGTCCAGTCTTGGTCAAGTCCAGTCAAGCTTTAGTAAAGTAGTGGCGACTTTACTATAAAGCTTCAATGGAGTTTCGGAAGTAACACGAAAAGTCATTTTTCACCACATTATATCATTTTCCCACACTCACGCTTGTGATTCGGCACTTTATGAATAAAACGCCACCATTTTTATGCATAAACACGCGACAAAACACTAGTTTTGGTAAAAAAAAAATACAACAGAGCGACACGACAATTTCCGCGTTCCTGCCAAATTTAGTTTTGATAATTTTTTTTGTGTTTGGCAGGCTAGATGTTTGACTACAGCTCACCTGATGTTAAGTGACGGTATGATCGAAGATGGTAAAGCACGCCTAGCCTGGAATGGAACTGACATTTTTTTTTTTTAATGTAAAAAGTAATGAGACGAACGAGACGCTCTCCTGACGGTAAGAGATAACGCCTGTCCACGACCGTTACAGCGATACACAGAACTTTGAGTAACAGAACAAAGTCCAGGGCATCGCTGCTTTGGCGCTCATTACTTTGAGACTTTCGATGGTTAGTCTTTAATTTCGCTAGCCGCAGTACCCTTCAAACCGGAACACAAGTCTACACACTACTGCTAAGCGGCAGAATAACAGGTACTACGGTGGTACCTACCTAGATGATCTCCTGCTAAGGAAATCTACCACCAAGTAAGGAACTGAAGTGAGGCTGCCGGAACACACCGTTAGATGCTTGGCGGCAGATGTTCAACTCTCGCGTGGTAGCTCGCCAGCCGAGTACGCTACGACCGTGCAAAAATTGGTGTTACCTTGTTCGTCCGTCCTCTTGGATATCTTGCAGTGCGGTATGGTGACGGTGACGCCGTGCTTGAGGCGCATGTGGCGCGCCATGTTGCGGCTCACCACGTCGCCGCACGCGGGACATTTCGACAACGTCGTGCTGTTGCATATCTCGAAATGAGACGCGCAATGCGATAACAACTCGTTCTTACTTTGATACAGCTGTAATATGTACATTGTATTTTGAGTATCAGTCAACTGCACTTTTCAACAAAATTCAATTTTTTTTTTCAATTTCATAAATTCTTTATTACATTTGTTCGTTTCTAGTGTACATTTAGCCTAGAAATAACATACTTACAATTAGGTTTCGTTTTACAGGCTGTATAATATACGCTTATATTAAAAACTAATGAGATGAATTTTAAATTTTTTTCTTATACATTGAAATTTCGAAAAGTGAATTGAGTTACACTGAAATAAATAATTTAACAATTACAACAAGCTTTAGGAAGCAGCATTGTGTTTTTTTTTTTAAATTGTTGTATTTGTCCAGTAATGTAGGGTAGTACGTAATAAGCCAGCGAACCGCGCCAGGCGATCCGCAGAGCAGCAGGAACGATCGTCGTAGTAACTAATAATAATATTGTTAGAAAGAAACGAAACGAAACGGAACGCACAAGCGTGCGCACTCCGGTCAGAAACCGCGCACGCCACTCTGCTCCTCATGCGTACTGGTAATACGGTCGAGTGTGGCGCGCGCGGCGGCGACCTGTGAAGGCGCGCTTGTGCGGGCAGCTGTACCTATTCACTACAGTCGAGGAATAAGTGATGTGGTAGTTTATACCGGTTATACTTATCGCAACACTTTTCAACAAAAGTGTACTAGGAATGGGTCCAAAGATATACAACCATCTGCCGAGTTTTGGCGGGAACGCGGGAAGAGTTGTGTCGCTCCGTTGTATTTTTTTCCATAACTAATGTTTTGTCGAGTGTTTACGCATAAAAATGGTGGTGTTTTATTCATAAAGTGCCGAATTACAAGCGCGAGTGTGGGAAAATGATATAATGTGGTGAAACATGAGTTTTCGTGTTGCTTCCAAAACTCCATCGAAGCTTTGTAGTAAAGTTGCCACTACTTTACTAAAGCATGACTGGAATTAACTGACACGAACTGGACTTGACAAAGACGACTTTGACTAAAACTAGCTACGATGGCACTTATTTAACTTTTGAAACTTGAAAATATATAATTACTTGACACTGGCAAATGCTAAAACGCGACGCCAAAACCAAAGGGAAAAAAAACCATCTGCCGAAGTCAGTGCTGGAATCGGAGAGCATAGGTGCATTTAAAAGACATTTATTTGATTTTTTGCTGACAAAGGGATATTATACGACTAAAGAATATATTGAAGATAAACTATTGTAAATTTAAGTAATTATCTATTTGACATTGATAATTAATTAATTATTACGACATTGATTTGATTTTTATAATTTTTTTATTTGTTATTTGATTGTAATATATTTAATTATTATTGTATGCCCCAATGGGCGTAGTTTGTTGACACGTTTTTATATATAAATAAGATCCTACGCTACACAGGCTGACAATAAAAATATTTGAATTTGAATTTGAAGTATTGTAGCGATGGTTTTTTTAAAATAATAGATAGGCTTGCGTTTGACCGCCAACTCGCCTGATGTTAAGCGAAGATGCGGTCTACGGTGGAGCACGCTCGCCTAGAAGGAACCGATTCACTCGCGACTTGAAGGTACCCAGACTGCAGGCTCCTGGTATCTCAGTAGGCTAATCTACTGTTTTATTCAAAAATCATAAATTCATAAATAATAAATATCGTGCGACATTCCATCTGACCCCCAAACTAAGCAGAGCTTGTGTGATGGAAGTCAGATAACTGATAGAATACATAAATACATTTTTTTTTGTAAATACATACTTATAATACATACAGAACACCCAGACCCAGAACAAACATTTGTTGATACAGCCCTGTTGGCTCATTGGTGGCATGTCTGCTTCAAGAGCTGTGGGGCGTGGGTTCGATTCCCACCCAGGACAAGCATTTTGTGACATAAAACCAAATGTTTGATCTGTGTCTGGGTGTACTGTATGTATTATAAGTATGTATTTACAAAAAAAAAAAAATATTTATGTATTCTATCAGTTATCTGACTTCCATAGTACAAGCTTTGCTTAGTTTGGGGTCAGATGGCGCTGTGTGTAACGTCCTACGATATTTATTTATTATTTATTATTATAAAATGTTTGTTCTGAGCGGGAATCGAACCCACGCCCTTCAGCTCTTAAGGCAGATATACTACCAATGAGCCAACAGGGCTGTCAAATATTGCAACTTTACACAAAAAACTTAATCTAAAAGTCCGTCAGAGGAGGGATAGGTGGCCAGAATGCTGGCAGCATTGCCACGCTGGATGGCATTGCTTAGCTTTTGACCAAAGTAGATACCAGCATTCTGGTCACCTGACGCCTCCTCTAAACGTTTGGCCCCGATACAGTTCGAGAGCGGCCCCCACGGACCTAAAGTTTCAAACGGCACAAAAAGATACATTCTATCTGCTGCTATCATCACTAAAGGACAGACTATCATTGTTGGGGTTTAAAACTACGCCTTTCCCGACCGCGCTAACCACTGAGCTATCATCACTAAAGGACAGACTATCATTGTTGGGGTTTAAAACTACGCCTTTCCCGACCGCGCTAACCACTGAGCTATCATCACTTAAGGACAGACTATCATTGTTGGGGTTTAAAACTACGCCCTTCCCGACCGCGCTAACTACTAAGCTATCATCGCTATAGGACAGGCTACTAATACGTACCTTGAAACATACATAACACTGGTATGTTTGAAATTTCATCTTTCTGTTTTGCACCGATTCGTCTTCTGGCTCGTAATCGCTGTCAGAATCTGGCTTGTCATTCCAATTATCATTGGAATCATTTTCATGACAATCATTTACTTTTGGATCTTCCTCATTGTTATTAGTAACGCTATATGTTTCATTTTTCTCTTTATAAGTAGTATTGTCGCCATTGTTACATACATCATTTGTACCGTTTTGTTCCTCAATCGTATACCGTCGTGTTTCATTCGTATCTTTGGTTTTATCACTTGTAAGACTTTCTTTTTTGTTAGTATCAAAATCATTATCATACGTATAATTATGTTTATTATTGGTACCATCGTCTTTATTATTATCCGTGTCATCGTCTTTATTATTCTTTGTGTTGTTGTTTTCGTTGATTGTAAAATGACGCTCGTCATGTGTATTTTTCTCTCTATCGTTTATACAGTTTATTTTGTGGCCTGTGTTAGCATTATTTGAATCATTGTTCGTATTTAATAGTTGGTTCTCAACGTTTGCGTTTCTATCACTAATTTGTCGGTCTGTACTTTGCGATATTTGATCATTGTTGTTTGAGGTATCTATCAATTCATTAACCACATTTATATCTGATTCAGTGTTTTTAGACGTTACTTTACTTTCATTTGACTTTTCTGAATTGTGTTCATTTGAATTAGTATCTTTGTTTCTATGAATGTTACACTCTTTGTTCTTATCAGTTTCGGAAGTTTTCTGTTGAAAGTATGTTATTTTCTTTGCGGGTTCTGAAAGTATATAATTAAGAAGGTTGATAGGAATAAACTTTAAAATCGATGGTTTAAAAACTCGACACTTGCTGGTGTCAGGTCAAATCAAAATGTTGTAGACTATAATAATATGTATATATTGTACGTGAAAATAAATTTCTAAATGTATCTATACATGTATATGTGTATATCTCTGAAAATACCATAGACGTGTGTGATATGTTTGCGTTCTAACCTTTCTTCGATGCCTCGGTAGCCGCTTTTTTCATTCTCTCATTGTACATCTGCCTTACTCTTTCTAACTCAAATCGCTCACGCCTCTTCTTCCTCCGCATTATCTTTGCTTCTCTTTTTAGTTTTTTCTCCAGCAGTTTTGCTTGCCTCTTCTTTTTTCTTTCTAGTAGTTTCTTTTCTTCTTCTTCTTTTGCTTTCTGTATTACATCTTTTACCTTTTCTGCTACTGAAGCTGCTTGTTTGTCATCGGTTACCTCTAGTTTAGGTTCTGGCTCTAAAAACGGATATGAGTTTTTCTTTATGCAGATTTTAGTGAGATGATGCAATACCAAATTGATCTAGCAGAGACGTTTTGCGAGAAAATATTTTTCAAATCATGTGTATTTTCAAGTATATTTACGCATATGCCCGAGTGCAGACCAAGCTTCTAGTAAAGCCAACAAGTTTATTACGCTAACATAGATAGCAAGTTGTAGTAAAGTACAGTCCACTTGACCGTGACTTGGTCTGTGTGACTTCATTATGGCGAAGATTCAAATTAAAACTTATTTTTCAAATTAAAACTATTTATTTCAGACATGCTATGTTCAGATTTTGATTTTGTTTTTTGTTTGAGTGCATTAGTGTTTGCGGGAGTGTTTTTAGCTGCTATGTTTGATGAAAATCGGTCCAAGATGGCCGCCGCCACAAAATGGCGGATTACATATTTTTTCATAATAACCCTCAATATGGGTATCAAATGAGAGAGCTCGACTAGTAGAATACTATACACCTGACGGGGTTTTTTTTAATTTTTACTTGTCGATTGACACCATAAGTTTATGGTGTTCAGACAAACCTCACCTTCTTCCTTCATTTCAATGTGAAACACGTGTTTAAGGAGGAACTTGTCGAAGTTGTGCTCCGGCTTGTCTTGCCTCGGCTCCTCGTTCAGCAGGTACTCCTGGAGATCCTCGGACAGCACGTGGTTGGAGTAAGAGATCAAATCGTTTTCCACATTACCTTCTTCTTCTGTTGGAATGCAAGGTAGCATAAAATCTATTACTAGTGTAGTCATGAAAGGATGAACTAGTTAATAAACTGTAGTGTTTGTCTGTGTGTTTGTAGCGATCATAGCTGAGTGGCTAGTGGCTGTCAAACAATTAACGCATACATACCGACTACGATCTCTTCCTTGCTTACATCTAACAGCGTAACTTGGGCTTCCTCGTAAGGATCTTCAATTGGTTCCACTTTTATTTCGATCGACGGTTTCTTTTCTTTCCTGTAAAAAAAAACATTTTTTTTTAATTCAGTGGTGGATTTTTTTTTAAATAGTGGTCTAGAAATACACCACTATTTTTTAATTACTAGAAATTTTTTAATGGGTAATACAGACCTAATAAAAAAGCCATTTAATCCAAATTTCGAGTTCATTTAAAATTGTTATTGTTATCTTACTTATTTTTTTCTAAAATATGGATCCCTTTTTGGGTAAAGGCCTCCTCCAGCTTTTCCCACAAATCTCTGTCCTTTCCCGTGTTGATCCAGTCGTTTATCATACAGACCCAATAAGACATCGTAAATGTGTAATCAAAATTTTTGTTTACGTTATAATGTTAAAGTTATTGCTAGTCAACATTTTCGGAAATTCTGCCTCAAATTATGGACATAGCACTCGTTTACTGCAAGAGAGCACTATCCCCGGAGCAGCTGGCGGGAACCGATGGCGGCTTGCATTGCAATATTGCAGAAACATGTTGTTTCTGTCTCGCACGCGCGCGCGCGCCGCGTGGTTTATGAATGAACTTGCGACGGACTAGGTTTATGTAAATGCCTCTGGATACAATAATAACCAGGAATCGCCTTTTTGTGGATAATTTTTCGACATCGATTATTAAAGCGTTTTGATTCCACATGTTGTAGCGATGATAGCTCAGTGGTTAGCGCGGTAGGTTCGCATGCCGAAGGGCGTGGGTTCAACCCCCAACAATGAGCTTGAGCTGCCGGTGAAGGAAAACATCGTGAGGAAACCACAGCATGGTGGTAGCGTACTCTCTAGTACTCGGCTGGCTAGCTACCACACGAGAGTTGAAAATCTGCCGCCAAGCATCTAACGGTGTGTTCCGGCAGCCTCACTTGACAGCCAGTTGCATTCCAGGCTAGGTGTGCTTTACCATCTTCGGCCACACCTTCTCTTGACATCAGGTGAGCTGTGGTCAAACACCTGACAACCATTAAAAAAAAAAAAAAATTTCATTCGCACAGCGAGGTGTGAAACTCTGCCGGAGTCTGTGTCCCCTGTCAGGTACAATATTGGCGTCTTCAAATCTAGAGTAAATAGGTTTCTTCTAGGTAAGCGTGCTCCATCTTAGACCACACTACTGTTTAACATCAGACAGAGTGTGGTCAAACGCGAACCTATTTTGAATAAAAAAAAATAATTAAATTTTTTTTTTTCATAGATGGGTTCAATTAATGCAGTAGATAACGCCATTATTTTTTCTAGTAATTACAAAATAGTTGTGTATAATAGCAATAAGAACGCTCCTCTGATGGTAAACGCTTGTTCATGACCATTGTAACGTTCTTAATGTTTACACACTACTGCTTGGCGGCAGAATATCTGGTACAGCGGTCCTGCCAAGACAAGCTTCTGCCTAAAAATCTACCACATAGCGTGTCCACTATTTTGGGTTTGCACTCACTTTTTCTGGCATTTCCGCGGCTTGTAACGCATTTTGTGTGTTTTCAGATAATGGGATCTTAGATACGAGATGTGCTTGTATGTCGTCTTGCAAATCTTACAGTACAGCCGCTGAAACAAAAATCTTTTTAACCGACTCAAAAACTGAGGAGGTTCTCAATTCGACTGTGTCTTTTTCAGATACATATAAACTCTTTATTATGCACATCTTCGTTTTGTGATTTGACGTAAACGTTTTAACCAAATACGGTATTAAGACGGACTAGACTCTAGTCTGTCTTAATCCCATATATTTCTGAGTGTGTGTGTGTGTGTATATGTATGTATTTATGACGTAATTATGTATGTATGTATGTATGCGTATGTATGTATGCGTGTATGTAGTGTGTGTGTGTATGTATGTATGACGTATCTATGTATGTACGTATCTATGACTGTATGTATGTACGTATGTATGTATGCGTGTATGTAGTGTGTGTGTGTATGTATGTATTTATGACGTAATTATGTATGTATGTATGTATGCGTATGTATGTATGCGTGTATGTAGTGTGTGTGTGTGTATGTATGTATGACGTATCTATGTATGTACGTATCTATGACTGTATGTATGTACGTATGTATGTATGCGTGTATGTAGTGTGTTTGTGTATGTATGACGTATTTATGTATGTATATATCTATGTATGTACGTATCTATTTATGTATCTATGTATGTACGTATGTATGTATGCGTGTGTATACATGTATGTAGTGTATGTGAGAGAGAGTGAGACAAAGTCTGTCGACTCCGTAAGGCACAAGTTCTCGAAGTTTTGTTGTCAACGAGTGACGAGATATGTGTTAAGTGTGTGTTTAGTTTTTATGTTAAGTGACAAACTGGAAAATTATTACGAAAAGATTTGATTTTTCCTTGTGTAGTGTTAAAAACTAAACGTTTTACACTCACATTGTTCCGACACTGTCCGTATTTGAGATGCATCACAATGCTGGGCTTGTTGAATGTGACCAGGTCGCAGTGATGGCAAACGAACTGCTGTTTCTCCTCTCCATGCTTCTGTTTTATGTGTTTTATCAAATAATTCTTCGTGTAGAATCTGTAACAACTCATTATTTTTTATAAAATGTTAAAAAGTATTTAAAAATTCTCCGACAGGCGTATGTGACCCCGACAAGGGCTCACCGGAAGACCAGCGCTGGTCATACCACTTGGCCAGTATTATGACCAGTATTATGCTGAGGTGAGCCCTTTTTTGTAACTGTTTGTCTCTGTTTGTGGTTATTTTTGTGTGTTCTGTGTTACAAAATAAAAAAAAAAACATTTTCTTTCTTTCTATATTTTTCTACTAAATACATTATTATATGATTATTTTTTATTTTATTTTTGTCTTATTAGTGTTACAGCTCCCGTCTGTTTCTTATGTTTTCTATCGTGTTTTTCTTTTCTTGGTTGCCTGGAAGAGATCGCTGTTAGCGATAAGGCCGCCACTTGTGGCACTAGTTAATAAGGTTTTTTGTTCTCTGTACTCTTTTCTATTTATGATGTGCACAGTAAATAGTTATATCTATCTATCTACTAGTCGAGCCCTTTCATTTGATGCCCATATTGAGGGAGTTGTGATAAAATATGTAATCCGCCATTTTGTGGCGGCGGCCATCTTGGACCGATTTTCTTCAAACATAGCTAAGAACATTCCGCACGTAGTTTTGGCGGGAACGCGGAAAGATTCGTATCGCCCCATTGTGTTTTTTCCAAAACTTGTGTTGTTTCGAGTGTTAATGTAAAGAAACAAGTGGTGTTTTATTCATGAAGTACCGATTAAGCGCAAGTGTGGGAAAGTGATATAATGTGGTGAAACATGACTTTTAGTATGTTCAAGGGATATATCTAGTTTATTTCCGCTTAACAGTCGCTCCAGTTCCAACAGCGATGAGGACTTAAATTTAACTAATTAGACACAGCTTATTAATTAAAAACCTAATCCTACTTAATCATCATCATCATCATCATTTCAGCCGTAGGACGTCCACTGCTGGACATAGGCCTCCCCCATTGACTACTAAATCCTACTTAATATCTAGAACTAATTTGACATTAGCTCATGATTATACAAATATTATTATCAATTTCTTTCCGACGTCATGAATTCAATTTTATACAATTTTTTTTTATTTTTTTTTAATGTTTGTGATATTTTTATTATTATTTTAAGACGATGCCCCTATACAGCTGACTTAATAAAAATTGTACAAACTTTTTGACGAGTCCATATAGGAACACTGATAATATTTAATTAAAATATATTTTTTATGTGTGTGACTTTTTGGGCAATAAAGATTATTCTATTCTATTCTATTCATAAACTTATTTTTTTAACATCAAATACACTAATTCAGTTCCATTCCAGGCTAGGTGTGCTTTACCATCTTCGACCACACCTTCACTTAACATCAGGTGAGCTGTGGTCAAACAACTAGCCTGTCAACTATTAAAAAAAAAAAAAAAAAATCAGGATATGTATTATTGTATTTATTAATTTCGAAGCTCCGCATAATGTATAACTTCAGATAAAGTGACGACAAAAACACATCGATTGCCTCTGCCTTTCACCAGACCAGCCTATTTAATGTTTGGGGCCCCTTTACAGAGTGATCACCGAAAACTATTGCTCGTTTTTAAATACGTCGTGTAAATTCCAAATGTTATCATCATAAATATTTTTTTTATATTTCATATCAAAAATACTAAAACATGGAAATTGAAACACTGATAAGAAATCATTTCAAAGTCAATACACAAAACATGCATAAGAACGCAGCAAAAAGTGTTTGTTTTTGATGTTTTTTCAACAATATTTGATCATCATTAATGCTGGTAAGTTTTTAATTAGGTAATGAGCGCCAAAGCAGCGATGCCTGGACTTTGTTTTGTTACTCTAAGTTCTGTGTATCGCAGCAATGCTCATGGATGTTACCTCTTACCATCAGGACAGCGTCTCGTACGTCTCACTATGTTTTACAAACAAAAAAAAAATACATTTTTTTTGTGATATGTGATGGTGTGGTCGAAGATGGAAAAGCACATCTAGCCTGGAATGGAACTGGCTCTCAAGTGAGGCTGCCACACCGTTAGATGCTTGGCGGCAGATTTTCAACTCTCGTGTGGTAGCTAGCCAGCCGAGTACTAGAGAGTACGCTACCACCATGCTGTGGTTTCCTCACGATGTTTTCCTTCACCGGCAGCTCGAGCTCATTGTTGGGGTTTGAACGCCAGCCCTGTTGGTTCATTGGCAGTATGTCTGCTTCAAAAACTGTAGGGTGTGGGTCCAATTCCCACCCACGACAACCTTTGTTGTATAAACAAATTTTTTTCTGTGTCTGGGTGTTCTGTATGCTACTAATATTATAAATGTGAAAGTTTGGATGGATGTTTGCTACTCTTTCACGCAAAAACTACTGAACGGATTTGGATGACATTTGCTATGGAGGTAGCTGACACCCTGGATTAGAACATAGGCTACTTTTTATCCAGAAAACATGTAGCGGGTAACACCGCGGAGCGCAGCTATTTGGAAATATTTCAGGGACATGGATAGCTGTATTATCGAGTCCAATGGAAGGGTTCCTGGCGGTGAGGAGTCGGAGGTGCGCTCTGGCCGGGGGCTCCGCAGAGCTGGACGCCAGGAGGCAGACAGACCTGCCTCCAGGGTCGGCAGCGCTCCGATCTGGCAAGGGATTGGATGCGAAAGAAATGTCGCTTCTTAAGTAAGTAAATGAAAAACGAATATTCTAGGCGCGAAGTTAGCATCTCATTTAAAAAAATAATAAATATCATAGGACATTACACACAGCGCCATCTGACCCCAAACTAAGCAAAGCTTGTACTATACAAGTCAGATAACTGATAGAATACTTCAATACTTTTTTTTTGTAAATACATACAGTACACCCAGACACAGAACAAACATATGTTTATATTACAAAATGCTTATCCTGTGTGGAAATCGAACCCACGCCTTTTAGCTCTCGGAGCAGACATACTACCAATGAACCAACAGGGCTGTCAGCTTTCCGACTAGCTGCACCCCGCGGTGTTACCCGCTACATTTTTTCGGGATAAAAAGTAGCCTATGTTCTAATCCAGGGTGTCAGCTACCTCCATAGCAAATGTCATCCAAATCCGTTCAGTAGTTTTTGCGTGAAAGAGTAACAAACATCCATCCAAACTTTCATATTTATAATATTAGTAGCATACAGAACACCCAGACACAGAACAAACATTTGCTTATACAACAAAGGTTGTCGTGGGTGGGAATTGGACCCACGCCCTTCAGTTTTTGAAGGGCGTGAGTCCAACGTGGGTGAATTTCTCAATTATGTGAGAGTTAAATGATTTATTATACCGTAGGAAGTATTATCCTCCGGCATACATCGGTCCGGAGATAAAACCGTCCGAAGGGTACGACCCCACCCCCGGGTACGAGCCGTACTGGCTGGGGGGGGGCTGGACTCTCAAGAAGATAGAGTACCCAAAAAACGAAACTAAGGATGATGATTACTGCGGTTTCCGATGCAACGTCATGTTTAGAACGTAAGTACACCATACATGAGGTGAGCTGTGGTCAAACACCAAGCATGTCAACCATAACAACAGAAAAATTCCATACATGTATTTGTTTTGTTGCTCAGTTTTTTTTTATGTAAAAAAGTAATGAGACGAACGAGACGCTCTCCTGATGGTAAGAGATAACGCCTGTACATGACCATTGCAGCGATACACAGAACTTTGAGTAACAAAACAAAGTCCAGGCATCGCTGCTTTGGCGCTCATTACTTTGAGACTTTGGATGGTTAGTCTCAACAGCCCAGTAATTTTGCTGCAGTACCCAACACAGTAGGGTTTGCACACTACTGCTTAGCGGCAGAATAACTGGTACTGCGGTGGTACCTACCTAGACGACCTCCTGCTAAGGAGATCTACCACCAAGTAAAATACTACTCCATAGAGGAAGATAAAAACACTCCCGACTGGTTCCCCTTTCAAAGAAAAAAACAAAATCAAAATCGGTTCATCCGTTCGGGAGCTACGATGCCACAAACAGACACACGCACAGACACGTCATACTTATAACACACCGTCGTTTGTGATTTTTTTTTGAAAAAGATATTTGAGAAATAATAATTACTATAATATTTATCTTGGTGGTAGATCTCTTTAGCAGGAGGTCGTCTAGGTAGGCACCACCGCAGTACCAGTTATTCTGCCGCTAAGCAGTAGTGTGTAAGCATTAATGTGTTCCGGTTTGAAGGGTACTGCAGCTAGCGAAATTACAGGGCTATTGAGACAAACTCTATCAAAAATCTCAAAGTAATGAGCGCCAAAGCAGTGATGCCCTGGACGTTGTTTTGTTACTTAAAGTTCTGTGTATCGCTGCAATGGTCATGGACAGGCGTTATCTCTTACCATCAGGAGAGCGTCTCGTACGTCTCATTACTTTTGACATATGAAAAAAAAATACTTTGCATTTCAGATACGGGCAGATTTGCGCCAGAAATAAAAAGGGGAAATATATGTCTTATAAGAATTACTGTCACATGGTCGCCTCAGACTGCCTAAACAAACAGGGTGAACACGACACGTTCTTTCATTTTATAAACTTTTTAAGTTAACTTGGCGGACTCCTTAGCATGAGGTCTAGTACCCCCACAGTACCAGTCTGTCGCAAGTCGAAATAACCCGTTTTGAGAAAATTATCATTTAAACTTTTTTGGGTTTTAAATGATTACTAGCCGCGCCCCGCGGTGTTACCCGCTACATGTTTTCAGGTTAAAAAGTAGCCTATGTGTTAATCCAGGGTGTCAGCTACCTCCATACCAAATTTCAGCCACATCCGTTCAGTAGTTTTTTTTTTATTTTTAGAGAAACAAACATCCATCCATCCATCCATCCATCCATTCATCCATCCATCTATCCATCCATTCATCCATCCATCAATCTATCCATCCATCCATCCATCCATCCATCCATCCATCCATCCATCCATCCATCCATCCATCCATCCATCCATCCATCCATCCATCCATCCATCCATCCATCCATCCATCCATCCATCCATCCATCCATCCATCCATCCATCCATCCATCTATCCATCCATCCATCAATTCTAATTCCAAAGCTCGCTTTTTACTTGTAAAAAATATTTTTTTTACTTTTAATTTTTTTATTATTAACAAAAAATCCTAGTGTATATAGTGTTTTATTGTTTCTCTAGATTGGATGATCATACACAAAGGAGACTGTTACAAAGCCCACACATACGATCCGCTCGCCAGGAAACAATCGGCCACGCACGAGAAACTCGTGAGAGATTTCTTCAAGAAATTCAGCCGACCCATCGGGAGCGGCATCTCGGTCACCGAGAAATGGTCATACCAAACTTACTACGACGACGCCGGAAAGAAGAAGAAATAAATTCAAAACATCATTTCGGATATGGTTTTATTTTTATTTTGGAATGAGCGCACAATGAAATAAAGATGAGGTGTTTCCCTTCACCGGCAGCTCGAGCTCATTGTTGGTGTTTGAACCCACGCCCTTCGGCATGCGAACCGACCGCGCTAACCACTGAGCCATTATCGCTACAAAAAGACATCGAGCTGACCCGGGAACTTACTTGACGTTGCAGTAGTCGCAAGTGACGCTTTTCTGTCGCGGCTCGTGAGTGCGCATATGCGCGACGAGGCGGTACGGTCTAGAAAATGTCGCGCCGCAGCGCGTGCATGCAGCATGCAGGTGCGGCAAATGAATAATGGAGTGCTTCTTCAAATCGCCCTGCGAAAAAAAACAAATCTGTCCAAAAAAAGAGTTTAATTACAGGACTGCCCAAAACGAGCTTTAGTTACACGACTGCCCAAAACGAGCTTAAGTTACATGACTGCCCTAAACGAGCTTTAGTTACACGACTGCCCAAAACGAGCTTAAGTTACACGACTGCCCTAAACGAGCTTAAGTTACACGACTGCCCAAAACGAGCTTAAGTTACACGACTGCCCAAAACGAGCTTAAGTTACACGACTGCCCAAAACGAGCTTAAGTTACACGACTGCCCTAAACGAGCTTTAGTTACACGACTGCCCAAATAACTATAAATAAAAACAATCTACTGTTTTATTCAAGCAATTGTAATTTACCGCAAATAAGACCAAAATAAATGCCAGTAGATGTGGTTTCACTGTAAAATTATGCTCCATTTGTCCATGGAAAAAAAATATTTGTATGGAAAACGAACCACCTTAAGTAAGATTAGGTTTTTAATTAATAAGCTGTCAAATTAGTTAAATGTAAGTCCTCATCACTGTTGTAACTGGAACGACTGTTAAGCGGAAATAAACTAAATATATACCTTGAATATTTCAAAATACTCTTTTTTATTTATTTATTTTTTATGGTTGACGGGCTAGGTGTTTGACCACAGCTCACCTGATGTTAAGTGAAGGTGTGGTCGAAGATGGTAAAGCACACCTAGCCTGGGATTGAACTCTTTCTGATGAAGGATGAAATTATTACATATTAGTGTAAATTTTGTTATTGGTCGAGGTATAGCAGACCTTGTCCTTGAAGGCCTTCCCGCAGGATGGGTGCGCGCAGACGTGGGGCCGCTCCGGGAAGTGGCGGCGCAGGTGCGCTGTGAGGTAGGTTTCGTGCTTGAGCTTCCGACCGCACAGCGGACACACGCACGGCGTGCGATCCACGTGAACCATTTCCTACACAACAAACATTGTTGACAGCCCTGTTGGATCATTGGTTGTATGTCTGCTCCAAGAGCTGGAGGGCGCGCCTTCGATTCCAACCCAGGACAAACAGTTTGTGATATAAATACGTACCAAGAAGTGGCTTGTGGAGCAAGCATTCTACAAAGTAGACGATTTTCTACTCAGAGTAGACTAGTTTAAATGTAAGCCAATTTATTTATTTTATAATTCGAATTAAATTAATTAATTGTGTATTTAAATTATTATTATTATTTTTATATTAATTTGGTTGCGAATTTGATTTAATTTATTTTGTTTAACTTAATTGTCTTATTTATTGGTTGTGACTTGTAACTTTTCGTTATTAATAAATGAGTATGAGTATGAGTAAACAAAAGTTTGTTGTTTTTTTTTTTCTTTGGTTTTGGCGTCGCGTTTTTTGCATTTGCCAGTGTCAAGTATTTATCTATTTTCAAGTTACAAAAGTTAAATAAGTGTCCTCGTAGCTAGTTATAGTCAAGTCCAGTCTGTGTCAGTCAAGTCCAGTCATGCTTTAGTAAAGTAGTGGCGACTTTACTATAAAGCTTCGATGGAGTTTTGGAAGCAACACGAAAACTCATGTTTCACCACGTTATATCATTGTCCCACACTCACGCATGTAATTCGGCACTTTATGAATAAAAAACCACAATTTTTATGCATAAACACTCGACAAAACACAAGTTTTGGAAAAAAATACAACGGAGCGACACGACTCTTCCCGCGTTCCCGCCAAAACTGCATGTTTGTTGTTCCGTATATATTTACAAGAAATAAAAAGTATGTATGTATTCTATCAATTATCTGTCTTCCATCACACAAGCTCTGCTTAGTTTGGGCTCAGATGGCGCTGTGTGTAATGTTCTGCGATATTTGTTTGTTTTGTTACACGATCTGTTAACCTACTAACATTATAAATGTGAAAGTTTGGATGGATGTTTGTAACTCTTTCACGCAAAAACTACTGAACGGATTTAGATGACATTTGGTATGGAGGTAGCTGACACCCTGGATTGACACATAGGTCTCTTTTTATCCCGAAAACATGTAGCGGGTATCATTGCGGGGCGCAGCTAGTATTATAAATATGAAAGTTTGGATGTTTGTTTGTTATTCTTTCACGCAAAAACCACTGAACGGATTTGGATGAAATTTGGCATGGAAGTAGCTGAGACCCTGGATTGACACATAGGCCACTTTTTATCCCGAAAACATGTAGCGGGTAACACCGCGGGGCGTACACAGCTAGTATAAAACATATAATACTTACAATGTGCGACGTCAGATTATGTTTGTGTTTAAAAATCTTCCCACATTGTTCGCATGAATGCTTCTTCTGGTTAACTTCTAAATAGTCCAGGTGGACTTCCGATATGTGGTACTTGAGCTTCGGCCTACTGTCGAACCTGGTGAACAAAGCGATGAAATGTTTTTATGACATCCCTGTGCGCATATTTGGTAGTGAATAGATGAACATTATAGACGAGCGGACGCCTCGCGCGTTTCACCCGCGTAGCTCCCGTTCCTGTGGGAATATGGGGATAAAAAGTAGCTTATGTCACCCGGGGATAGTGTAGCTTCCCAACGGTGAAAGAATTTTTGAAATCGGTCCAGTAGTTTCGGAGCTTATTCAATACAAACAAACAAACAATCAAATCTCTTCTCTTAATAGTATAAATAGATAGACAAGACTTTTTACTGTGAACACCAAAAATAGAAAAAAAAAGCGTACAGAATCTTATGAGCTAGTGCCACAAGTTGCGGCCTTATCGCTAAAAGCGATCTCTTCCAGGCAACCATGAATTGAAAACACGATACATCTCAAGATGTTGTTGTTGCGATGTTGTATCTTTTTTTTTTTATTAAGTTAAAAAAAAATAAAGTATTAAAAATAATACACATTTACAGCTAGTAAGTATGTAAAAAACAGTTATGTATTTAAATAAAATACATACACGACTACTTTTTAATTACTTGAAAAATTTTAATGGATTATACAGACCGAGTGAGACATCGTAAATGTGTAAACAGAATTTTTGTTTACTACATAATGTCAAAGTTATTACTAGAATTTATTATATTTGGAAATCCCGCCTAAAATTATGGGCATAGCACTCGTTTACTACAAAATAACCGGACATCTTATCATCAGGAGAGTCTCGCTCGGCTTATTACTTTTCCATTAAAAAAAACGTCCAAGTGCGAGTCGGACCCGTACTGGAAGGGAAGACAGAGAGATAGTAATGGATACTCACTTTTTCCGGCAGATCTTGCAGGAGTAAGTCCTGGTTATGCCCATGTGACGGTGCTCGTGCTTCCGAAGCGTGGAGCTGTCTCGACAGGCGTATATGCAGAAAGAGCACTTGTACGGCTTCTCGTCTACAATGGTAACGTCACTGTTAAAGGCAATTTTCAAAGACGACCAAGGCGCTCTACGTCACTGTTAAAGGCAATTTTCAAAGACGAGCAAGGCTCTCTCACGTCACTGTTAAAGGCAAATTTCAAAGACGAGCAAGGCGCTCTCACGTCACTGTTAAAGGCAAATTTCAAAGACGAGCAAGGCGCTCTCACGTCACTGTTAAAGGCAATTTTCAAAGACGAGCAAGGCTCTCTCCTGATGGTAGGAGATAACGCAGCGATACACAGAACTTTGAGTAACAAAACTAAGTCCAGGGCATCGCTGCTTTGGCGCTCATTACTTTGAGGCTTTCGATGGTTAGTCTCAACAGCCCAGTAATGTCGCTGGAGTACGCTTCACAGTAATGTTTACACACTACTGCTTGGTGGCAGAATATCTGGCACTGCGGTGGTGCCTACCGACTTCCTGCTAAGGAGATTTACCACCAAGTAAAGTAATGTATGTGTTTATTTCACCATAACTTTTAAACGCCTAAACAGATTTTGTCGTTATAGCGGCAACAGAAATACATCATCTGTGAAAATTTCAACTGTCTAGCTATCACGGTTCGTGAGATACAGCCTGCTGACAGACGGACAGCGGAGTCTTAGTAATAGGGCCCCGTTTTACCCTTTGGGTATGAAACCCTAAACATAGTGGAATTGAGAACCTTCTCCTTTTTTGAGTCGGTTGAAAAAAAGAAAATTTACCGTATCGTTAACTATTACCTAATCTCTTCAACAACAGTCACTTTGATAAGGCTAATTTCATTTATAAAATGCTATTAAAAAGTTGCATTATGCCAGCGAATTCGCTTGAAAAACGGGTATGGATTTTTTTATTTCTTACTAGAGGACGCCTCGCGGTTTGACCCGCGTAGTTCCCGTTCCCATGGGAATACAGCGATAAAAAGTAGCCTATGTCACCGGGGATAGTGTACCTACCCAACGGTGAAAGAATTTTTGAAATCAGTCCAGTAGTTTCGGAGCCTATTCAATACAAACAAACAATCAAATCTTTCCTCTTCATAAAAAACAAGAAAGCAAGAACTTTTTTTTTTTGTAACACCACAGAACACACAAACAGACAAACAGTTACAAAATACAATTATAGTAGTTGTAGAAGTTACAGTTATAATAGATAGATAGATAGATGACACGGAACCCTTCGTGCGCGAGTCCGACTCGCACTTGGCCGGATTTTTCTGATCATAAAAGTATCATGTTGATCCAGATAATGAACTATACGTGTGTTAAATTTCATCCAAATTCGTCCAGCGGCGTTTGAGTAACAAACATCCAAACAAACTTTCACATTTACAATATTAGTAGGATATGCAATATTAAACGGTTGTTTTCATAATTGAGTATTTCTTTATTGAGTATTTTTTTTTACTTAGTTTTCTTTTGAAATGTTTCCAGTGTTTTATGTTTTAATATTGGCAACTAATGTAGGTTAGTATAAAATATTTTTAACCGACTCAAAATAAAAAAAAAACTCAAAAGTCGTTTGTATTTCGTGAGATACGACTTTGTCTTTCAAACAGTTTTAAATAGATTTTCGCGTTTTTTTTTTTTTGTTTCTCGCAGGTAAATCCTTAATGGATACCACCGGCTTCGGGGGAAGCACGGTGGTTATGTGGGACTCTCCGCCATTGTGGCGGCCTACCCACTAAAAACCCTGGGGTGTTTCTGCCTGACACCCGTGTGTCGGGGCTACGGGGACGCTTTCACACTCGTCCGCAGCCCCGACGGAAATAGATTTTCGCCTAACACAACTTTTTTTTTTTAATGTAAAAAGTAATGAGACGAACGAGACGCTCTCCTGATGGTCAGAGATATCGCCTGTCCATGACCATTGCAGCGATACACAGAACTTTGTGTAGCAAAACAAAGTCCATGCATCGCTGCTTTGGCGCTCATTACTTTGAGACTTTCGATGGTTAGTCTCAACAGCCCAGTAATTTCGCTAGCTGCAGTACCAATAATATCTGACGAAGTTATCAAAACGGATTATTATTTTTTTGTTCAACACGGGACATTTTTTAACAGACTCAAAAAAGATTCTCATATCGACTGCTTTGTTTCAAGCGATAATTCCGTCAATTATGAATAGATTTCGATGATTCTTTTATTGCTTGATAGATCATACTTCAGAGGTAACCAGAGGTCTTTTATCGATTTCGATAAAATTTATATGGTACCAGTGTGGAACAGAGTATAGACAGCCAAGCTACTTTGCCACTTTATTTACAAACACTCCTGCTAAGGAGATCTCATCATCACCATCATCATCATCATCAGCCTACATTAGTCCACTGCTGGACATAGGCCTCTCCCAAGACACGCCGCTCAGCCCGATCTTCGGCTTTTCGCTTCCATCCACCGCCAGCTGTCCTACGTATATCGTCACTCCATCGAGTCTCAGGGCGTCCTACGCTACATTTGCCAATACGCGGTCTCCACTCTAGAACACGTCTACCCCAGCGGTTATCGGTTCTGCGACAGATATGTCCAGCCCATTGCCACTTCAGCTTGCTAATACGCTGAGCTATGTCTGTGACTTTAGTTCTCTGGCGAATTACTTCGTTTCGGCTAAGGATATCTACCATCTAATAAATTATCTACCATCTAATAAATTTAAAAAAATTGACAGCCCCGTTGGCTCATTGGTAGTATATCTGCCTTGAGAGCTGTAGGGCGTGGGTTCGATTCCCACTCAGGGCAAACATTTTGTGAATAAACAAATGTTTGTTCTGTGTCTGGGTGTTCTGTATGTATTTACAAAAAAAATAGTATTTATGTATTCTATCAGTTATCTGACTTCCATCACACAAGCTTTGCTTAGTTTGGGGCCAGATGGCGCTGTGTGTATAGTCCTACGATATTTATTTATAACGTTTTCAGGGTCGTGCCTGGCTCGTGTATTCTGCCAGGACGAGCATGCGAACGACTGGTCGCCGCTGGGCTACTCGTGCCCTATCAATTGCGCAGCAGTCATAGTCGCAATCAAAAAGTATGTGAAGTTCAATTAAAAACTAGAATAGAATAATTCCAACATAACTGAGCTACGTTATTGAAAGCTACAACAGCCTATCGCAGACGCAACATATGTACGCTATGTCACGATACGCTAGTGGTCACACAACTTAGTTTGTCATAAATAGAGTATGTCACAACTGAAGTACGTCACAAACAAAGTTTGTCACAAACTATTTGTATCACAATCGAAGTATATAAAATTATATATATTTCTAAAATTAATATTTCAATTGCTACGAACTACTTTAATTTTTTTTTTTTTTTTTTGTATTCTGGCATAAAATAATCCCATGTAAAAAAATTAAAATTTACATTTTAGCAAAGTTAAATTAAGTCACATAATCTAAAATCACAGACTAGTTATCTATGATTCGCACTCTGGTGCACTTTTCTCCACTTCTTTAATGACGTGCTATGGTACTGATGGTGCGGGTACTGGTGGTGAACTAGGTTTGTGACATACTCTTTTTTTTTTAATGGTTGCCAGTCTAGGTGTTTGACCACAGCTCAACTGATGTTAAGTGACGGTGTGGTCGAAGATGGTAAAGCACACCTAGCCTGGAAGGGAACTGGCTCTCAAGTGAGGCTGCGGGAACACACCGTTAGATGCTTGGCGGCAGATTTTCAACGAGTACTAGAAAGTACGCTACCACCATGCTATGGTTTCCTCACGATGTTTTTCCTTTACCGGCAGCTCGAGCTCATTGTTGGGATTTGAACCCACGCCCTTCGGCATGCGAACCTACCACGCTAACCACTGAGCTATCATCGCTGTTTGTCACTTAATACATTTGTGACGTACTTCTTTTGTGACCAAATCAGTTTGTTACCCACAACGTTCAAGACGCGCTATAGCTGCAGTTCGTCACAAAAGTGTGACATACTCTGTTTGTGACATATCTGGCCAGCTACCACTCTCAAGTTGAAAATCTGCAGCCAAACATCTAACGGTGTGTTCCGGAAGTCTCACTTGAGAGCCAGTTTCATTCCAGGCTAGGTGTGTTTACAATCTTCGACAACACCGTCACTTAACATGAGGTGTGTCCTGCGATATTTATTTATTAACCATCGGTTCGTTGCAGGCTCCAAGAAGTCGACCACGAAGATTTCCTCAAAGCGCAGCAATCCCCATTTTCCCCAAACACGCTCAATCTAACGACGGTTGTATTTAATGAGAATTCAACAGAAAAACTTAATGGAAACGAATCAGTACCAGAAAGCGAGAAAGAAGACGACATCTCCAGCTCGCGTAAGTTCATTTTCAGAGAAGGGGGTTCTCTCTCTCTCTCTCTCGGATACAGAGAGAGAAAGAGATTTACTTGGTGGTAGATCTCCATAGCAGGAGGTCGTCTAGGTAGGTACCACCGCAGTACCAGTTATTCTGCCACTAAGCAGTAGTGTGTAAACATTACTGTGTTCCGGTTTGCAGTTAGCGAAATTACTGGGCTGTTGAGACTAACCATCGAAAGTCTTAAAGTAATGAGCGCCAAAGCAGCGATGCCCTGGACTTTGTTTTGTTACTCAAAGTTCTGTGTATCGCTGCAATGGTCATGGGCACGCGTTATCTCTTACCATGAGAAGAGCGTTTCGTTCGTTTCATTACTTTTTACATAAAAAAAAGCTTTTCATATAGCAATTTCCATTATCACCTATCTAAAATAATGCACCAATCTAACTGAAAACTGCATAAAAATCGTACTAGTAGTTTTGGAGAAAAATGGCAACATGTATTTGCACAAACAATGTTTGCTGCAGCGCCCCCTGGTGAGTTCTCAGCGTAACACCTATCTAAGAACATGCACCAATCAAACCCGAACCCATAACTGAAAACTGCATCAAAATCGGACTAGTAGTTTTGGAGAAAAATGGCAACATGTATTTGCACAAACTATGATTGCTGCAGCGCCCCCTGGTGAGTTCTCACCGTAACACCTATCTAAGAACATGCACCAATCAAACCCGAATCCATAACTGAAAACTGCATCAAAATCGTACTAGTAGTTTTGGAGAAAAATGGCAACATGTATTTGCACAAACTATGTTTGCTGCAGCGCCCCCTGGTGAGTTCTCACCGTAACACCTATCTAAGAACATGCACCAATCAAACCCGAATCCATAACTGAAAACTGCATCAAAATCGGACTAGTAGTTTCGGAGAAAAATAGCAACATGTATTTGCACAAACAAACATCCTCTCAGCCCGAACGCATACACCGTCTCCGTTCCGTCGTGGGTAAAAAGAAGGTTCTCAATTCGGCTGTTTGTTTTTTTTGAACGTATGCCGCCAATTATGAATCGATTTTGATAATTCTTTTTTTGCTTGGTAGATCATACATCAGAGGTGGTCCCATATAAATTTTATCGAAATCAATTGGGCGGTTTTTAAAAAATCAACAAAAAACTAAAAGTTGTACACATCGATAATATTTTCGTATGGTCGGAAACCTCGCTGTTTCATTGGAGCAGCGCGTTTAGTTGCCCTAAGGGTCATGGAGTTGGTTTTTTAAAATTGTAAATTTGTATATTTTTACAGATATAATGAGGAGAAGGGAAGAGCTGATGCAACTGTCTGTGTCACACTACGTGAAAATATACAAATTGTTGTTGGACAAACGCGCTACCGGCGAACTTCAGCAAGCTCTCAAATACACATCGAGAAAATACAATAATGCAAACTGCCCTATGTACAAGTCAATGAAGTATGGACACTCCATCACATACTAATTAAATATAGGATTAAAAAATATATTTTTAGGATAACCTAAACAATTTTTTTTGCATGATCATATCGCAAAATATTACACATATTTCTTTCTTCTTTATTTAATTATGGCGTCGCATTTTGTGCATTTGCCCGTGTCAGGTGTTTTGATAATTTCAAGTTTCATAAGTTAAAAAGTAGTCAAAGTCCAGTCTTGGTCAAGTCGACACGAAAAGTTATGTTTCACCACATCATATCACTTTCCCACACTCGCGCTTGTACTCCGGTACTTTATTAACAAACGTCACTACTTCTATACATAAACAATCGTAAAAACACTAGTTTTGAAAAAAAAAATTACTGGGCTGTTGAGACTAAAAGCCTCAAAGTAATGAGCGCCAAAGCAGTGATGCCTGGACATTGTTTTGCTACACAAAGTTCTGTGTATCGCTGCAATGGTAATGGACAGGCGTTATCTCTTACTATCAGGAGAACGTATCGTCTGTCGTACTTTTTACATAAAACTAAAATGATTTTTTTTTATTGCAGAAATAAGAAACATTTGAACAAAAAGACATGTGCAAGACGGTCGTACATTAAACAGGAGTTTATCGAGAAAGTCACAGATATGTTGAACAAGCACACCGGACCCAATGTCTTCACTCATCGCTTGACCGCAGTAAGTGTTTCGAGACAGTTTTGGCGGCAACGCGGAAATAGCAGTGTCGCCACATTGTATTTTTAACAAAAATTTGTGATTTTTCTTATATAAATAGCGGTTTTTTATTCATAAAGTACGGAATTACAAGCGCGAGTGTGGGAAAGTGACATAATGTGGTGAAACATGAGTTTTCGTGTTGCTTCCAAAACTCCATCGAAGCTTATAATAAAGTCGCCACTACTTTACTAAAGCATGACTGGACTTGACTGACACGGACTGTACTTGACTAAGGCTGGACTTTGACTAACTATAGCTACGAGGCAACCTTATTTAATTTATGAAACTTGAAAATATAACACGCTTGACACTGGCAAATGCTCAAAATGCGACGCCAAACCCAAAGAAAAAAAAGTGTTCTGAGACTGAAATTGAATGGAATTAGCTGCCCGAGTGGGTGTTCCCTGATAGATACAAACTGGGTGTCTTCAAGTCGCGAGTGCATCGGTATCTTCTAGGCGAGCGTGCTCCATCGTAGACCGCATCTTCGCTTAACATCAGGCGAGATGGCGGTCGAACGCAAGCCTATCCCACAAATATTATAAATGTGAAAGTTAAGGACCTACCGAGTTCATTTCTCTAGTCGATTTTAGGTATTCTGTGCGCTCCGTGTGTGAGTGCGCAAGGCACACGAGCGAACAGTTAGTGCCGCGCGCCGCCGTCGGCGCCACGCGCGACAGGCATTGTCGATACACATACGGCGGCGAAATGAAAACCGGTTTGAGCTAAATACTTAAACTGCTAAGTAGACGAACTGCATTAACTATTTTGCCGCTTACGTTAGTAGACTGGTGGCCGAGTGGTAACAAGCTGTATGAGTCCGGCCGCATAGTCACGGGATCGAAATCAACGCTCGGAAGAATTATTTTTGCACACAAATTTTGTTGATAGGTATTTTATCTTATAATAAATATTTCGTTTTTTTAAATACATTGTTATATGATTATTTTTATATACTTATTATTATTATGTTTTATTTTTTTATTTTTATTTTCTTATTAGTGTTACATCTCCCGTCTGTTTCTTATGTTCTCTACTGTATTTTTTCTTTCCTTGGTTGCCTGGAAGAGATCGCTGTTAGCGATAAGGCCGCCACTTGTGGCACTAGTTCATAAGGTTCTTTGTTCTCTGTACTCTTTTCTATTTATGATGTGCACAATAAAGAGTTATATTTATCTTATTTTTTTTAACCGACTCGATTTTAAATGGAGGAGGTTCTCAATTCAACAATGTTTTTTTATGTAAAAGTAATGAGACGATCGAGGCGCTCTCCTGAAGTTAAAAGATAACGCCTGTCCATGACCATTGCAGCGATACACAGAACATTGAGTAACAAAACAACGTCCAGGGCATCGCTGCATGCTTTGGTACTCATTACTTTGAGAGTAGATGGTTAGTCTCAAAAGCCCTGTAATTTTGCTAGCTGCAAGTACCCTTCAAACCGGAACACAGATATGTTTGCACACTACTGCTTGGCGACAGAATATCTAGTACTGCGGTGTTACCTACCTAGACGACCTCCTGCTAAGGAAATCTACTACCAAGTAAATTTTGTATGTATGTTACGCGATAATTCCGCCAATTATGAATCGATTTTGATGATTCTTTTTTTGCTTGGTTGATCCATACTTCAGAGATGGTCCCATATATTTTTTATCGAAATCGGTTGAGAAAGTAAAAAAAAAACCAACAAAAGTATAAAAATTGTATACGTCGATGATATTTTCGTTTACTCTGAAACCTCGCTGTTTCATTGAAGCAGTGCGTTTAGTTGGCCTAAGGGTCATGGAGTGGTTTTTTTATTTGTAAATTTGTGTATTTCTTTTATGTAACTGAACATTTTTAATTCCCTATTTTATTTATTGAAAATAATTAATTTATTATAACACTATGGAACCTAAGAATATGACATACGGTAAAACCGTTTTAAAAAAATATTAATATATTTGTATATATATTAGGCTGTGTATCATTTATGTTGGTGTTGGTCTGTAAGGTATAAACAGCTACCCTTTTGAGCATACAATATTTAGCATGTATTAAAAGTATTATTATTGTTACGAACGAAACGACACGTAGTTCTCATATCTATGTTATAAATGTACATAGCTCGATTTTTAAATTAAGAAAAATTAGGTTAATAAGAAAATAGTGAGTCAGAACAATTGTAACGACCTGCCCTTCGTCTCCTTTCCCTATAGTTCTAAGAAATTAAATGTAAATACAAAGTAGTGCACTCGCTCTACCCCCTACTGGGCGAGCGAGTGAGTTTTTGTTCATAAGAAGGCGCTGTTTCCTAGAATTGTCATTCACATTTCACCTCTCGTCGGAGCAACAGCAGCCAAAAAATAATTATGAGAAGAAATATAGTCCATTTACAAGAGAAGAATGGTTTTATTCGGAACACGTTGTTAGACCATTACAATTATGCACATAATATATTCAACAAAATAATGATAATAGTACATTTAATTTACAGCAAATGTAAATGAGTGTGTACAGTGGGTGTACTCTATGTATTTTAACGATGAATTTACAAAAAAAAAGTATTTAAGTATTCTATCAGTGATGCTTTTTTTATTTAAATTTATACGCTTCACAGATACTTGGGTTCGTGACCTATGTCAACATGAAATACTTTTTTTTTGCATTAGTACAAGTTAGGAAGAAGAAATTTTGTCAAATTGACTTTAACAGTGTTTTGTAAAAAATGTCCTGTGATATTTATTTATTTATATCATTTAATAAATTGTTGATGTCATATTAAATTTTAAACGTCATATTAAATGTCAAAGGATATAATATATTTTAAAAGTCGAAAGAATCATTAATGTCATAGTATTATTAAATAAGAATATCAAATCATTTAATAATTTTACAATATTATAATAACATAGTTAATTTGCTGCTTTATGTGATGATACTTTAGTTAACCTTTTTAATGCGTAAACGAATCTGCTGATTTTTTTGCAAACAGTAACAGTATGACTCTTCCAATTACCGTGGTAGTCCATCATTAAACCTTATCTCTTGAACTTGTTCTATGTTTGTATTGTGACATCTGATTATAAGATTTTTTGTTTTAGATTGTGGAAAGTAAAATTGCATTGCTTTGGTTTTCCTATATTCACAAGAAGATTATTCTTCTATCAAAACTAGACTATTGGAATACGGGGAGTCCCTCTACAATGGTTTAGCAGCTATCTCACGAAAAGAACTCGAATGGTCAGAATAAAAAACGGCTTCAGTGACGAAAACATCGTCAATTTTGGGGTGCCACAGGGCAGTGTGCTTGGACCTACGCTCTTTTTGATATACATTAACGATTTGTGCGATCTAGATATAGAGAAAGGGAATGTATATACATATGCCGACGATACAGTTTTACTATTTAAAGGTATGAATTGGGATGAAGTACAATCATTTGCTAATAAAGGGCTTAATAATGTTACAAATTGGCTTAGAAATAACCTCCTCACTGTAAATGTACAAAAAACTAAATATATGACGTTCACTATAAATTCATCTACCCGACCGGTATCTTCACTTATGCTAAAAATACATAAGCCTAACTGTTCTAAAGACCAGCGGTGCTCTTGCTTACCTCTTGAAGCTACAGATTCCATCAAATATCTGGGAATAGACATAGACATAGGTCGATAGACATTTAAATTGGACTCAACATATTAGCTTGATAACTGAAAGAACTAGGAAACTGATTCATATTTTTAAGAAGCTGAGACATATTTTATCTTCAGAAGTTCTACAAATGGTATACTGTACGTTGGTACAATCAAAGCTAAATTACCACTGACTGACTGGCTGACTCACTTAAGAGAAATAGAACTCATATAAGGAGGGGTTATAGGAAAAAACTAAATATACCTATATAGCAGTATAGAGAATCGTTCAGAGGGCCCGGATAAAATGCCGGACCTTCCAGAAGTTAGTTAGTTAGTTAGGATTTATAAAGCTTGAACAATGATTTAAAGTGGAGGAATTAGAGCATGGATAGTAGGTATTTGTAAGTGTAGATTGAGAAATTAACATATTTTGTATCGAATTTTTTTTCCCAAAGTACGAGTTTGGGTTTTCATTCAAAATCAGTCTTTCACGTGACTACATAAAATTGAGAAGTTGTTTTTTTATTTCGAGCAATTTTTTAATTTAAAACTTTTTCCGCTTTACTTCTGGTATAACAGTCGCGGAAACCATAGCGTTTTTTCGTTTTGCTAACTCTTTTTTTTGTATAGCATCTAAAATATAATTTGGTTCACGAATTTCCATTTTTCGGTCCAGTCTTGAATCAATTATTTCTGGAAGTAGACAGTCAAAATAAAATGTTTTTAATTTGGTTTCCATATTATTCTTCCAGAATTCTTCATCTCTTTTTATCTGTTCTATTTTCATATCTTTTTCTGTCCACACAACAAATATACATGTTTCTTTTCTAGTTATATGGAGCTGACCCTGCACCTGGTAGAACCAATCATGTTGTTTATTTATAGACAAGTTTCCATCCTTTTTCTGTTTCCAAAAATTAATTTTTTTTTGTGCTATGCCTTCCGTAATTGTTATGTCCTTAGCCGAATACGGACACTTGATTTCAATAATGTGTTCTCCTATTACTCCGTCTGGACTTGCCGCCAAAAATGGCAGTTCAGAGTCGACAAATAAGCCGCATTTCAGTACACCATTAAAATTAGCTTTTTCGTCGAGTTTGAGTACTTCAGCCAACTGTCCTAATGCGATATGTTCATGTTCTTTGCCATATCGAATAGATTTTACGTGGTTTAAACTACCAGCCACATTTAAAAGGTTTTTTACTAATGGTGCACATTTTATAAGACCTCTTTTGCATACCTTTCCGAAAGCAGATGCAGTGAGACGTAATTTTCTCTCTTGATGCCATTCAATCGAGTCTGCCTGCAAAATAGTTCTTTTTTCAAGAGCCTGGCGATCCTCTTTAGAAAGATGAATTTTTTTCATATGTTCTGATTTAGCAAAATCAAAGTCGGCTCTTTTCAAATCTGGCTTTTGACAAGAATCGCCATAATATTTATCGATGGTGCTTTTTGGATGCTTTTTTGTTGCAAAAGATTTTAAAACTCTGCGTCTTAAATTTGCGATCCTTTTTCCATTACGTTTAGTCTCAAACCGTTTTAAAATAAGGTTAGGGCTTTGCTTTAAAATGTTTTGACAAATATAAGATTGCGGTTCTTTGGTGTTAAATGATACTACAGAGCCAGCACAGCGAGCTCTATAAGACTGGCGACTTGAATAATTAATTCGCTTACCACCTACAAATTTGGCAATAACGCTGTTGAATACTTCTGCAATATTACTATTTACATCATATATTAGGCTTTTAGCATTGTTTATCAATCTGGACATAATTTTCATGACAGCAGCAAACATATTGCTAGACTTCATTTCGCCAACAAAGTTTTGTGTTTCTTCGTTTTGATCAATATTTTGGCAAAAATAAGTTTTGCATAATTTATGATCTCCAAAAATATGACTTGGCGCATTGATTAGATCTTGTTTTAGCTCAATTACCTTTTGGTTGAAATTTGAATCTTTGGAATTGATATGTTTGACAGCCCCTTTTACTGACCTACGTAAGCGTAGTATATTTTTTCCAAGAAGCTTGCGATGTTTTAAAGGATAGCAAGTGTTTTTGGTTAGCTCTTCAAGTTTCGTGCAAAAGTTTCGCAACAAATGATTAGTACATTCAATTTTTTCCACCAACAAACTTCCATAACATTTTGCTTCTAATATGCTTTTATATGTACTAGAATCCCCATCAGCAATAAATTTTGAGTAAATCAAGCCTTGATTTGGTAAAGAATGCTTAAATCCTTCGACTATTGCAATAGATTCCATACCGCTCGAGGATCCTTCGTAATTTTTAAAACACGTGTGATCCGGAGCTGTAATATTTTTGTTTTCTGACCGTGCACAAATCATACAATACTTGTTTTTAACTGCCATGTAAAGGACTTTTTTTGTTCTAAAACCAATAATTACTGCAGCACCCGACAAAGCGTTATAATTCTTTTTAAATGATCTTTTTGACCAACATCCATCAACAACCACAGTAATCATAGGTACTCCATCTACATTAACATTACCATCTCGAACAGCTAAGTCGTATTCTTCTTTTGCTGCATCTTCCATACACTTTTCTTTTGCTGTTTCCCATAGTTCACAGATTCTTGCATGGCACTTAGCATACAAATGATCAGACATAGAAGGTATTTCAAGTATAGCAGACACTTGTTCTAATCCTGCGTATCCTGCACCTACAGACATAAAACTACTAACCACATTTTGATTGAGATCAAGCTCGTTTTTACTGTTGATTTTTTGACAATTCTTTAAACTCAATTTAGCGTTGCACATTTTGCAAACAAACTCAAATTTAGACAGAAATCCCTTTCTTATTTCCTTGACTAATTTCAAATGATTTAAGTTACAACCTAATGGAGAGTTGTGATGTGAAATTTCTTGGAACTGTTCAAATAAATACATGAAATCTACAACTCTATTTCCACTTATTCTGATCTCTTCCACTTTTTCTTCTGGTGCTATTATATAATAATCTTCTTCTTGATCTAAATCAGCTGGCAAATGATGTGTAGAAAGCTTAAAAATAAACAAATAAAAATAAAATCAAATAAGTGCATTATCTAATTTATCTGACCACAAAATTCAGGATACCTTGATTTATAATTTTACTAGCGGCACCCCGCAGCGTTACCCACTACATGTTTTCGGGATAGAAAGTAGCCTATGTGTTAATCCAGGATCTCAGATATCAGTCATTCAAACCCGTTCAGTAGTTTTTGCGTGAAAGTCAAAAATCCATCCATCCAAACTTTTACGTTTATAATATTAGTGGGATAACTTACATTGTGATTATCTCGCGTATTAGTCAAAGCAGCAAGCTTATGTAATTTCAGCATTTCATCAAACGGAAGTCTAAAATGAAATAATATAAGTTATAAATATTTTCTAAGACTTTACCATATAAATTATGCGCAACATTACGGTTTTTTGTATTAATCCAGAGAGCAAAAACCAGCAGCTCTGAGAGCACAAATCATAGTTTTAAAAGTAAATGTAATATGTTTGTGTAACAAATATATGTAATAATACTATGCATGTAATGTATGTATATGTAATACATTTTTTTATGATACAAGAAACAATAATACCTAGTTAATATCGGACTTACTTCGTGGCATTATTTTCGTTGTTTGAGTAAGTCATACCATTGTCTATTTGTCCATCTACTGAAAGACAAGAATTTTGTTGCGGTGTCATTGAAAGACAAGAATTTTGTTGCGGTGTCATTGGCACCCTGTAATAAAATATAACATTTGATGTAATTGTAATTACTTTGTCTGTCAACAAAATTGGGTTTTGGATGAAATTTGTGAAATTAATTCCACACAAATAATATGGTTTTTGAACTTACGATTCCAGAGTGTGATATTTTTTAGAATCGGTGTCATCCAAGACATTTCCTCTGTAAATAAAAGAATGTGAAAATACTAAATTGATTATAGTGCTACTTTGAGTTTACTTGAGCTAGCCCATAGTAAGCAACCACGTTTCAGTGCTATAAGTTCATAGAACATTTCGTACTCCTCCCATACCAAATACTAAATAAGATACAGAGAATGATTCAATTCATAGTAGATTTAATTTAGTAATTTTTACCCAACCTTATAGGTAAGTAGTATTGCAGAAATGCCGTAAATACTTGTAGGTAACTATATTATTAGTAGGTAGAAGTATTCTTACGAAGCAACGGGAATGTTCTCTTTGTCTTCAAAATTCTCGACCTGGAGGAGTTTTCTTGTTCTAAAATGATACATTTAATTGTCTTTAATGTCTCATTTGAGGAAATTAACATGCCACCTAGGCTAAGTTAATATTTTGTAAAATAAAGACGCGTATTAGGGAGCGAAAATAAATGGATAATGGGTAGGTGCTCTCTATCCAGTCAAGCTCCGCGCAACGGAGGTCGTGAGCGAGACGGCAATATGTGCGAGCGAGACAGCACGACTCGCATTCCGATTGCGCAGTAAAGGTCGTGTGTGATTGGTCGGCCAATGAGAGCGCCTATCCAATCGGTATATAAATCGGTATATAAACGCCGCGATCCGGCGTACGAAACGTGCTACAGTCCGGTGACGCTATAGAGGTCATCTGCGGCCAACAGCAAGAGTCATTCATAAAATAAAAACAAATCGTAGTCAGTAATCAGCGGTAGTCAACAGCCAGCAGCAGTCAAGATACATTCAGCGAGAACCACTCAGATCCGGAGCAATAAATAAGAACAAACCATCAAGAGCCTTTCAATATACAGTCCACTCTATCCCTAACACCTATACTTGACTCCCTCGAGAAAAGATCTCGAGTCTCTTCAAAGACTGATCATGATGATGATGACGAGCAGTCTTAGACAAATCTGACAGTAAGGTTTATCGCCGGAGTTGCTTTCGGTATGTCATATTCTAATGTTCCATAGTGTTATAATAAATTAATATTTTCAATAGATAAAATAGGCTATAGAAAAAATTTTTAGTTACATAAAACAAATATACAATTAAAAAAACCGACTCCATGCCCCTTAGTCCAACTAAACGCAATTCTCCGATGAAACAGCGAAGTTTGGAGTAAACGAAAATATCATCAAGGTAAAAAATTGTTGTATTTTTGTTGATTTTTAAAATTGCTTGACCGATTTCGATAAAATTCTTATGAGGTCACCTCTGAATTATGGATCTACCAAGCAAAAAAAGAATATGCAAAATCGATTCATAATAATTGGCGGAATTCATTTAAAAATTCGTGTAACATACATACAAAAAAATATCAAATTTAGAACCTCCTCCTTCTTTTAAAATCGAATCGGTTAAAAAATCAGATAAAATGTAACAAAATCTGTGTGCAAAAATAATCATCTGAGTATTGATTTCGATCCCGTGACTGTGTATCTGTATTCAGTCGGCTATAGTAACCACTCGGCCACCAGTCTATTAATATAAGCGGCAAAATTGTTGATGCCATTTGTTTACTTAGTAGTATTCTATCAGTTATCTGAATTCCATAACACAAGCTTTGCTTAGTGTGGGGTCAGATGGCGCTGTATGTAATGTCCTACGATATTTATAATTATTTATTTATTTATAATAAAATTGGTGGAGGTTAAATTCAGTACTTTGAAATAATTTTAAATTTATCTATTGGATACTAACTCTACCAGCAATTTCGTTCGCAAAACGCTAAAAGATTGAAGACTTTATTTGCCAAACACCTATACTTCACTCCCTCGAGAAAAGATCTCGAGTCTCTTCAAAGACTGATCATGATGATGATGACGAGCAGTCTTTAGACAAATCTGACAGTAAGGTTTATCGTCGGAGTTGCTTTCGGTATGTCATTTTCGAATGTTCCATAGTGTTATAATAAATTAATATTTTCAATAGATAAAATAGGCTATAGAAAAAAAAATTATTTACATAAAACAAATATACAATTAAAAAAACCGACTCCATGCCCCTTAGTCCAACTAAACGCAATTCTCCGATGAAACAGCAAAGTTTGGAGTAAACGAAAATATCATCAAGGTACACAATTGTTATATTTTTGTTGATTTTTAAAATTGCTTGACCGATTTCGATAAAATTCTTATGAGGTCACCTCTGAATTATGGATCTACCAAGCAAAAAAAGAATATGCAAAATCGATTCATAATAATTGACGGAATTCATTTAAAAATTCGTGTAACATACATACAAAAAAATATCAAATTAAGAACCTCCTCCTCCTTTTAAAATCGAATCGGTTAAAAAATCAGATAAAATGTAACAAAATCTGTGTGCAAAAATAATCATCTGAGTATTGATTTCGATCCCGTGACTGTGTATCTGTATTCAGTCGGCTATAGTAACCACTCGGCCACCAGTCTATTAATATAAGTGGCAAAATTGTTGATGCCATTTGTTTACTTAGTAGTATTCTATCAGTTATCTGACTTCCATAGTAGGTACAAGCTTTGCTTAGTTTTTGGTCAGATGGCGCTGTTTATGTATTTATTGTTGTCTACACTTTAGCTCAAACCGGTTTTCATTTCGCCGCCGTACCTATCTAAATCGCACGGATACAAAGGTCGTTTCCACTTGGAATTATTTAAGCGCCACTTGATTGGCACCATTTAAACTAGCTGAATTGTGTTCAACTTTGTATGCCTTGCCTCAAAGTTATACTCACTGCAGAAAAACAGTTTTTGAGCAAGTAAAGAAAAAGTGTTCGGCAAGTAAAGTATTTACGTATGGCGAACGAAGTCGCGGGTCCAGCTAATAGTAAATAAATATAAATGAACTATACTTGATAATTAAAATTCAAAAATTGATCAAAACGCTTGCTTCACTAGTGACAGAAATGTCAAGACTTACTTTTTCCATAATATACGAGTTTTACTTACTTTATTTTATCATATATGTGTTTTAGATTGGATTTTCGCCAACCCTTCCTCTTCTTTATTTTATTTATTTTATTCCCCATTTAAAAGAAAGTAAATTATGATAAAATTCTTCGTGACGTTTTAAAAGACGTACGTTAAAGCAAGCGATACAACCTCCCCGTCCGACAGTCGAAGCGGTACTAAAGCGGATAGGGAGACAGCGTGGTAGCTCTGCTTAGAATGGACGAAATGCGCAAAAATTTAGGTATTTCCTTCGTTTGTTCAAGCAAAATCATATTTTGATAATTTTTATGTAAAAACTATGTAGAGAAAATGTAATTTTATTGTTATACAAAGCCTGATGACTTTCCGTGCAGTATTTACGCCGTATCGAGCTTTTCTATAGATTGTTTGGGGTTACTTTGGATTTTTTTTCTATCGAGGAAACTAAAAGTAATCGTGTTTGTGAATCCCATTATGTATAGAGTGGATCCTTAAATATCTTAAACATTAACCTCATAAATGATGTTTTAGTAATAACGAAAATACAACCAAACAAACAGTTCCAAATCCACTCGGTACCTTCTTAATAGTTTTTTTTTTTATAGTAGATAGGCTTGCGTTTGACCGCCATCCCGCCTGATGTTAAGCGAAGATGCGGTCTACGGTGGAGCACGCTCGCCTAGAAGAAACCGATTCACTCGCGACTTGAAGACACCCAGACTATATTCATTCACACCCACTCGGGCAGCTGATTCCAATGTCTAGCGGTACGCATGAAAAAGGTGGAATCAAACCGCTTAGTTCGAGCTTTTGGAACATCAACCATGAAGCGAAGAATCATGAAGATTTTTAAAGCTCCTGGCTGTCCGATAGTAGAATGGGCAAGGTGGAATTAGGTCATGCAGATCTGAAGCGCACTCTCCAAAATGTATCCGGTTGAAAACCGACAGACAAGCAACTTTCCGTCGACGTTCAAGGCTATGGAGCCTTGGTTTATGGTCAAGGTTTATGGCCTGGATTGGCGAATGTATGTGTGTGTGTGTGTATATGTATGTGGTGTGTGTTGTATTTATTGAAATGAATATTATTGCATTCTGTTTTGTGTGTTATGAAATAAATAAAATAATGTTTTTTTTTATGTGACTTGATCGAAAGTAATCTTAACTAGGTATGATTTAAGAAAGTGTGTTTATACACACTTTTTACACACAATCTGTTTGAATATAATCAGCTCGTATGTATGTGAGTATATACCACTGATCGATTCGAAATTTGGTATTATGTGTAGTACTTGTGTCGAGGGTTTTTTACATTTTAAATTTATACTCTAGAAAATCAATTTCAGAGATTCATAGAGACGGTACTAGGCGACGGCGCGAATTTACGCTTAGGGACACTAAATGTCCAGAAGATAATGAAACGGCTCCAAGAAATGATACAGAATCACAAACGTCACACTCGAGCGGCTAGTCACACCATCACACTCAAGTCCAAATACTGTCTCAACGTGTACGTGCCGGGGTGTTATTGTGTATCAGGGTGTGTACTCCATCACCCTCACTTATAAACGTACTCCATCACCCTCACTTATAAACGTACTCCATCACCCTCACTTATAAACGTACTCCATCACCCTCACTTATAAACGTACTCCATCACCCTCACTTATAAACGTACTCCATCACCCTCACTTATAAACGTACACCATCAGCCTCACTTATAAACGTACTCCATCACCCTTACTTATAAACGTACTCCATCACCCTCACTTATAAACGTACTCCATCACCCTCACTTATAAACGTACTCCATCCCCTCACTTATAAACGTACACCATCAGCCTCACTTATAAACGTACTCCATCAGCCTCACTTATAAACGTACTCCATCACCCTCACTTATAAACGTACTCCATCACCCTCACTTATAAACGTACTCCATCACCCTCACTTATAAACGTACTCCATCACTCTCACTTATAAACGTACTCCATCACCCTCACTTATAAACGTACTACATCGGTTTCACTAGAATAACATGTGTGATTAGATCTCCATAGCAGGAGATCGTCTAGGTTGTTACCACCGCAGTATCAGATGTATTGCCATCTGTGGAAACATTACAACACTGCTGTGTGGTTTGAAGCTTCTGGTTTGAAGGGAACTGCAGGTATATAACAGGGCTTTCGACACAGACAGTTTCGCTGTCTCAGTTTTAGATTTTAAAAAACGAATTTGTCCTTGTGGTTTTTATTCTAGCTACGTGGAGCACAACGGACAGTGCGTGAGGCCGGTGGATTGTTACAAGAATCCCGGCACAGTGCGAGAATACTTGGCGAGAATTCAGGTCATACAATAAACTATAGAGCACAACAATTTCACCTTTTTTAATTTAGTTAACTAGGTGGTAGATTTCCTTAGCGCGGTAGGTTCGCATGCCGAAGGGCGTGGGTTCAAACCCCAACAATGAGCTTGAGCTGCCGGTGAAGGAAAACATCGTGAGGAAACCACAGTATGGTGGTAGCGTACTCTCTAGTACTCGGCTGGCTAGCTACGACACGAGAGTTCAAAATCTACTGCCAAGCATCTAATGGTGTGATCCGACAGCCTCACTTGAGAGCCAGTTCCATTTCAGACTAGGTGTGCTTTACCACCTTCGACCACACCTTCACTTAACATCAGGTGAGCTGTGGTCAAACACCTAGGCTGTCAATAATAAAAAAAACAGATATTCTGCCGCCAAGCAGTAGTGTGTAAACATTACTGTGAAGGGTACTGCAGCGACATTACTGGGCTGTTGAGACTAACCATCGCAAGTCTCAAAGTAATGAGCGCCAAAGCAGCGATGCCTGGACTTTGTTTTGTTACTCAAAGTTCTGTGTATCGCTACAATGGTCATGGACAGACGTTATCTCTTACCATCAGGAGAACGTCTCGTTCGTTTCATTACTTTTTATACTTTTTACATAAAAAAAAAGCTTTTCATATAACAATTTCCATTATCAGTAGTTATAATAAAAAGCAAAATTAAAAATTTTGAAAAACCCCAGAACGGTTAAAAAGTAATTGTCACCTATCTAAGCTAACCCGAACCCATAACTGAAAACTGCATCAAAATCGGACTAGTAGTTTAGAATGGTTATCCATTGCAGCGATACACAAAACTTTGAGTACTCTTACCATCAGGAGAGCGTCTCGTTCGTCTCATTACACACTACTACTTGTAGACTGGATAATAAGTGTTTTTACTTACTTTTATGAATCAGCATGTGGGTGTTGAGCGAGTAACTTACTCGGAACGCTTTGCCACAAATATCGCATTTTAGAGGTTTTTCTCCTGAAATAAGATAATCACAACTTATTACAAAGACATGGTATGCTGGTAGAGGATAGCTCAGCGGTTACTGCAGACTATTCACACGCCGAAGGGTCCGAGTTCAAACTGTTAAGGCTGCAGTGATTGAATGCATGATTTAATTGATGTAAATGATTATTTGAAAGAAAGAAAGAAAGAAAGAAAACATTTGTTTTGCCACACACAACACTACAACAACAAAAAACACACTACAAATAAAAGATTAGAAAAATAAAAATAACTAATAATGAGTGGAAAGTTGTCGCTGTAGTGTCCAGTGCGACAAAAAAGGTTAGTTCTCAGCATTAGTGCTGCCGATTTCTCAGCAGCGCTGGTTGACATAAGGTGACTTTGTAATAACAAACTTGACATTTATTTTAATAATTGACATTGAATATTTTTGACATTGTATTTTGTAATTAATAAAAAAATTTAAAAAATTATAAAGTGAATAAAAAATAATAACAATAATGTTATTATTTTTTATTCACTTTATAATATGAATTTTTGCATGCCGAAAGGCGGGATACCACATCCGCAAATAAATGATTATGATTATAATTAAAAAAAAATTAAAACTCGGTTTATTTCTAAATCAACTTTTTTTTTGGTTTTGAGCATTTAAATAAATAAATCGCATTTAAATAAATAAATATCGTAGGACTATACACACAGCGCCATCTGGCCCCAAACTAAGCAGAGCTTGTGTGATGGAAGCCAGATAACTGATAGAATACATAAATACTTTTTTCTTTTTTTTTATAAATACATACAGAACACCCAGACACCGAACAAACATTTGTTTATTCATAAAATGTTTGCCCTGAGTTGGAATCGAACCCACGCCCTACAGCTCACAACAACCAATGAGCCAACGGGGCTGACAGTTTATTTGTCAGTGTCAAATGCTTTATATTTTCAAGTTTTAAAAGTTAAATAAGTTGCCTCAAAGCTATAGTTATAGGCAAAGTCCAGTCCGTGTCAGTCAAGTCTAGTCATGCTTCAGTAAAGTAGTGGCGACTTTACTATAAAGAATCACAATACATCTAGTACTATACAATCAGAAAAAAATTTATTAATTAATATTAATAAAAAAATTAAATCAAATTTCTGTTTTAATTATTATGTAGCGATGATAGCTCAGTGGTTAGCGCGGTAGATTCGCATGCCGAAGGGCGTGGGTTCAAACCCCGACAATGAGCTTGAGCTGCCGGTGAAGGAAAACATCGTGAGGAAACCATAGCATGGTGGTAGCGTACTCTCTAGTACTCGGCTGGCTAGCTACCACGCGAGAGTTGAAAATCTGCCGCCAAGCATCTAACGGTGTGTTCCGGCAGCCTCACTTGAGAGCCAGTTCCATTCCAGGCTAGGTGTGCTTTACCATCTTCGACCACATCTTCACTTAACCACAGGTGAGCTGTGGTCAAACACCTAGCCTGTCAATCATTAAAAAAAAAAAAAGTATTTACATATATCACAATGAAATTAAATCAGATTATAATAATATACAATAATAATAAAATAAAAGGAATTTATTGTAGGTACAATTGTACCTATATTCCTAGGCTTTATGGTCAAGGAAATCTTTGTAACTGTAAAACGTCTGATCGACAAGCCAGCGCTTCAAGCGGGACTTGAAGCGAGCCACACTCGGAGCGGCGACTATTTCATCGGTAGTTTATTATACACTGTCGGGCCCATGACATGAGTGAGCTTGTCAGACTTCGCCAGGTCCCTGGGAATCTGTTTGAGCTGTCCTGCTCGTCTCGTGGGGACTGTAGAAAGGTCTCCAAAGGCCGTGTATGCGTGCACGTTGTTCCTCACATACAGCGCCACTTGTAAGATTACAATGCAGGGCAGCGTGAGGATTCCCAATTTCTTAAAGTGGGGGGCAACGGATTCTCTTCTTTCTTTGGTTTTGGCGTCGCGTTTTAGCATTTGCCAGTGTCAAGTAATTATATATTTTCAAGTTTCAAAAGTTAATAAATAAGTGCCATCGTAGCTAGTTTTAGTCAAAGTCGTCTTTGTCAAGTCCAGTTCGTGTCAGTTAATTCCAGTCATGCTTTAGTAAAGTAGTGGCAACTTTACTACAAAGCTTCGATGGAGTTTTGGAAGCAACACGAAAACTCATGTTTCACCACATTGTATCATTTTCCCACACTCGCGCTTGTAATTCGGCACTTTATGAATAAAACACCACCATTTTTATGCATAAACACTCGACAAAACACTAGTTTTGGAAAAAAATACAACGGAGCGACACGACTCTTCCCGCGTTCCCGCCAAAACTCTCGGGCAACGGATTGGTCACTTCTAATGCCTACTATGGCTCGTACAGCCCTTTTTTGCATGCGGAACGCGCGCTCCCAGTCGGCGGCGCGGCCGTACAGCTCGGCGCCGTTCTGCAGCAGCGATTATACTTTAATATTTTGGCGCGACGGCCCTGGTTTTCAACTTTACCTAACCTAGTCCATGGCACGACCAGCTTTTCTTTGTTTCGCAAGTTATATTGATTTGTACGCCTGACCGGCACAACATGACTCGGCCACATCAACTACTGGAACATCTTCTATCTGTATATTGTATAAAATTTCTCATGTTGTATACAAATAAATTGTCTTTATCTTTATCTCTACCTATCTTTGGTCTTTACTTACTGCTATTTACTTTATTTATGTATTTTTTATTCAGTCTCGTGCGTCCCAAAAGGTTAGTTCTGAAAACCAGCGCTGCTGAGAAATCGGCAGCACTAATTTATTTTTATTTTTTTATGGTTGACAGGCTAGTTGTTTGACCACAGCTCACCTGATGTTAAGTGAAGGTGTGGTCGAAGATGGTAAAGCACACCTAGCCTGGAATGGAACTGGCTCTCAAGTGAGGCTGCCGGAACACACCGTTAGATGCTTGGCGGCAGATATTCAACTTGAGTTTGGTAGCTAGCCATCCGAGTACTCGAAAGTACCCTACCACCATGCTATGGTTTCCTCACGATGTTCTTCCTTCACCGGCAGCTCAAGCTCATTGTTGGGGTTTGAACCCACGCCCTTCGGCATGCGAACCTACCGCGCTAACCACTGAGCTATCATCGCTACAAAAATGCTGCTAAAAAAACTAATGCTGAGAACTAACCTTTTTTTGTCGCACTGGACACTACAGCGACAACTTTCCACTCATTATTATTGTTATTTTTATTTTTCTAATCTTTTTTATTTGTAGTGTGTTTTTTGTTGTTGTAGTGTTGTGTGTGGCAAAATAAATGTTTTCTTTCTTTCTTTCTTTATTTTACTACTATTCCACATATCCTTACCAGTGTGTACCATGAAATGTTCCTTCAGCCCACAGGGATGGTGGAATGCCCTCCCACAGATATTACATTTGATCTGCGGAACACTGTGAACGGACCTCCGGTGACGGGCGAGGTACTTCTTAGTCTTGCCAACGTAAGGACATTCTGTGCAAGGATACTCATCACTTAGATGCAGCTTCTTGTGAGTGGTGAGATTGTACTTATCGGTGAACTTCTGCAATTTGTGAAGGATACAATCTTTCAAGATGTAATTGATTAGGCAGCCGAGTAAGCTTCGCGGTTTCACCCGCGTAGTTCTCGTTCCCGTGAGAATACAGGGATAAAATGTAACCTATGTCACCCGGGGAAAGTGTAGCTTCCCAACGGTGAAAGAATTTTTGAAATCGGTCCAGTAGTCTTGAGTTTATTCGTTACAAACATACAAAATCCAAAAATACAAATCTTTCCTCTTTATAATACTAGTGTAGACAAGAAAGAAGACATTTACAGGGTTATATTGACCTCCAATTTGGGCAATGTGGCCTGTGCTATAGGGTTCAGAGCACGAGTTGCTTTAAACTACAGTAAATCTTATGCAGCTACGGCAAACTAAGCAGACAGATTAGTGTAAGACGTTCTACTTTTTATTTGAAATAGGGCATAGGCTGCTTTTACAATAAAGCTGTTTGCAAAACCTTCACTGAAAGACACCTAGACTAACTTAGCAATTTTTTTATTGTTTCTAATAAAAAAAGGTCTTTATGACAACAAGAAAATTCGAGAAGACATAAATATTAAAACTCTGTTAGAATATTATATTTAAGTGTGTCCTGAATAATAATTAATAACTACTGAAAGGCATTACAAACAGAGTCCAAAACTAGACAAAAGTTTCACTAACGCATCTCCTATTTCGTTTATCTCATAAATCTACATCCTCGATAGAAATTATACCCAAACACTGTAACACACAGTTACATAAATCTATTTTTTTTTAGATTTACCTTATTGCAAACATCACACTGATAAGCAGTGAACTGCTTGGCTATTTTCTTCTTGACCATTCCATCCTTAGTAACAATTTTATTAGACCTCTTTAACTTCTCTCGGAGTGATCTAAGAGAATGGCCATCAGCCACTGGTGTTTTCTTTGTCTGTAATCACATCATTGTTGTATGTAGAATTGGAGATATTATTATAGCTTGCAAGATGTTTTTTTAAAGATGAGGTTCAAAGTTGAGGGTAGATCTAAGTAGGAGGTCTATGTGTCTACGAACACATCAGATAATCTGTCAGCGAGCTGTATTGTGTACATGTATGCATAGTTATTGCAGTAACAGCCAGCAATTTTAAATAACAATTTATAATTATAGAGAATTTCTGCTTTAGCATTCATTGTTTTAAGATATTTGTGGGAAGTATCTCTTAAGCTAATCTCGCAATCAAAATGGCATTAACAAAAAGGTTGTTCAAACAGACACTGAAAAAAGTTAGGACATTTTCTATTCTTTTGGACGGAAGGTATTTTTAAGTTTTTACTGCGATTTCTGTAGGGCACTCACGAAATGCTTCATAACCGTATATCTTATGCACTCGTAATAAGGTTCGTTGTCGCATAAAATTTCCGCAATAAAAAGCTTTCAGTATGGGGGTAGATCTTCGAATTTTTATTAAATCTATGCGTATTTCTTGTCTACGTAGGAATATAAATACATTTAATTTTTAATAACAATACAATTATATCACTTTTCTTGAGGAATGAAATGAACGAATATGGGGCAAAGTCAGCGCCTAAACGTACCCCTGAAGATTAACAGAAGAATATAAAGAAAAAATTCCTGAATGATGGTTTCGTTATCTTCTTGTCACAAGAAAAAAGCGAATGTTATGTTTTAAGCAACTATATATAAAAGGAATTTGCTACAGGATTGAAATATCATAGGCACATAGAATCCAAGGCGTTCGTGTGTTCAACTTGTGCTAGAATTATATTACCTTTGCCATAGTGATGTTCGCATTAGTGACTAAATTATATTCCTTGTAATTGGAGTTCCTTCATTTTAGTTATTACATCAGTATTGTTCGTAATCTTAATTCCCTTGTTATAATTCTAGTACATTTAAGTATATACCCAATAAAAACTTAAAAAGTCGATGAACACAAATAGAACGAATGAAAAGAATGAGTGAACAAAAATTACAGATGTATGACAAATTTAAACATAGATATTTTAGTCTGTTTTACGAGGCCAGTCGATTCATTTCATCGGAAACCGGCGAATGAAGACACATTCGCTGTCGATAACGCATTTTTGCTGTGGTTACTTTTATATTCTATTTTTAGCTCGATAAATCCAAAACATAAAATAAAACAACTCAAGTATGGTATCATTTGCTTACACGCGTACATAGTATACACAGATAAGAATAATAAGTATCTAAACCATTTTCTTTCATATCAAAACGCTCAGAGAAATCTGAGTCAAAACGTGATAATTTTATCCCTTTTTAATTATTTTTATTGGCTGTTTCTCAAATTGTCACAAATGTGTCAAAAAACATTGGCATCGTTGACAATAACGTGATCATTCACGTTACTGACATTTTTTGCTAATTATAGTTTACAACTCAGGTTTACGGGTTGGAAATGCGCCTTCATGCCGCTTTTTCCATTTCAATGTAAGAAATAAAAATAACCTTTGCTATTAATCTAAAAATTAAACGCGCGGGCCGGAAGTATACTTTGTACAATTTCTATATATTTGTCTATGAACGACATTCATACTACATTTAGTAACATTACACATTGTAATGTAATAATATACCAACACAATTAATAACTTATTTGGTATTAATAATAATAACTAATAAGTTATTAATTGACCAGAAAAATTTAAACGCAGGTTTGTAGGTAAGTTCTACAAAGGGATACCATTATTAAATAATTATATTATCTATGCCTTTTTCGACTCCAATGATAACATCTCTCTCAGACCCAAGTCTCAGACGAATAGTCAGTAGACAGAACCATATAGCATGTAATTTTCTGTTCCGCTTTATGAAGGGACCAAGGATAATAATTATAGTACATGAAGAAAAACTATGTCGTTGCATAGTATAACATTTGTATTAGTATTTGTAAACATACGTTTTTTCGTGGTGCTGCCAAAAAGCTATCGAAAATAGATAGTATATTCGTAGGTAGTATAATACTAATAAAGCTGCCACTACATTACTAGGCCATGACTGGATTTGACTGACTTATTGCACTTTATTTTTATAAATGCACATAGGTATTAGTTGAAAATATCAATATACATGATTCCGGCAAAAGGCACAAAGTGCGATGCTACAAAACAGAGAGATAAAAATATTTTGTCTATGGCTAGACACAATTATTTTTTTGTGGTAGCAATTTTCTTTCGGTAAATTGCAATCGATGTTTTCTTCGAGTCGATTAAAAATTTGTATAAACAAATTACACAACTAGACATTTGTTTGATTTTTAAAATATGGTTTTGTGTTAGATTATAGCTTAAACATGATTCACGATATAGTTTGATGAATAAATTATTCAAAAGAAACAGTGATACAGTAAAGCAAGTTCTAATTTTGTTTCGATGTTTTTACGTACAATGGAATTGAAGAATCGATTTTAATCGATAAAATCTTGCAATGTTGCCAGTGATAAGTATATTTTGCCGCCCAAAAATTTTACATTACATCACCTCTCCATTTCATGGCACGCGTTTGACGCATTTGTTAAATTTTTCGACTTTTCGTGACAGGACGTCAATTTCGACATTTGATTGATAATTTTGCAAGGGATCCATCAAATTTAGTTTGTTTGAAAGTTAGTTTACGCGCTAAATGTGATTTCAATGTATTTTGTATGTAATACAAGGATGTGAGAGTGAGGAGACCATTTTTGGTTAGAAGCCCTACCACCAAAATGACTGCCCAGAAGTGCGTAGTCGAAGGCTGCGATCTGGAGTACGATGTAGTCTGCAGCTTCTCATTCTACAAGTAAGTCTATTTACCATCCTATTTCTGCCCCTTCCTGCTCGGTTCTATGCTCAGCGCAGACATTTTGATGACCTGACGCTAGATCTCTGGTCCCGTGACCTCGAAAGAGGTTGGGCGGCAAAAGGTATCAATTGTAAACATATTTCTTACCCCTCCTATTAGATCCATTTTTGACCATCTCTGGTCATTTTCGACCGTCTACATTATTATTGTATCAATGACGTGGTACTATAGGTACCTCCCAATTATTGATGTATTTGTAACTTGACCCCATTGGCACAATAATATACATAAAATATCAGCAGTATGCTTTCCATAAGTTTATATCTAATACAAAACTGTTATTTCTGTGAGTTTGCTGTGAAATAACATCAGATTGCTGGTATATCAATAATCTAATTAATTTGTATCTGAACAGCCTGAGTGTTATAATTAGGTAATTAACATAGTTTTGGCAAATTCACATATTGTGTATAAACTCAATAATGTGTTTAGATATGTAATATAGCTAATTAAATTTATCTATACTATTATAAAGAGGAAACATTAGATTGTTAGTTTGTATTGAAAAGGCTCCGAGACTACTGGACTGATTTCAAAAATTCTTTCATTGTTGGAAAGCTACACTATCCCCGGGTGACATAGGCTGCTTTTTATCCCTGTATTCTCACAGGAATGGGAACTATGTGTGTGAAACTGCAAGGCATCCGCTAGTATATAAATATAACTATATACTTGAACTGACGTCACATTAGATGTTTCTAATAGCCAACTAGAGCCATACACACCTAAATGCAATAACGCTGTGTATTATGTCCTACAATATTTATATTTATTTATAAAAAAACAATGTAAATATTTTCTTGTCCTCAGTACCAACACAGGATCTGACAACGATGGTAAACGACAAGACTGGATTGATGGTGCCATGCGGGAAGAGAGTGAATGCCTCTGGAGGCATGTCAGCTTGCAGCTCTGCGGGTAAGGCAGTAAAACAGAATCTTCGTCATTACCATAAAGTTCCACTTTAGAGAGTCATGGTTGATATTCCTGTATATGGATGTATTACAAGCTTACTCCCGCGACTGCCTCCACGTTAACTTTACAATGAGGTTCAAAGAGAAATGACACATGTAAATCTTACTAACATTATAAATGTGAAAGTTTGGATGGATGTTTGTTACTCTTTCACGCAAAAACTACTGAGCGGATTTGGATGAAATTTGGTATGGAACTGAGATCCTGGATTAACACATAAGCTACTTTTTTATCCTGAAAACATGTAACAGGTAACACCGCGAGACGCAGCTTGTAACAAATAATTCAATTTAATTTTTGGCTTATGGCTTTTGGTAATAGTCATGAACCTGACGTGTCAATCTGACATCTGTCAATCGGACATCTGTCAAACTGACAATGTATAAATAAGCTTTCAAATGAAATAAATCTGTGATAAATGTTAATCCAGGCAGTAAGCTATATGTATGCCAAATGTAAAATAAGCAGTGGTACAGAAAGCTGTCGTCCGAGCTCAGCTCGCATTGGGAGAGGCCTACGTCCAGCAGTGGACAGCGAAGGGCTGATGATGATGATGACGCCAAATACGTTTATACGTTTTTGCGTTATGGAGTTGTCAAACATCCAAAATTAAAAAAAACTCAAAATTTTGTATTTAATTTGTTATTTTATGGTCAAAAACTAACATTTTTTTACTGCTTTTTATCGAAACAATTTTAATAATAAAAATATATTTAAGATTTTTTTCTCTTAAGAAGTAAAAATATCCTATTCTAATCAGTTTTATATTGGCAGGTACCATTTCGAATTAGATAATCAAGGTCTATGGATTGACTCCCCGATGTTGCCGGAGCTGCTGACGCTACAGGAGAAAGGCAAGCAGCAATCACAAGAGGATAAGAAACGTTAGTACCACCTCTTTATATAAAAGTAATGAGACAGTAGATACACTTTCCTGATGGTAAGATGACCATGACCATTGCAGCGATACACGGAACTTTGAGTAACAAAACAAAGCCCCGGCATCGCTGCTTTGGTTCTCATTACTATGAGGCTTGTAGCGATGACAGCTCAGTGGTTAGCGCGGTAGGTTCGCATGCCGAAGGGCGTGGGTTCAAACCCCAACAATGAGCTTGAGCTGCCGGTGAAGGAAAACACCGTGAGGAAACCATAGCATGGAGGTAGGGTACTTTCTAGACTCGGCTGGCTAGCTACCACACGAGAGTTGGAAATCTGCCGCCAAGCATCTAACGGTGTGTTCCGACAGCCTCACTTGAGAACCAGTTTCATTCCAGGCTAGGTGTGCTTTACTATCTTCGACCACACCTTCACTTAACATCAGGTGAGCTGTGGTCAAACACCTGGCCTGTCGACCATAAAAAAAAAAGGCTTTCGATGGTTAGTCTTAATTTTTCTTAATTGTTAGCCTAGGTGTTTGACTACAGCTCACCTGATGTTAAGTGGTTGTCTTATATATTATAATACTAACTAATGCACTACAAGTTATTCGACAAACAACCCGAGTTGAGCTGAGAGAGTTCACTTGGTGTTAGATCTCCTTAGCAGGACGTCGTCTAGGTAGGTACCACCGCAGTACCAGTTATTTTGCCACTAAGCAGTAGTGTGTAAACATTACTGTGAAGGGTACTGCAGCGACATTACAGGGCTGTTGAGACTAACCATCAAAGTGTCAATGTAATGAGCGTCAAAGCAGCGATGCCTGGACTTTGTTTTGTTACTCAAAGTTCTGTGTATCGCTGCAATGGTCATGCGTTATATCTTACCATCAGGAGAGCGTCTCGTTCGTCTCATTACTTTTTACATTAAAAAAAAAAGAGTTTGAGAGTAGGGGCAAAATGTAAAGCAGCGCTATATGAACTTTAATTCTTACAACATAAAGCTGATTTTGTTCCTTTGAAAATAAATGATACAAATTATATTTATATTATTTTTAAGGTATATGTGTATTTTTTCTTTATTTGTCAATATAGGTATTCTTACAAGCAATTCGGTATGTAAAGTTTTTTTTTTTGTTTTTATTTTATATTTTTTACTGATAGTAAACTTTATTTTATGAAACTAATTTGAATATTTTGGCTTTCTATGCAGTAGTTTATTTTTATTACGTTTTCAAACTTTTTATAGTTATGACGTCATGAGTACGGCTAAATATGTTGAATATGCCTTTGCCATACTAAACAAAAAAGTATACAAAACATTTGACACATTTCATTAAATTTGACAACAGAACTGACAAGTTTTTTTTTTAATTTGCCCCCTCGGGCAGGCTAAAGCTGTAAAGCCATTCTGCCACATCTTCGGTTTTTACAATTCATGACATAAAGTAAACAAATATTATGTCATAAAAGCGATATCAGAGTCCAAATAACGTTTCAAGTAAAATAATCCAGATATTTGTATCAATAAACCGAAAAACATCTCGACGTTTGTGTATTGAAAATATTATTATGATCCCCGTTGACTTGACATTGACAAGTTTTGTTTTGGTTTGCCAGCCTATGAAAGTGGCCCGTCGAGATGACATCATGAGAGATCAATTGAAGGTCAAGATTGATTTATGTTTTTTGTTAAAATGAACCCCACCTCATAGTTTACTGAGTTTTAAACGTGAAAATCATGTACAGGAATGTAATATTTCGAAATGGTTTTGGAATCAGCAAAGTATTTTTTTTCTTTACATACCGAATTACAAAAATTACATGTAACCAAATAATGAGATATGTACTTATTCAAACAAGCTGAGGAGTTTATAACACTTTAACTCTATATTATTAGGTGTTTGACAACAGCTCATTAAATAATAAATAAACATCGTAGGACATTACACACAGCGCCATCTGACCCCAAACTAAGCAAAGCTTGTACTATGGAAGTCAGATAACTGATAGAATACTTCAATACTTTTTTTTTCTAAATACATACAGAACACCCGGACACAGAACAAACATTTTTTTTAATTCTACAAAATGTTTATCCTGGGTGGGAATCGAACCCACACCCTTCAGCTTTTTTGGAGCAGACATGCTACCAATGAACCAACAGGGCTGTAAATGTTGAGTGACGGATGGTAAACACACCTAGCCTGGAATGGAACTGGCTCTCAAGTGAGGCTGCCGGAACACACCGTTAGATGCTTGGCGGCAGATTTTCAACTCTCGTGTGGTAGCTAGCCAGCCGAGTACTAGAGAGTACGCTACCACCATGCTATGGTCTGTCTGTGTGGTGTTTCCTCGCGATTTTTTTTTATTTTACTTTAATATGTGAATTTGAATATGAACTGAATATGAAATAAATTATTCATTACAATCACAGAACTACTAGTTCCATTCTAGGCTCGGTGTGTTTTACCATCTTCGACCACACCTTCACTTAACATCAGGTGAGCTGTGACCGAAAACCTAGCCTGTCAACCATAAAAAAAAATAGGCTTGCGTCTGACCGCCATCTCGCCTGATGTTAAACGAAGATGCGGTCTACGATGGAGTACGCTTGCCTAGTTAAAACCGATTCACTCGCGACTTGAACTGAGAATTAAAGACGCACGTCTTATCTTGAAAAATTGGGATGGTTTTGATATCAGATATCTTTTTTTTGTATTTCAGATATCTATACCAAATTATCAATATTAACAGAGTTTTTTCATAAAAGTAACAAGATTTAGATATTTATACTAAATTTTAAACTAACGAATCTCCCAGGCTTCAATTGAGTATATAATATTTATTTTGGCGACTTGATTACAAAATGTTAATTTGTCTTCATATACAAAAGTTTAATTAGAATGTACCTATTGTATATACAATAAACCTTCCGTAAATAATATACAAATTTACAATTAAAAAAAACCGATTCCATGACCCTCAGGGCAACTAAACGCACTGCTCCAATGAAACAGCGAGGTTTCCGACCAAACGAAAATAACATCGATGTGTACAAGTTTTAGTTTTTTGTTGTTTTTGAAAAAAACCGCTCCATCGATTTCTATAAAATTTACATGGGACCACCTCTGAAATATGATATACTAAGCAAAAAAAGAATCATCAAAATCAATTAGTAATTGGCGGAATTATTATCAAGTAACATACATAAAAAAACATACAATCCAATTGAGACCCTCCTCCTTTTTTGAGTTGGTTAAAAATTACTCTAAATTATATTGAAAACCGTATCAAAATCCGATAGAAGTAGTAAGCGGAGAAACAGACAGTTGCGGACATCGACTAGTAGTTTGCTCATCGCTTCGCCTGCACCAATAGTAGTAATACCAGTATATCGTTCCTTCTTACTCATTACCGATTTTTTATATGATAGAAAGAGATAGCCTTATGATAGTCCGTTGGTTGCAGGCGGTGCGACGGGCGGTTTCCAAGGCCTTTTCGAAAAGTTCGTAGGACCTAAAGACCCTAAAGGTATGCTCCTCCTTTCTAATGTAAACTCCTCGACTACGCAAGTAAGCTGTGATCAAACGCCAAGTCATTATAGGATAGAAGAAAAAAATCTTCTAAAAATTCCATTGGCAGAATCAGAAAATTCCATCCGCAGAATCAGATAATTCCATTCGTAGAATGCCCCATTCTTTATGTCGCACGCAAATTCACGGTATCATTACTTGTAATAATTTTATTATTAGTATTTAGACAATGTTAGTATACATTTTTTAAACAATCCTCCTTTCTAATGTAAACTCTTTGACTACGCTAGTAAGCTGTGAACAAACGCCAAGTCATTATACGATAAGAAAACAGTCGCCAGAAAATTCCATTCGCAGAATCAGAAAATTCCTTCCGCAGAATCAGAAAAATCCATTCGCAGAATGCCCCATTCTTGAAATGTACGCAAATTCACGGTATCATTACTTCTTGTAATAATTTCATTTACGTATATACAATGTTACATTTTTATAAACAATTGTTTAACAATTTTGTTTGTTTGTTTGTTGGATGCTATCAATACATTATTTGTGTTTATGGTAACGTTATAAATACATTACGAGCAATCAATCTTTTGCGGGCGTTAGTAGTTTTACACATAGGACCGTTTTGTGTCAAAACCAAAAAATATTCCATTCGCGAAATGTACCAATCTCAAATTGGTGTACACAAACACATATACTAGAATACTAGCTGTGCCCCGCGGTGTTACTCGCTACATGTTTTCGAGATAAAAAGTAGCCTATGTGTTGATCCAGGGTCTCAGCTACCTCCATACCAAATTTCTTCCAAATCCGTTCAGTAGTTTTTACGTGAAAGAGTAACAAACATCCATCCAAACTTTCACATTTATAAATATTTGTGCGATGAACAATTTTTTTTATTAAATAACGCATAAGTTACGATTTTTTTTAAATCTATAACGTATAAAATTACAAAATGGTATACACATTATGAAAAATATTACAGTTAAAAAGTTAAAAAATATTGTCGATAAGTTTAGCGTCATTCAGTCAGTTTATTAAATTTATTGTGTTCATATTTTGTCTACAGTAGCTGAGCAAATTCGCATGGACCACAACTATAGTTTGCCTCCCATAAAGGAAGAAGCGCCGGAAAACATTTCAAGGCTGAACGTCAGACAGCTGGTAGACACACTCGGATACTTGTAAGTCCATCATTGTTTTATTGGATATGTGTTTAAATTAGCTTCCATAGCGGCGGGCGATTCAGAAAACTGCTGACAACAAACTTGGGGGATATAGTTCCGTGTTCATCTACATCTTACATGTAGATTTCAACTGTAGATTCAGCTGAAGGGGCAAAAGATTCGTTCTTCACTTGGTGTAAGATTTCCTTAGTAGGAAGTCGTCTAGGTAGGTACCACCGCAGTACCAGTAGTTTGTAGCGATGACAGCTCAGTGGTTAGCGTGGTCGGTTCGCATGCCGAAAGGCGTGGGTTCAAACCCCAACAATGAGCTTGAGCTGCCGGTGAAGGAAAACATCGTGAGGAAACCATAGCATGTTGGTAAGGTACTTTCTAGTTCGCTGGCTAGCTACCACACGAGAGTTGAAAATCTGCCGCCAAGCATCTAACAGTGTGTTCCGGCAGCCTCACTTGAAAGCCATTCTAGGCTAGGTATGCTTTACCACCTTCGACCACACCGTCACTTAACACCAGGTGAGCTGCGATCAAACACCTCGCCTGTCAATCATTAAAAAAAACCAGATATTCTGCCGCCAAGCAGTAGTTTGTAAAAATTACTGGGTTCCAGTTTGAAGGGTACTTTTTTTTATATTTTTAATGTGAAAAATAATGAGACGGACGAGACGCTCTCCTGACGGTAAGAGATAACGCCTGTCCATGACCATTGCAGCGATAAACAGAACTTTGAGTAATAAAACAAAGTCCAGGGCATCGCTGCTTTGGTGCTCATTACTTTGAGACTTTCGATGGTTAGTCTCAACAGCCCAGTAATTTCGCTAGCTGCAGTACCCTTCAAACCGGAACACAGTTATGCTTACACACTACTGCTTGGCGGCAGAATATCTGGTACTGCGGTGGTACCTACCTAGACGACCTCCCGCTAAGAAGATCTACCACCAAGTAAAAACGAAACTGCAACGAAATTACTGGGCTGTTGAGACTAACCATCGAAAGTCTCAAATTAATGAGCGTCAAAACAGCTGCCCCGGAATTTGTATTGCTACTCAAAGTTCTGTGTATTCGGGATTTTTGTTTTAATTTTGCGGGATTACTCACGCTTGATTATGTCAGATACTCTGACTATAGTTTCGGCCAGATCTGGTACCCTTCTTTATGGAGTCAAAGCTGAGTACAACACGCTAGCGGCCTCGTCTTGTTTCCCACTGCAGGCTGCCGCCTTGCACGCGAAGACAACGTCTAGTGCGCGGGCGCAGGGGTCGGAGTGGGCAGAGTGCCGAAATGCGTCAAAAAACTGCTGTCACAATATTAATAATGTCCCAAAAAGTGATTAAAGATAAAAATAAAAATTTAAAAAACCCCTGATAGGCATTCTACTAGTCAAGCCCTTTCATTTGATACCCATATTGAGGGAGTTGTGAATAATCCGCCATTTTGTGGCGGCGGCCATCTTTGACCGATTTTCATCATACTTAATAACACTCCCGACTAATTCACCTTTCAAACAAAATAAAATCAAAAGCGGTTCATCCGTTTCGGGAGCTACGATGCCACAGACAGACATACAGACACGTCAAACTTATAACAGCCCGTCGTTTTTGCGTCGGGGGTTTAAAAAAAAAATTAAATCTAAATGGTCACGTTAAATATCTCATTCTACCACCAGATCTCTGAAAAACCTGCAGCGCAAGCAGCTGTGGGTGGTGAAGGTTGAGACGGAGAAGGCCGAGGCTTCCATCACCCAGTCAGAACAGGTCATCACCAAGATGACGGACTCACGTCAGATTATCGAGGTAAACTTATCAAAACATGTCTTACTAGCGGACGCCTCGCGGTTTCACCCGCGTAGTTCCCGTTCCCGTGGGAATACAGGGATAAAAAGGCTTCCCAACGGTGAAAGAATTTTTGAAATCGATCCAGTAGTTAAGTTTATTTGTTACATACAAAAATACAAATCTTTCCTCTTTATAATAGACAATAGACAAAAGACAATAGACAACACTTTATTTGCGACATAAAACACATTTCAACATAATTTACAATACATACATACAATAAAATAAATAATAAACATAAAACATAGAAAAAAACTTAAAGGTATATAGTATAGTATACAATAAATAAAAATTAAACAAAAAGTTTGAAATATATTTTACGTCACAAACCGGCCTCGACTCAGCATAATGCCGACTGAAGCCAGCCGGCGCTGGTCTTCCGTCGAGGCCGGCAGGTGGCGTCACGCACGAGTGACGTCTCGTGTGTATTAGTATAGATGGATATAGACGAGATGAAAATTCTTATTCATCCGCTACCTCGACAGCGCTAGTCCCAACCGGGCTCTTTTTCAAGGAGCTACTACTACACCCGGCCTGATGACGATGTATGAAATACCACATTTTTTTTTTTTTATGGTTGACAGGCTAGTTGTTTTGACCACAGCTCACCTGATGTTAAGTGAAGGTGTGGTCGAAGATGGTAAAGCACACCTAGCCTGGAATGGAACTGGCTCTCAAGTGAGGCTGCCGGAACACACCGTTAGATGCTTGGCGGCAGATTTTCAACTTGAGGGTGGTAGCTAGCCAGCCGAGTACTAGAGAGTACGCTACCACCATGCTATGGTTTCCTCACGATGTTTTCCTTCACCGGCAGCTCGAGCTCATTGTTGGGGTTTGAACATACATTGTACATCCAAGGGAAACTCTTTCATGGGTGACAGCTTCCCCAAATTGTCATTTTCAGCAATGAATTTATTGTTCTTTGTGGCAGATCAAAGTCTCTTAACGCTACTAATAACACCGCGGAGCGCAGCTAGTAGATTATAGGAAGAATTTGGTGGGATCCCAATCCCCCCCATTTCTACTGCGCTGTAAATTAACCTCAAAATCATGATACATTTTTTTCATCTAAAAGTTGCCTAAAAGAAGTCGCTCACGGCGATTAGGCTGTTATATCGCCGCATACTGTTTATTATTTATTTAGTAGATACATGTGCCTTCCCACTTAGAATTGCAATTGAAATTTTTGTTTTATGTTACAAATAAAGTATTGTATAGGTCTGTCATTTAGTTTTTTTTAATATATATAATTTGTGACAGATATTGCCCCACGGGTCCCAGCCTTCGTCAACTTCCAACCAGGAGGTCCTCACCATGATGGAGGAGTCCGCCATCCCAGACAACTTCATATACGAAATAGCCGAAGAACAGGAAATAGCGATGGAGGAAGTGAAAGAAATCCCCGCTGATGACAGCCAAGAGTGGATCGTGAACATCTTGCCGGACGAAACTAAGCCTAAATACGCTTACATTAAACACTGCAGCACTGGCAAGAAGAAACGTCACTTCACAACTGACGTGAACGATATAACCTTACAAGGGGACTTTGAAAACTATTACATACTACCAGACGTGGACCCGTCTGTCGGGGTGGAGATAACAACAAGCTACGAGCCTGAGAACTATATCGTTGAAGAGTACCAGCATCTGGTGTTGGATGAACGTCCAAAGAAACGTGGGAAAGCGGACCCTGAAAAGAAGAAAAGAAAGAAGATCACACCCAAAGTGGAGAAAATTGAGTTAACCGGAGCTGAGGGGGAAGACTGGGTCATGGACAATAGCAGCATTGTCTATGAGAGCGAAGACTTTGATGATAAGAAAGCTGCAGCGAGGGTTAGAAGAAAAAATAAAAAATATCTTGGGTATGATTTTGTTACTTAATTTCTTGTCTGTGTCGGTGTTTTAGTATTTTAGTCTGTGGTATTCTAAAAAGTTAAATGAGTTTTGCTTTTTCCAAAATGCTTTTTTTTTTCGATCACATTAGTGCGGTGTATAGGTTATAGTGTAAGGTTGGAGTGTACTCTGGCCATAGACTAAATATAAATTTTATTATTCCGAAGCAAAGTAACTTAAAACTTAAATATTTTATTGATAACACCAATGTTACAAGTCAATTCAAAATGTCATATATGTATGTCATTATGAGTTTTAAAACACTGATTACATGAATTACTTTAAAATTGTTGTTTTTTTTTCCATGTCAAAGATCGGCTCTTAATACAAATACAATAAAATTATATTATTGATAACACCAATGTTACAAGTCAATTAAAAATGTCATATATGTATGTCATTATGAGTTTTAAAACACTGATTACATGAATTTCTTTAAAACAGTTGTTTTTACATGATATCAAAGTTCTGTTCTTAATACAAATATTTTATTGATAACACCAATATTAAAAGTCGATTTTCAAAATTTTAAATATGCCATTAAATGAGTTTTAAACACTGATTACATGTCAAAATAAGGTATGTCAATATAAAAATACTGGCAATATGAAATATGTCAATACAAAAAAATATTGTCAATATGATAAAATGACATGACAAAAAAAACATAATTACTTACTAGTAATTCAATAATCTTTAAGTTTGAAATACTCGTTGATGAAAGTTGTTTTTATTAATGTGTACAATATCTTCCCCCCTATAATCCCCTTTTAGTTCTTTGCTTAGGAATAGGGAAATTAAGTTTTAGTCTATGGCCAGTCTCTTTTCCTTAAAGTGTCTATGGTTTAGAGCACTTTTTTCTTAAGAATCCTTTTCTATGGTTGGTATGTTACGTTGATAGATGCCGTATTGGGTCAATTTATTTATGACAATCTAAAAATACATATAATATGGCTGCCCAGATAGAAAATATACTAAAATGTTGTCCAGGGTTATTAGCTTAGGGTATACTTAGTCGAAAGGGATCATTGTATTAATATTACGAATAACTTTTACAAATCAGAAATCATGAAAGTAAAATAGCTGCTGCATACGTCTGTCTTTTTTAAGTATTAACAATTCGGTATGTAAAGTTTTTTTTTTGTATTTATTTTATATTTTTTACTGATAATAAAGTTTATTTTAAGAAACTAATTTTAATATTTTGGCTTTCTATGCGGTAGTTTAATTCTAATACGTTCTCAAACTTTTTATAGTTATGACGTCACGAGTACGGCTAAATATGTAGAATATGCCTTTGCCATACGAAACAAAAAAGTATACAAAACATTTCACACTTTTCATTAAATTTGACAACAGAACTGACAAGTTTTTTTTTTAATTTGCCCCATCGGGCAGGCTAAAGCTGTAAAGCCATTCTGTCACGTCTTCGGTTTTTACAATTCATGACATGAAGTAAACAAATCTTATGTCATAAAAGCGATATCAGAGTCCAAATAACGTTTCAAGTAAAATAATCCAGATATTTGTATCAATAAAGCGAAAAACATCTCGACGTATGTGTATTGAAAATATTATTATGATCGCCGTTGACTTGACATTGACAAGTTTTGTTTTGGTTTGCCAGTCTATGAAAGTTGCCCGTCGAGATGACGTCATGAGACATCAATTGAAGGTCAAGTTTGATTTATGTTTTTTTATTAAAACAAACCCCATCTCATAGTTTACAGAGTTTTAAATGTAAAAATATTGTACAGAAATGTACTATTTCGAAATGGTTTTGGAATCAGTAAAGTTTTTTTTTCTTTACATACCGAATCCCGGTTATTCAAGAAAAACGTAAATAGGTATTTCTTAAGGTAAGCGTGCTTTATCTTCGGCCACATTACTGTTTCCTATCTTGTGAGATCGTGGCCAAACGCATGCTTAGTCTGTTGTAAAAAACTATTTATTAAGGCTTAATTAATTTTTTCTAAGGTAAACCTCACCTTTTCAGTTGTAATTAAAAATGCCCAAATTCACTATGTAAAGTTTTTTTTGTATTTATTTAATATTTTTTACTGATAGTAAACTTTATTTTATGAAACTATTTTTTTTTTTGCAACTAATGTCAATTTTAATTGTATCAATAAAGCGATAATCAGCTCGACGTTGACTAATTTTGTTTTGGTTTGCCATTGCTTTTTTAGTCTATGAAAGTTGCCGTACGAGGTGACGTCATTAGACATCAATTGAAATTCAAGTTTATATTATGTATTTTATTATTAAAATAAACTCCATCTCATATTTTACAGAGTTTTAAACGTAAAAATATTGTACAGAAATGTACTATTTCGAAATGGTTTTGGAATCAGTAAAGTATTTTTTTTCTTTACATACCGAATTGCAAAATTCCAAAATTCCATCGAAGTTAAGAATATTCCGGTAAAGTTGCCACTTATTTACTGAGGCATGACCGGAGTTTTGTCTACAGATAAAGTTATTCATGATCATGAGAACCCTCCCCTTCGGCTTAGTATAACCTAAGCGTATAACCTTGTATAATTTTCAAGTCAAAAAGTTCTTTCACTAAAAAAAACGGTTTTGGTTGATTCAGGCGTTACTTCGCGGAAGTTCATTTTGAGTGTTCAAGGTATATAAGTTTATTTCCGCTTAACAGTCGTTCCAGTTACAACAGTGATGAAGATTAAAATTAAAATTTAACTAACGACGATAATAAGTAATGTTTCGGATAAGTTTTTTAGGGTTCCGTACCCAAAAGGTAAAACGGACCCTATTGCCAAGACTCCGCTGTCCGTCTGTCACCAGGTTGTATCTCATAAACCGTGATAGTTAGAAAGTTGAAATTTTCACAGATGATGTATTTCTGTTGCCGCTATAACAATAAATACTAAAAAACAGAATAAAATAAATATTTAAGGGAGCTCCCATACAACAAACGTGAGTTTGTTGCAGTTTTTATAGAATGCGGTACCCTTCGTGCGTGATTCCGACTCGCACTTGGCCGGCTTTTTTTAATTGTCGTCCAGTTAGTCAAATTTTAATTTTAATTCCTCATCACTTGTAACCGTAACGACTGTTAAGCGGAAATAAAGTAAATATTTAACTTAAAAACTCAATTTTCCAGTTTAAAAAAAAATATTTTGTCCGGGAAACAAAACAGTTAGACTGGTCGCGTTAGATTGATGTTTGAAATATTTAAATAATCTTTTGAATATTTCAGACTGACTGTCAACCAGAGAGGCGCCAAAAAGTAGAGGGAACGAAGAAAATATATACCTATATTGGCATAATGTAACATAATTATTGGAAATATAGTGACAGAAGAATGGACCAGCGTGGTGAACGATGACCCTTTACGTAGGGTTACCAACTCGAACCAATATTGCAGGACTAATAACACTCCCCGTGGAATGTCTCAAAGTAATGAGCGTCAAAGCAGCGATGCCCTGGACTTTGTTTTGTTACTCAAAGTTCTTAAAAATAGGATAATACTAGATAAATTATTAAATTTTACAAAAAAAATCTTGACTTTGTTCAAAGGTTAACAAAATAAATTAAATAAATATCGTACGACATTTGACATAGCCCATCTAGCTTCAAACTTAGCAAAGCTTGTATTAATCTCATTTTTTTTCCGGGAATGCCATATTTAAATAATATAGGTACACTGTCACTTTCCACAATTGAGACGAATCTAATGACATCTTAGAGTTTTGGCGGGAACGCGGCAAGAGTCGCCACGCCCCATTGTATTTTTTCCGAGTGTTTTTGTATAAAAAATTGTGGTGTTTTATAAAAGTGCCGAATTACTAGCACGAGTGTGGGAAAATGATATAATATGGTAAAGCTTATCGTAAAGTCGCCACTACTTTACTAAAGCATGACTTGGACTGGACTTGACCAAGACTGGACTTTGACCACTTTTAAACTAATGAAAACACTTGACACTGGCAAATGCACAAAATGCGACGCCAAAATCAAAGAAGAAGAATGACATCTCTTGTGTTGAAATATGTCAAACGGTTTAGGCTATAGAATATTTTATAGAATTATAAATATACGCTTGAAAAACATTACCCTCCTTGTTGTGCAGTCGGGTAATTTAAACTATTTTTGTCTGCTATAAAAATGTGGATACATAACAAACTGTCGAGTTTTGGCGGGAACGCGGGAAGAGTCGTGTCGCTCCGTTGTATTTTTTTCCAAAACTAGTGTTTTGTCGAGTGTTTATGCATAAAAATGGTGGTGTTTTATTCATAAAGTGCCGAATTACAAGCGCGAGTGTGGGAAAATGATATAATGTGGTGAAACATGACTTTTTGTGTTGCTCCCAAAACTCCATCGAAGCTTTATAGGAAAGTCGCCACTACTTTACTAAAGCATGACTGGACTTGACTGACACGAACTGGGCTTGATTAAGACTGGACTTTGACTAAAACTAGCTACGATGACACTTATTTAACTTTTGAAACTTGAAAATATATAAAAATACTTGACACTGGCAAATGCTAAAACGCGACGCCAAAACAAAACAAAAAGAAAAACAAACTGTCAGTTGGTAACCCTACAAAAGAATGCGTATATCTGTGCGATGGGACTATTTTCTTGGGATGTTATTTCTGTCACTTGTAATGTATTTAGTTTTACAATAAGAGCGAGAGGGACACAAACAATATCGTGCGCCTGGAATGGAATGCAGATGATTGTGGATGTAGGTTTTTTTTATTAATTTCTTTTTAAAGTATAAATGTTTACTTCAGTTATCTATGTATAGAATATACTAAAATACCGACACGACAAAGTCGGTTGTCCACTGCGAGCGGAAAGCTGAACATATTTCTTTGGTGCATATATTTATAATAAAAAAAAAAAACCTAAAAAATGTCTAAATTCGATAATAGAATACAACTTTATTACAAAACATAACAACATACAAATATGAAACATAAAAAAATAAATAAAAAAACATTGACGAAATTAGTAACGATATTATCCATATAATCGATGACGTAGCGATTATCGATTCGATTCTATCGATACAATTGCAATTAATCAAAAATATTGTCTTATTAATTCTTTCGATAGTATTTGTGTGCGAGTGTTCAAGGTATTTAGTTTATTTCCGCTTAACAGTCGTTTCAGTTACAACAGTGATGAGGATGTAAATTTAAGTAACTTGACAACAATTAAAAAAAAACCTTTCCGAATTTTACTTAATATCTGAAACTATTGACATAAACGTAAAAGCTAAAAACATATTTTATGAAATATTTTTTACATAGATACTATCGATACTTCTTATGGGTACAATCGATACTTTATATGTATACTATCGATACTTTATATGTATACTATCGATGTCCTACATTTGCGCAGTACCATGGTATACCTAACGGTGTGTTAATTTGATAGCCAGTTCCAATTATAAATAATATTTCCGCTTAACATGAACTAAGCTGTGGTCGGTATAGTTCGCAGTGGCGAACCGACGTCGTTCGCAATACTAGGTACGACTTTTGTTTTTATTAGCGTATGAAATAATTAAATAAATCGTTTAGTTTTAAATCATTGTATTCATTAATAACGAAATATATCCTTTTATGCATAATTAAATGTGCTTTTATAGTTCTGCTCCAATAAAAAAAACTACAAATTGGCCATATTTTTCTACCTCATGGTTGTATTGATCTATACAATTATACAAATCAGCTGAAAAGTACTTTGTACTCATAATTGTAAAGAACTTTTTGAGACAAAAACATCAGCTGTTCCATATATTTTCTCTTCTTCCTGCTCTTTGGCTTGCGTTTAACCGCCAACTCGCATGATGATGATGATGTTATGCGGAAATACACTCGCGACTTGAAGGCGCTCAGATTGTGTCTATCAGGGAACACTTGAGCAGCAAATTCCATTGTTTAGCGGTTCGTACAATGAAGGTAGATTCAAAATCGAAAAGTCTTTGGAAGGCGTTCACTAGCTGCTTGCACGCGACTCTGCCTTCGACATGTCTCAGGGACAAACTGTTCCGTAATAGTCAACAGACCAACGGGTAGGTGATTGACCCAGTCTTTTTAACCGACTCAAAAATGAGGTTCTCAAGACGACTGTATGTTTTTTTTTTATTATGAATCGATTTCGATAATCCTTTTTTTGGTTTGGTAGAGTCCTATATAAAATTTTATCGAAATAGATCGAGCTGTTTTTAAAAAATTTACAAAAATCTAAAACTTGTATATATGATGATATTTCGTTTGGTCGGAAACCTCGCTGTTTCGTTGGAGCAACGCGTTTAGTTGCCCTGAGGGTCATGGAGTCGGTTTTTTTATTGTAAATTTATACGTTATGCCTTCAATCTTTCTCGCTACAGCCAGTTTGTCTATATTATATAACCAAAACTCAGAACTCTGGTAGCAGATCGTGGATAACTTCGTCTTGAGTTGAGTTGGCTGAGAAAAGATGTACCTGTTGGTTCGTTTTCCTGTCCATGGTAAACGCAATATCTCCAACATAAATTTTATAAGTCCCATTTTACTATGGACTTGTTTGACTCGCGGTCTACGATGCAGCACGCTCGCCTAAAAGAAACCGATTCACTTGCGACTTCAAGGCACCCAGATTGTATCTATCGGCTTACCCACTCGGGCAGGAAATTTCGGCTTATTATACCCAAGGTTCCATTACAGGCTTTACCATCTTCGACCACACCTTCACTTAACATCGGGTGAGCTGGTCAAAAACCTAGCCTGTCAACCATGAAAAAAAAGAACAATATTAAAGAATTTTATGCAGTCAATTTGTAGATTGCAATTTTTTTTATTAAGCACTACATAAAAGGTATATTGTGTAATATAAAATTGTTTCTTTAAAAAAATATGTAACCGCGTCCGAATATCGAGTTATTTACAAAGAAACGTGTTGATGTACTTCTAGCTCGTTTTTGATGAAACTTTTCATCATTTGTCAATACTTGACTAATTCTTTAAGGGATGTTCTTTGAAATTAACGTACAGATAAAAACTGTATAGATACGAATGGTTGCAAGCTTTCATATTGCCTATTAATACAGGTTTACGCGGAACGGTTATACTAAACCGAATGGAGGTAATTGTATCAATCAATGTGAATAGCTTTTACACAATGCGAATAACCCTGAAATCTCAGAAAATAATCACTTATCTTAGGTAAAAGAATCAATGTAGTATTAAATAAATAAATAAATAAATATCGTAGGACATTACACACAGCGCCATCTGACCCCAAACTAAGCAAAGCTTTTACTATGGGAATCAGATAACTGATAAAATACTTAAATACTTTTTTTTTGTAAATACATACTTATAATACATACAATACACCCAGACACAGAACAAACATTTGTTTTATATCACAAAATGCTTGTCCTGGGTGGGAATCGAACCCACGCCCTACAGCTCTTGAAGCAGACATGCTACCAATGAGCCAACAGTATTGTTCACAATGATTTTCTGTTTAAATGAGTATTACCGTTAGTGGTTAAATATGCTTTGTGAACTGTAGGGCGTGGGTTCAATTCCCACTTAGAACAAACATTTTGTGGTATATACAATGTTTGTTCTGTACTATTTTTTTGTAAATATACAAAAAAAAGGAATATAAATATTCTATCAGTTATCTGACTCCCATAGTACAAGCTTTGATTAGTCTGGGGTCAGATGGCGCTGTGTGTAACGTCCTGCGATATTTATTTATGCAATAATACAATAATGAGTACACTCACCTCCTTTCGGTTTTTACTCCCGTACCGCGTAACCCTGCGTAACCAAGTTTCATCAAAATCTGGTAAGTATGTGGTTAGTTTCTGGAGAAAAAATGGGTCCGGAATAAAAACGTAGGTATGTAAATTCAAACTCGGTCGTGTAAGGCGTAGTTACAATTAGCTTAAGTTAATGCAATGTAAAACACCCGACTGTACTTACGCTTGTCTAATCTTAGCCTTACAATAAAGCCCGCAGCACACTCTCGCCGTAAACCTATGACCGCTTCGAGCGGTAACGATCGCTTTTAGTTATTTCGCATGGTAAGAAGCAATCCATAAATTACGTCACACGAATTTCGTGATTTTTTCCCCCCTTTCCCGTCCTTGTAGGACGGATATTTGTGAGGATGTACCTTGTGTGATGTCACATTTACGTATAGAATTTTTTGAAATTAGTTATAAATATTATAATAAATAAATAATTAATAATAAATATCATAGGACATTACACACAGCGCCATCTGACCCCAAACTAAGCAGAGCTTGTGCTATGGAAGACATAACTGATAGAATACTTAAATACTTTTTTTTTGTAAATACATACTTATAATACATACAGTACACCCAGACACAGAACAAACATCGATGTTAGTCACACAAATGTTAGTCCTGAGTGGGAATCGAACCCACGCCCTTCAGCTCTCGAAGCAGACACACTACCAATGAACCAACAGGGCTGTCTTGAAAAAAGGTGATGTCACAAAATTTGGGACCCCTCCCCGCCCCTTGTATGTAAGGATTCTAATGATACCTCATACATCCAAATCTGTTCAGGCATCTAAAAATTATGAATAAACAAACGTACACACATGAACTCTCATACGTGTACGATGAATACTTGGTGGTAGATCTAAGCAGGAGGTCGTCTACTCGTCGTCGTCAGTACCGGATATTCTGCTTTTTTTTCTTCTTTTATTACATACATAGACTACCGTTTGACCGCCAACTCGCCTGATGTTAAGTGAAGATGCGGTCTACGGTGGGGCACGCTCGCCTAGAAGAAACTACCGAGCTGTGTAAACATTACTGTACTCGGCTTGAAGGGTACTGTGGCGACATTACTGGGCTGTTGAGACTAACCATCACGAGTAATGAGCGCCAAAGCAGCGATGCCCTGGACTTTGTTTTGTTTAAGTTTTTTGGGTTTCGCTGCAATGGTAAATGGTTACATCTTATCATCGTCTCATTACTTTAAAATTTGCTGACCGTTACGTATTCGCGGGAGGTTGCGAGTGGGGAGCGCGCGAGAGTGTGCTAGTGTTGAAAGGTTAGTACATAGCGAGTAAATCTTCCACATAAATGTGTTTTGTTTTCATGTGTTATTTGATACTAATTTTCGCGTTTAGCTCGATTTTTTTCCGGGAGAATGCGCTATCACGCCAACTTCGACCAGAATTGAATATAGGCCCACCATGTTACGAAATATAGGCCCACTGTCACTTCAGCTTACCAACACGCTGAGCCATGTCGGTGACGTTTTTGTTATCTGGTGAATCAATTCGTTGCAAATACGATACTTGTATAAATAAAATGAGAATTCAAAACACATTTCAATAAAAATAAATGGATTTATCGATTGTTTATGTATTTGTAAATTATGGGGTAGAAATCTTACCCAAACGGTTTGGTTTATATTATTTTCATTAAAATGTATATTAGAGGTGTGAGAAATACTATTTTTCATTACAATAAAGGTAATAGTTATCAGTTAAAATTTTTTTTTCGATCTTAGTTTTATTTTAGTAAAAATTAAAATGGATTTTGCAAATCAACTTTCTATGTATAAATACCGAAATTAGTTTAGTTGCTGCTAGTTTATTTGTTGCTATGTTTTCAGTAAATGACGGTCCGTTATCATTTACAAATATTACAAAAATTTTGTATAACTCAAAAACTCAGTTCGTTGTAAAATCTCATTTAGACAAAACATACATCAGTTTGTTGTAAAATTTGATATGAACAAAACCTAATTCAGTTTGTTTTATAATTTAGTTTCAACAAAACAATTCAGTTTGTTTTAAAATTTGGTTTCGAAAATATATAACTCAGATTGTTGTACAATTTAGTTTCAATAAAACATAATTCAGTTAATATTTGGTTTAGACAAAACATAACTCAATTTGTTTTCAGTAAAACAAAATTTAGTTTTAAGATTTGGCTTAGACAATACATAATTCAGTTTGTTGTACAATTTAGTTTCAACAAAACATAATTCAGTTAATATTTGGTTTAGACAAAACAACTCAATTTGTTGAAAAATTTGTTTTCAGTAAAACAAAATTTAGTTTGTTTTAAAGTTTGGTTTAGAAAATATATAACTCAGATTGTTGTGCAATTTAGTTTCAACAAAACATAATTCAATTAATATTTGGTTTAGACAAAACATAACTCAATTTGTTGAAAAATTTGTTTTCAGTAAAACAAAATTTAGTTTGTTTTAAAATTTAGTTTAGACAATACATAATTCAGTTTGTTGTAAAATTTAGTTTCAACAAAACATAATACAGTTTTTGTAAAATTTGTACTCAATGGCAACGACCGATAGTTTTCTGGGCCTTAATAAATAAATCTCATATAAGTTTCAAAATCTGACAGCGTGTCTCTTTTAAATTATGTAAATGTAATTTAGTCTTAATATTAAAAATTATTGTGTGCTTTTTCATTATTTAAAATTAGTTTGTACCCGAGTTTCATGATCTACGAATATGTACATGTTAAAAAATTATAATTATAAATATTATGCAAAGACCTATTTATCTTATTGATGACTCGAGCATTCACTTGTAAATGAGCATTTACTGTTGAAAATTAAAAAAAAATGTATATGTTAATATGGGCTTTGTAAATATTTTAGGTCACAAAATTGCTGATGTTTTTTTGTCAGTTATAGTTTAATCATTGCAATTTAATTGGGTTGTATCAACAATTTGCTATCACAAATATAACTTGGAAATGGTTTGGGGACAGACAAACTTCTATTTTGGTGTTTGGTTTTGGTACCAATCTACTGTTTTTTTGTGTCTATTATTTGTTAATACAAGCTTTTTTATTATCGCAAAATCTGTCATGATTAATCTATAATAATTGCTGAAAAGTTTAAATTCTGCGACCTAAAGTGATTGAAACCAAGAATGTGCATACGAAATGCTTTCTTCATTAGCTAAATGCTTTCTCCATTACCTGCTCATTCTAACATATGCTCAAGTCAACACTATTCAGAAACCATTCGTCGTGTCAAATTGAAATGTTTGAACACAAGCGATTGTGATGTTCATGCTCGCAGGTTTGCTTGTCGCGTGTGAGCATGACAGTGTTAGCTCGAGCATTATCGATGCTCATTACACGTGAATGCTAGGTTTATCGACGGTATTCGCAGTTAGTCGAACGTGGAGGTAAGTCAAAACTATCCAGTCCTTTTGGATCTATACCCATCTGTTACTTTATAAATTTTTGTTTTTATAATAAAATGATTTCTCGTAATACTTGTGTGTCTTATTAATTCTACTTGCGTTATCCTCACTTACCATTCATCTATAGGGTTACAAGGGTAGGTGACTATATCTATCGGGGTTTTAAAGTGGAAGACTTTGCTAGTGAGAAACTTACTTGGTTTTGACAAGTTTTGTTTTGTAAATACATACTTATAATACATACAGAACACTCAGACACAGAACAAACATGATTGTGTTTATTCACAAAATGTTTGCCCTGAGTGGGAATCGAACCCACACCCTACAGCTCTCAAGGCAGATACTCAGAGTTCTGTGTGTCGCTGCAATGGTCATGGACATGCATTATCTATTACCATCAGGAGAGCGTATCGTTCGTCTCATTACTTTTTACATAACAAAAACTTTACGGACACACGGTGATACGAAATTCAACAGAACTCAACATTGGGAATTTGCTGCTTTCCCGATGAATATAGTCTGGGTACCTTCAAGTCGCGAGTGAATCGGTTTCTTCTAGGCGAGCGTGCTCCACCGTAGACCGCATCTTCGCTTAACATCAGGCGGGATGGCGGTCAAACGCTAGCCTATCTATTATAAAAAAAACAGGCATTTAGTTCAATAAAGCCTTTAGCGCACAGGGCAATATTTAAACCCGTTTTTATTGTGTTTTTCCTTTTAAATATTATACTTTTGACTTTTAAATGTTGAATAATTATGGACTATTTTATTGTGATATACATTTTTAAATTTGACTTGCTCTGTATACTAGTGTTAAAAAAAACATTCATATGCCTGTAATATGGCAAGTCCAAGCGGCAAATTTGACTAACACCTGACAATATAATTAACCTAGGATTTATGAATATACAGTCGACTCTCGTTAATACGAAACTCGAGGGACTCCTAAAATATTAAGAACTATCGAGTGTTTGAAATATCAAATTTTAATGGTTCGAATTTTTTGAGATATTTTTTTTTAATAGTTGACAGGCTAGGTGTTTGACCACAGCTCACCTGATGTTAAGTGAAGGTGTGGTCGAAGATGGTAAAGCACACCTAGCCTGGAATGGAACTGGCTCTCAAGTGAGGCTGCCGGAACACACCGTTAGATGCTTGGCGGCAGATTTTCTACTTGGGTGGTAGCTAGCCAGCCGAGTACTAGAGAGTACGCTACCACCATGCTGTGGTTTCCTCACGATGTTTTCCTTCACCGGCAGCTCAAGCTCATTGTTGGGGTTTGAACCCACGCCCTTCAGCATGCGAACCTACCGCGCTAACCACTGAGCTATCATCGCTACGGAAAATAAATAAAACTTTTAATTATTTAGTGTTGATCAATTATTATTTATTAACTGCTATTCTTTAACAATGACAAAAGTGCAAGTCTGCAAGTCCTACAATCTTTGTCTCTTTCTCTCTGCAACTTTGAATTATCAAGTGTTTGACGCCGATGAGTTTGAATTAACGCGTCGTTTTATTACGTAGCAATGATTTGCTCGTCTAATTACCGAGTACATAAAAATGATTTAGTTCGAAATACAAAGAGATTTTCTAGGGAACTCCTGATAACTCTGAATTATAGCGAGGTTTGAATTATCGCAGGTTTGAATTAACGAGAGTCGACTGTATTATGAATTAATAAATGACTAAAAAAAATAAGTTAAAGTTATTAACTTTGTGGGGCACTTGTCGGAAGATAAAGAGAAACTCGAATCGTTGTCGTCGAATTTAATTTTGTATTTCTGATAAACCATTTTTACTATCTCCATCCATTATTAGTGTGCCCAGTTTCTAAAGTTACATCGAATGATGATGATGCGCGAGTGAGACGGCTTCTTGTTTTGTCTCGCTCGCACACTATAAATATACGAGCGAGACCTTGCGCGCGCCAGTCTACGCGTGCCGCCCGCACGGGATGATTGTCGTCGCTCTGCGCTCTGTCATGCTTAACGATGCCGCTCGTAGTCACTACAACTTATTTGTTTTAAGTTTTTTTCTATGTTTTATGTTTATTGTTTATTTTATTGTATGTATGTATTGTAAACTATGTTGAAATGTGTTTTATGTCGCAAATAAAGTGTTGTCTATTGTTTATTGTCTAAAATTAAATCTGGTAATAAAAGTACAAATGCACTGTACAAAATAAATTTTATTTATATTAAAATAGCAAATATAATCATTTAATTACAACTAGTAATCGGCTGCAGTATTGGCGAGGTAGTCGCGGCGGCCGATATTCGACGCTTGTTTGTTCTGCACCGCTTCCAGTTTCGGACATTCTGGAAAAAAAATGCAAGAAATAAAATTACAATTAGCATTGAGCTTCAAGGAGCTGGGTTGGCTCGGGTAGACGCTGGCAGGGGGAAATGCACAATACACCCCAAGCGGGACGACAGTGCAGGACCTAACGCCCCCACTTTGGCCGACCTATCGAGGCGACACCCGTACATGGTGGATGTTCCCCATGTGCGCACTAAGCGATTTAAGTCCACAGCGAGGATGTGGAACTCTTTGCCGGAGTCTGTGTTTCCCGAAAACTACAATATGAGTGTCTTCAAATCAAGAGTAAACAGGTTCCTTCTAGGTAAGCGTGCTCCATCTTAGACCACATCGATGCTTCACATCAGGCAGGATGTGGTCAAGCGCGAACCTATTAAATATACAGTGTAAACTCTTTATAACGAAACTCAAGGGACCGATAATTTTTTATCGTTATAGAGAGTTACCGTTATATGGAGTGAAGAAAGAAAAACAACCAAATTAACAATAATCTTCAATGTATGTTTAATGTATGTTCTCCCTTTTCAATCGCACGTATCACACAAACTTTTTCGTCAACACATAATGCTTTTCTTTTACTGGCCATGTTAACAGTTTCAAAGTTGGTTCACGACTGCTTATACGGTAGGTAGAAGTTTAGTTCGAGATCATCCTTTCAAGCAAACCAAGCACGTGTTCAAGGCAATTAACAATAACAAAAGCAAGACGGCTGTTCACGAGCTCAGAAGTTTCGGGGCCGCAAAGGTTTAGTCGGCATCTTTTGTAACCTGATAAGATAACATAAACAATAACACCGTGACGATTTTCTGTGTCTAAATATGAACACATTTCTTCGTAATAGAGAATGGCTGCTGCGCTATAAAGAGTGTATCAATGTGTGGGTTTTAAGGTAAACCAACCAAATTGTGATCTTTTCTATGTTATAGAGAGTTTATCGTTATAAAGAATAATGTTATAAAGAGTTTACACTGTATACATAAAAAAAAAAACTTTGAACAAGAAAATTAGCATTTAAGTTTTGTTATGGTTAAAGCCAGTGGCGTATCGTGCCCTGTATTGTATCAAAAGTTGGGGCCCCAATGAAAGGTAAAGATTTCTCTGCTCTCAGTACGTCTGCTCCAAGAGCGGAATACTACCAATAACCCAACAGAGCTGCCCTCAAAAATCGACTTTTCCCCCTCTAAGTCACATCCCTACCACGCGAGAGTGTGCGAACATAACTATTGAACTGGTTGAAAATCTGCCGCCAAGCATCTAACTATGTGTTCCGGTGGCTATGGTCAAACACCTAGCCTGTCCTAACCATTAAAAAAAATCCTATGTTCGTGTAATAGTTACCCGTGATTCTGTGTCCGAGCCCGCCGCAGTAAGAGCAGCCCTGGCCGTCCGCGGCGGGCACGTCCGGCTCGCCGATCATGTCCAGAAGGAACGACGGCACCTGAAAGATTTGTTTGTTTGTATTGACTAGGCTCCGAAACTACTGGAGCGATTTCAAAAATTCATTCACCGTTGGGAAGCTACACTATCCCCGGGTGACATAGGATACTTTTTTATTCCTGTATTCCCACGGGAACGGGAACTACGCGGGTAAAACCGCGAGGCGTCCGCTTGTACTATTACAAAGAGGAAAGATTTGATTGTTTGTTTGTAATTAAATTATTTTTTAACTCTCGTGTGGTAGCTAGCCAGCCGAGTACTAGAGAGTACGCTACCACCATGCTATGGTTTCCTCACGATGTTTTCCTTCACCGGCAGCTCAAGCTCATTGTTGGTGTTTGAACCCACGTCCTTTGACGTGAGAACGATCACAATGATCTGTCGCCCGGGCCTCGCAACAACAACAACCTCGCTTACCGTAATCACACATTCATCGCCGTCATCATACACTCGTCAACGTCATCACACACCCGTCACCGAAATCATACACTAGTCGCCGTCATCACCCACCTGTCACGTCATCACACACCCGTCATCACCATCAAACATCCGTCAACTTCATCACACACCCGTCACCATCATTACACATCCGTCACAAACCCGTCACAGTCATCACATACATGTTATCGTCATCACACACTCGTCATCATCATTACACATCCGTCACCGTCATCACAAACATGTTACAGTCATTCCACACCCACAGTCCCAAATCGACATACCTTCTGGCCCGCCTCCCGGAGCAGATGCACCAGGTCTCGCAAGACGCTGCCGTCCTGGGTCCGGCCGAGCAGCGTGGTGGCGACGCCCTCGCCGCCCGCGCGCCCCGTACGTCCGATTCTATGCACATAGTTCTCTATGTCTTCCGGCATATCGTAGTTTATCACGTGCTGGATGTTCGCGAAGTCGAGACCTGAGGGTTTACAGCTATTTAACATCATTTCAGCCGTAGGACGTCCACTGCTGGACATAGGCCTCCCCCATTGACTTCCACAAAGACCGGTTGGAAGCGACTCGCATCCAGCGCGTTCTTGCGGTCTTTACTAGGTCGTCTGTCCACCTTGTGGGTGGGCGTCCTACGCTGCGCTTGCCGGTCCGTGGTCTCCACTGCAGGACTTTGCAGCCCCATCGGCCATCAGTTCTGCGTGCTATGTTTTTTTATATCCCTTTATGAAAAGGGACTATTGTAACATATTTTGATCTTTGTATGCATATATTCTGGTAAATAAATATTTTTTTTTGTTAATGACACTTTATTTAATGCAAATCCGTTCCTAAAAGCGACACGGGCAGGGTCAACTGTATATACCTTCATTGCTAGATGCAAGACACAGTTTATATAGACAGACACACATTTGGACACAATATTACACCTATATATAATGCACACTTAATAACACCAGACAGCCAAGCTCAGGCAGGTGTGTTCTCGAAGACGACTAGGAGCCAAGTGACTGCAAGCAGTCGGACCATCACGAACGAAGAGAAGAGAAAGCGCCTCGGTTTTCGTTACGGTGATACCCATCAACAGCTGGCACGTAGTTTCCGGTATAGACTTTGATTGTTTTGCGTTCGGAAAGGCGGCAAATACAAGTGGCGACAACATCCCGTAGTGTTTGCGTGAAAGTGTAACAAACATCCATCCAAACTTTCACATGTATAACATTAGTGGGATGTGAAAGTTTGGATGGATGTTTGTTACTCTTTCACGCAAAAACTACTGAACGGATTTGGATGAAATTTGGTATGGAGGTAGCTGACACCCTGGATTAACACATAGGCTACTTTTTATCCTGAAAACAAATTAAGTCTTGATCACCGTCGCAGAGTAGCATGTCTATCTATTTTTTATCGGATACATTTCGGGGAGTGTTCGCAGGAGCTTCATGACCTCATCCCACCGTCTCCGTTCCACCACAGGACGAGCAGAAAAACGGCTCATTACCATCCGTTCCTCGTGGGCGTTCCCAGTATTCGTACGCAGCGATTCCGCTCTACTTTTTTGATGCGCACGGCCCAAGAATGGAACTCATTGCAGGCTTCCCTGTTTCCCATAAATTACAATTTGGACGTTTTTAAGGCTAGAGTGAATAGATTTCTTCTGGATCAGCGTGCTCCATCCTCGGCCACATCGTCGCTTTGCATTAGGCGAGTTGGTGGCCAAACTATTTAAACAACAAAAAATTTAAATTAAATTGTAAACTTTTTACGAAACTACCCGAATTTTAGTGAAAAAAATATCATAGAAGTGTGTGGCGACAGTGACAAGGGAGACGACTCGCAATTGTATGAGTCACCTTTAACGGCATTATACCTAGCTAGAGAGCTTTGTGCAGGTATTGTACGGTATTTTCGCTATTTACGTTAGTGAGCGAGTGGCCGAGGGGCCTGAACGCTTACTTAGAGAGCGAAAGGTGCCGAGTTCGATCCCCGTTAAAGGTTGGTGGTATAATAGTTGTTTTTTTTTGCACTGTTGCATAAATTTAACACTTTCTTTTTTTTTTGTTGTTTATCCATTGTCATATTTGGACACAAAATGGATAAAACAGCAATTAAGAAGTCTTGCTTTAAATGTAAGAAAACTATAACAAATAGAGAAATGCTTTGTTGTTGTTCGTGTAAAAAGCATTATGACATAATTTGTGCGCAAGTTTCAAGTACTAGATTTAATATTATGGAAAAATCCAAAAGAGATAGTTGGAAATGTAACGCTTGTTATGAGACAAAATCTAAGAGCTTAAGGGTCAATACAAGCACGGAAACAAGGGCTGAGTCGGAAACTCCCTTATCCCATGTCACATTTAGAAAATTAAGGTGTCAAAAAATGCCCGCAACTCCTTTACACAAATCTGAAGAATCTGAAGAAGATCTAGACACAAGTTCTTTCGATGACCTTCTTAGTTTGCCCGACATAACTACACTCCAAAACGAAGGCGAACAAGAACTTTTAAAAGAAATTTCTCGACTGAAATTGGAATTGGAGAAGGCACATAATGAGATAGATAATCTAAACATGGAAAACAGCGAATTAAAAAAGCAAGTCTTAGAAAAAGAAACTTTATCTGTTAAATGGAAGAAACTTTTTACGGAAGCCATGAGTACACCTAAGAGGCGAAGTTCATTCTCAAAAAAAGATGGCTCTGAGAAAAAAAGTATTCGAAAATTTGTATCAGGGCGATCACTTGAGCTAAACGATTCCCAATGTAGCGAATCAAATATAGGGGTTCAAATCCAACCGCCACCGAAAAATACCGATAATAAAACATGTCAAGTAGGACCGGAATCAGGAAAAGTTTTAAATAATGATAATTTTATAAAAAACACTGCATCTGTCTCACACAAAAAAGACAATAAAAATAAAATTCATTCAAAGAAACAAGTGTTAGTTTTTTCAGACAGTATTGGCCAAGGAATAGCATCAAAAATAACAGACAATACGAATTGTAAAGTAGTGAACAACTGTAAACCAGATGCAGGATTTCAATCAATCTTAGAAAATTGTGACTCGATGAAAAAAAATTTAGCCGAAAATGATGTGATGGTAATACTACTAACCAAATATGAAAATTCGCTTCGTAATAATAAACAAGGGTACATAAAATTATTAAGCAATGTTCTTGGGGACCCTCAAAGAAAATTCAATGTTTTAGTCACGGGTCTACGGTATAATGGTAATGATGATAACGATATTTACCGTATTAATGGACAAATAGCAAATATGGCCAACTTGAACGAAAATGTAAAATATATAGACCCGAATATGAGTTATAAGAACGTTAGGGTTACTAATTACAGGTTCTTGAAAAATATAATCACCGAGAATGTTATAACGAGTGTTAAACAATTTCAAGGGTCAACTTTATTACGTTTCGTAAGGCGCGAGCAATATGAAAGTACTATAGATCAGGATAAAAATTTTCTAGTAGTACAAGAAAGGATGCAGGAACGATAATACTTCATGCAAATGTGCGGAGCATACACAATAAATATTTGCAAATAGAAAATTTGATAGCTGAACAAAACTGCGATGTTTTATGTTTAACGGAAACATGGGGTAAAAATCATCAAATAGAATCTATGAGTATTGATAATTATTCACTGGCAACTTGTTTTAATAGGATATTCTTTGAACACGGTGGTACAGCAATATATGTTAAAAATAATGTAGATTTTAGAGTTAGAAATGACTTAAATAAACTATCTTTCGAAATGAATTGTGAATTGTCAGCAATAGAATTAAGACCTTCTAAAACAGTTGTAATTGCAATGTATAGACCTGATTATGACATTGATTTGTTTTTTAGTATACTTAGAAAAATTTTACAAAAACTTTGTAACGAGAACAAAAAATTTGTAATTGCAGGTGATTTCAATTTAAATGTATTAAAACAAGATAAAAATGTAAAGAAATTTGAAAATACACTTTGTTACTTCAATTGTAAATGGGTATTGAATAAACCCACTAGAACCCAGACAACAAAATTAAATAAAACTAGCTCTACTTGTATAGATAATTTCATTTTAAACTTTACTGACTATAAAGGCTCCGTTTTAGATTATAAGCTATCTGATCACAATGTAATTAAAATAGTACTATGTAATATTAAGAACAATAATGTCCAAGGCAATACCAGCTATGTAGCAAGAGTTTTTTCAAAGAACAATCTAAATTATTTTAATTATTTATTTAATAAAAGTTACTTTGAATTAAAATTAGAAATATTGTCAAATACTGATACAAATGCAAAAATGAGTATTTTTCAAGAAGCTCTGAACTATTATTATAACATTGCTTTCCCGAAAACAAAAAGACAAACGCGAAAAAACCAAAAACAATGGACTACATTAGGTATAGAAACATCAAAGGAAAACTTAGCTAAATTAGAATTATTGCAAGATCATGATCCTTCTGAACAAAGGAAATTAGTAATAAAGAAATATAAGAAAATATTGAGGAAAAGTATGATTGCAGCAAAAAAATTACAGTATCGACATAGAATAAATAAATCTAAAAATAAAACCAGAGAATCATGGAGTATTATAAATGAACAAGTAGGACGAAATAAAATTAAAAACGCTAAACATGGAATTCGCGCTGTAAAAAATGATAGGGAAGAGGTAACCACGGAAGCCGAAAAAATTGCAAATATATTTAATGATTTTTTTCGTAATATTGCGCATAAGTTAACTGGTAATTTAAATATAGTCTCTGAAAATTGTATGAAATATCTAGATAATTCAAATAAGCCCCACACATCTATTAAGTTCAAGCCACTGGATCACAAGGAGTTGAGAAGTATTGTAAAAAACTTAAAACAAAAATCAACACTCGACATTTATGACATGAGCACAAGAACTTTGAGGAATATTATTTTGAATAATTTTTATGTATTTGAGTTGATACTTATTATTATAAATTCGTGCTTAATCGAGGGCTTCTTTCCCGACGTACTCAAGACAGGGAAGGTATTACCACTTTTCAAAAAAGGGGATTCGTTAGATATTAACAACTATAGACCGATTTGTATATTGCCAGCGTTGTCCAAAATATTAGAGACTGTTATCAAATCTCGAATCATTGAATTTTTTGAAGAAAACGATCTTTTTAATGATGCTCAATTTGGATTCCGAAAAGGTCGTTCTACTGAAATGGCGATAAGAAATGTAATCTACTTTATTCTGGAATCTTTAGATGAGTCTAATAGATGTGCAAGCATATTTTGTGACCTATCAAAGGCTTTTGACTGTTTAAGACATGATGTGTTGATAAAAAAATTGGAATTTTATGGCTTTCGTGGAACTGAACTAAATATGATAAAAACTTACCTTAATAATCGCAGTCAAATAGTGTGTGTAAATGGGTCTTCTTCAGCATTGGGTAACATGTCAATAGGGGTGCCACAAGGCTCAGTTTTAGGTCCTCTATTGTTTTTAATTTATATTAATGATCTCGCAGGTGCCATGCCAGAGTGGGCGCAAGTAAGTCTCTTTGCCGATGATACCCATGTTGGTATTAAAGATGTTAACAAACATAACTTAGATACGAAAATAAATACTACTATGGACTTGTTAACGGAATGGTTTGATTGTAATGGTATCATTCTAAATTCTAATAAAAGTACTGTTATGCACTATCAATCGAAACTTGGCATTTTTGGTATCTCGGCAAGTAAAGAAAATGTGTTTTTAGGATACACAATAGATAATACAATTAGTCACAATGCTCATATCGATAATATATGTAAGAAAATTGCCAGCGGAAATTATGCGTTATTTAAACTTAAGCCGTTAATAGATAAAAATACTCTTATATCCGTGTATTATGCATACATACATTCTGTTATAAGATACGCAGTTACGATATGGGGTAACGCAGCTAGTATTACAAAAGTGTTAAGATGTCAGAAGAGAGCGATTAGAATAATAAATGGTTTAAAAAAACGTAGTTCTGCAAAAAAATACTTCAAAACTAACAAAATTATGACAGTGATATCACTATACATATACAATAGCTTATTAGAAATACACGGAGCTAATTTGCCAAAGAACAAAGACAGGCATCAATATAACTTGCGAAACAAAGAAAAGCTGGTCGTGCCATGGACTAGATTAGGTAAAGTTGAAAAGCAGGGCCGTCACGCCAAAATATTAATGTATAATAAATTGCCAAAATATATTACAGAATTAAATCATACCGAATTTAAAAAAACCATTAAATTTTTTTTGGAAAACAATCCATTTTACAAATTAGGTGAATATATGTCAATGAGGTTCTCAGAATCCTCATTTATGTGTAGTACATAAACGGAGCCTCCGCTGTAGTATGTTCGTTGTTAATTACTCGTATAGGTATAGCTTCATTCATTAAAGTGTAATCGTAAGGTTTTTTTTTGTACATGTGACTTGCCTTTAACATTATTGTTATTTATGGCCAATAAATATTACTGATTTACTGATTTATTAAAGGTAAAAAAAAGCGGGTAACACCGCGGGGCACAGCTAGTGACTAATCATTTATTGTTACCTTTGCTGGCGACGTCAGTAGCGACGAGTACGTCCTTTTCCCCCCGCCGGAATGCTTCCACCGCCCGAGTCCGCTCTTCTTGGTCCTTACCCCCGTGGATAGCAACTGCCTCCACACCTGAACACGAGATAATATATTCAATAAAATTGATTTCACAACTGGCTACCCTTTAAACTCCTACAAACAAAGAAAAACATACAAAACACAAACAAAAAATAATAATACAGTCAACTCTCGTTACTTCAAACCTTCGATAATTCGAACCTCTCTATAATTCAAAGTTAGTACTCAGTAATTCAAACGAAAAAATCATTGCTACGTAACAAAACGACGCATTAATTCGAACCCATCGATGTCAAACACTAGATATCAAAGTTGCAGAGAGAAAGAGACAGAAAGATTGCAGAACTTGTAGAGGTAAACTTTTGTCATTGTCAAAGAATAGCAGTTAATAAATAACAATAATTGATGAACACTCCAATTAATTCCAAGTTTTATTTATTTTCTCTCAAAATTTTCTAACTCTTTGATATTTCAAACACTCGATAATTCGTTATATTTGAAGAGTTCCTGGAGTTTTTTTTTTTTTTTTTTTTTAATGTTTGACAGGCCAGGTGTTTGACCACAGCTCACCTGATGTTAAGTGAAGGCGTGGTTGAATATGGTAAAGCACACCTAGCCTGGAATGGAACTGGCTCTCAAGTGAGGCTGCCGGACCACACCGTTAGATGCTTGGCGGCAGATTTTCAACTCTCGTGTGGTAGCTAGCCAGCCGAGTACTAGAGAGTACGCTACCAACATGCTATGGTTTCCTCACGATGTTTTCCTTCACCGGCAGCTCAAGCTCATTTTTGGGGTTTGAACCCACGCCCTTCGGCATGCGAACCTACCGCGCTAACCACTGAGCTGTCATCGCTACAACATAGTATTAACAAGAGTCGACTGTATTTGTATATAATACAAATTTACAATGAAAAAAACCGACTCCATGACCCTCAGGCCAACTAAACGCGCTGCTCCAATGAAACAGCGAGGTTTCCGACCAAACGAAAATAACATCGATGTAAACAATTTATAAATTTTTGTTGATTTTTTTTACAAACCGCTCCATCGATTTCGACAAAATTTCAATGGAAAGTATGAACCCTTTGAAACAAAAAAAGATTTATGCAAATCGGTTAAGGTGTCTTTGAGTTTTTTTTTTGTTTTGGCGTCGCTTTTGCCATTGTCAAGTGTTTAATATTTGCAAAAGTTAAATAAGTTGCCTCATCGCTATAGTTATAGTTAAAGTCCAGTCTTGGTCAAGTCAGTCATGCTTTAGTAAAGTAGTGGCGACTTTACTATAAAGCTTCGATGGAGTTTTGGAAGCAACACGAAAAGTCATGTTTCCCCACATTATAATCATTTTCCCACACTCGCGCTTGTGATTCGGCACTTTATGGATAAAACACCACCATTTTTATGCGTTTATGCACTCGACTAAACACTAGTTTTGGAAAAAACCACAACGGGGCGACACGACTCTTGCCGCGTTCCCGCCAAACTTCGAGTTATCGGTGAACAGAGCTAAAAAAAAGATTCCGACTTTTTTTTTTGACGACGATTGAGAACCAAATTTTTTTTGAAGACTGTGATACATGGATGTATTTAATAGAATTTTATTTGTGTTTACTGTTTTTAATTAATTTTTTTATGACTTTTTTTTAATGCAAAAAGTAATAAGACGAACGAGACGCTCTTCCGATGGTGAGATATAACGCCTGTCCATGACCATTGCAGCGATACACAGAACTCTGAGTAACAAAACAAAGTCCAGGGCATCGCTGCTTTGGCGCTCATTACTGGCTTGAGTTTGTATAGTAATAATGTGATTTATTTAGATCTATTTATGCAATTAATTTATTTTGTTTATGTTAAATTATGTTTTTAAAAAATAATAATTTTAAAAACATATTTATTTCAATTTGTTGCATGATAGTTAACATTACAGTCTGTATCACCAGGACGGACATACGGATATTTTCTCCAACGAAAAATACAAAATACTTATCTATAAGGAATTGTATTTGTAATTGTAGCAATGATAGCTCAGTGGTTAGCGCGGTAGGTTCACATGCCGAAGGGCGTGGATTCAAACCCCAACAATGAGCTTGAGCTGCCGGTGAAGGAAAACATCGTGAGGAAACCATGGCATGGTGGTAGCGTACTCTCTAGTACTCGGCTGGCTAGCTACCACACGAGAGTTGAAAATCTGCCGCCAAGCATCTAACGGTGTGTTCCGGCAGCCTCACTTGAGAGCCAGTTCCATTCCAGGCTAGGTGTGCTTTACCATCTTCGACCACACCTTCACTTAACATCAGGTGAGCTGTGGTCAAACACCTGGCCTGTCAACCAAAGAAAAAACAAAAAAAAAAATTTTTTGATAATAAAATTTTGACATTTACACATTTTCATTTTGACTTTGTTTATACCTTTTTAAAATTATTTTTAAGGATTATTGTAATCAGCATATTGTGCAGTTTTAAGCTATAAACAATGAAATAAAAAATAAATGGAGATATACCTTTGAGCAGCAAATATTCGTGAATGGCATCAACGTGCTGTTTCCTCTCCGCGAAGATGAGAACTGGCGGCGGCGTCTTCTGCAGGCATTGGAGCAAATGCACCGTGCGCGCCTCGCCTGGCCAACACAGGAAATACATAACATGAGGGTAGTGGCCATGCATCTCGGCGCGAGACCAAACACATAAGGACACACCACACACATCCATCACGAGAGCGTCTCGTTCGTCTCATTAATTTTACATGAAAAAAAAAAAAAACATAAATTATTATTCAATTTAATTGATTGATTCAGGCGTGGTAACTTTTATTAAACAAAATCAAAAAAGACCTCAAATTAAAATAAAAAATAAATAAATATCGTTGGTCATTACACACAGCGCCATCTGACCCCAAACTAAGCAAAGCTTGTACTATGGGAGTCAGATAACTGATAAAATATTTAAATACTTTCTTTTTTTTTGTAAATACATACTTATAATACATACAGTACACCCAGACACAGAACAAACATATACAAAAACCTTAAATTTAATAAAATGTTCAAGAGATATATTTAGTTTATTTCCGCTTAACAGTCGTTCTAGTTCCAACAGCGATGAGGACTTAAATTTAACTAATTTAACAACAACTTAGTAATTAAAAACCTAATCTTACTTAAAATCTAGAACTAATTTGGCATGAACTTAAAAATATAATTTGACAAAAATTTAATTAAAATAACAAAAAGTCTAATTAAAATAACTACAAGTCTTAAGATCCTCCTCTATCTGCAGTAACCACTTGCACTTGGGCAAGTGGTTACAATGTTACTTAATAAACTAGATATATACCTTGAACATTCAAAATGAACTAGTTATTCTGCCGCTAAGCAGTAGTGTGTTACTGTGTTCCGGTTCGAAGGGTACTGCAGCTAGCGAAATTACAGGGCTGTTGAGACTAACCATCGAAAGTCTCAAAGTAATGAGCGCCAAAGCAGCGATGCCCTGGACTTTGTTTTGTTACTCAAAGTTCTGTGTATAGACTACATTTTATTTAAAAAACAGTTAGGGATCCGTATGAAAACTTCAATAATGTAAGCCGAGCTGTGAAAAATTCGAAAAAAAAACCCTTACTTATCATGCGCAGCGAAAACTATTGACAACAGAATAAAGTGACGTTTTATAGCAAAGTGACAGCTGCGAGTAAGTCCGCGATATCATATGTCTAACTGGTACAGTTGTCATCTACATCTACACTAATTATAACGAGGAAAGATTTAATCGTTTGTTTGTACTGAGGCTGGAAAACTATTGGACCGATCTGAATAATTCTTTCATCACTAGAATGCTACATTATCACTGAGAGACATAACCTATATTTTTTTTCCCACTCTCCTGATGGTAAGAGATGACGTCTATCTATAATCATTGCAGCGATGGTTATAACTTTGAGTAACAAAACCAAGTCCGGGGTATCGTCCAGTTTGTGTGTTACCTTGCACGGCTTCTAGTTCTTGTCGTACGTTGAGAGAAGCGGCGCCCGCGCGGCCCACGTTCACTAATACAGGCTTCACTAACGCTGACCTAAGAACAAATACACATTATCACTTTTTTCGCATACCTTAGAACAAATATTGGAGTTTTAGCGGGAACGCGGGAAGAGTCGTGTCGCCCCGTTGTATTTTTTTCCAAAACTAGTGTTTTGTCGCGTGTTTATGCATAAAAATGGCGGTGTTTTATTCATAAAGTGCCGAATCACAAGCGCGAGTGTGCGAAAATGATATAATGTGGTGAAACATGAGTTTTCGTGTTGCTTCCAAAACTCCATCGAAGCTTTATAGTAAAGTCGCCACTACTTTTTTATTTTTTTATTTTGTACGAGTATATTGAATAGGTTCGCACTTGACCACATCGAAGCATCGATGTGGTCTAAGATGGAGCACGCTTACCTAGAAGGAACCTGTTTACTCTTGATTTGAAGACACTCATATTGTAGTTTTGGGAAACACAGACTCCGGCAAAGAGTTCCACATCCTCGCTGTGGACTCAAAGCGTTTAGTGCGCACATGGGGAGCATCCACCATGCACGGGTGTCGCCTCGGTCGCGTTTGTCTGGCCGTCCGGTAGTAAAAAGGGGCAGGGGGAACCAAGTCGTGCAACTCCAAGGCACAATCTCCGAAATGTATCCGGTAGAAAGCCGATAGACAGGCGACCTTACGTCGATGCTCGAGGCTTTGCAGCCGAGACTTGACCAAAGTGGCTTGACTTTACTAAAGCATGACTGGACTTGACTGACACGGAATGTACTTGACACGGACTAGGTTTTGACTATAACTATAGTTTTTTTTTTTTTTAATGGTTGACAGGCTAGGTGTTTGACCACAGCTCACCTGATGTCAAGTGAAAGTGTGGCCGAAGATGGTAAAGCACACCTAGCCTGGAATGCAACTGGCTCTCAAGTGAGGCTGCCGGAACACACCGTTAGATGTTTGGCGGCAGATTTTCAACTTGAGGGTGGTAGCTAGCCAGCCGAGTACTAAAGTACCCTACCACCATGCTTTGGTTTCCTCACGATGTTTTCCTTCACCGGCAGCTTCGAGGCAACTTATTGACAGCCCCGTTGGCTCATTGGTATTATATCTGCCTTGAGAGCTGTAGGGCGTGGGTTCGATTCCCACCCAGGACAAGCATTTTGTGAAATAAACAAATTTATTTGTTCTGTGTCCGGGTGTTCTGTATGTATTTACAAAAAAAAAAGTATTTATGTATTCTATCAGTTATCTGACTTGCATAGTACAAGCTCTGCTTAGTTTGGGGCCAGATGCCGCTGTGTGTAATGTCCCATGATATTTATATTTATTTATACAATCAATATAAACTTAAAGATTATTGAACTACTAGTAAATTATGATTTTGTTGTCATGCCATTTTATTATATTGACAATATTATTTATATATTGGCATGTTTGTATATTGACATACCTTAATCAGTGTTTTAAAACTCATATTGACTTGTAACTTTGGTGTTATCAATAAAAGATTAGAATTAGTAGTTTGCAGTGATGATAGCTCAGTGGTTAGCGCGGTAGGTTCGCATGCCGACAGGCGTAGGTTCAAACTCCAACAATGAGCTTGAGCTGCCGGGGAAGGAAAACATCGTGAGGAAACCATAGCATGGCGGTAGCGTATTCTTGGTGGTAGATTTCCTTAGCAGGAGGTCGTCTAGGTAGGTACCATCGCAGTACCAGATATTCTGCCGCCAAACAGTAGTGTGCAAACATTACTGTGTTCCGGTTTGAAGGGTACTGCAGCGAAATTAAAGGGCTGTTGAGACTAACCTAGTCGCAAAGTAATGAGCGCCAAAGCAGCGATGCCTGGACTTTGTTTTGTTACTAAAAGTTCTGTGTATCGCTGCAATGGTCGTGGACACGCGTTATCTCTTACCATCAGGAGAGCGTCTCGATCGTCTCATTACTTGCACATTAAAAAAAAAAACTCTCTAGTACTCAGCTGGCTAGCTACCACGCGAGAGTTGAAAATCTGCCGCCAAGCATCTAACGGTGTGTTCCGGCAGCCTCACTTGAGAGCCAATTCCTTTCCAAGCTAGTCGCGCTTCACCATCTTCGACCACACCGTCATCAGGTGAGCTTAAGTCAAACACCTAGCCTGTCAAACACAAAAAAAAAAACGATTCCACAGTAAAAAAGCGGTGGTGTTCAGCACGGTACCTGGCGAAGTTCTGTATCTTCCTGGGCATGGTCGCGCTGAACAGCAGGGTTTGCCGCTGCCCGCCGAAATACGAGAAGATCGTGCGGACATCCTCCTCGAAGCCCATGTCGATCATGCGGTCAGCCTCGTCCATGCACAAGTACCGGCACACGTTCAAACGAACCTAACAGACGATACACATGAAATAAATAAACCTACGGTCTTACGGTGGTGCATAGACGTCTTCCTGCTAAGGAGATGCACCACCAATCAAATTGTTTTTTGAAAGAAAGAAAGAAAGAAAGAAAATAATTTTTATTTTGCAACAAAACAAAAAATAACAACAAATAGAGACAAACAGTTACAAAATAAGTAATTTTGAGGTTAATTTTTAAATGTTCTAACTCTGTAAACTGCATGGAAGTCGAAATGTACTTAATAATATAATTATCTACACTAATTATAAAGAGGAAAGATTTACGAGTCTAGTAAAAAAATACTAAGAAAAGAATTATACGCTTTTCTCCAAATTTTTTTTTTTTTAATGGTTGACAGGCTATTTGTTTGACCACAGCTCACCTGATGTTAAGTGACGGTGTGGTCGATGATGGTAAAGCACACCTAGCCTGGAATGGAACTGGCTCTCAAGTGAGGCTGCCGGAACACACCGTTAGATGCTTGGCGGCAGATTTTCAACTCTCGCGTGGTAGCTAGCCAGCCGAGTACTAGAGAGTACGCTACCACCATGCTATGGTTTCCTCACGATGTTAATAATAAAGCACGGGATGTATCGAGATGTTGTGGCAGTTGACAGGGGCCTCACACCGCTCTCCTTAGCGAACGAGAACTGGCGCAAAACGAACCTAGCAGACGATACAATTGAAATAAATAAATATCGCAGGACATTACACACAGCGCCATCTGACGCCAAACTAAGCAAAGCTTGTACGATGGAATATTTTTTTTTAAATTGACATCCAGTTTTCTCTTCAGTGTTATCTTTTTTTTTTCATGTAAAAAGTAATGAGACGAACGAGACGCTCTCCTGATGGTAAGAGATAACCCATGTCCATGACCATTGCAGCGACAGACAGAACTTTGAGCAACAAAACAACGTCCAGGGCATCGCTGCTTTGGCGCTCATTACTTTGAGACTTTCGATGGTTAGTCTCAACAGTCCAGTAATTTCGCTGCAGTACCCTTCACAGTAATGTTTACACACTACTGCTTAGCGGCAGAATATCTAGTACAGCGGTGGTACCTACCTAGACGACCTCGCGCTAAGGAAATCTACCACCAAGTGAAATTATGTTGTAATGTGTTTTATGTCCCAAACAAAGTGTTGTCTATTGTCTTTGTCTAGAATGTAAAAAAAATAATCTTCAAATATTTGCAAACACTAACACATTGAGATGCAGAAAAAATTACTTAAAATAATAACATGATTAAAAGTTAGCTCTGAGCGCAGACACACACACACACACACACACACACACACGCACACACACACACACACACACATACACACCGTCCGCACCGCACCAATCTAGACAGTAATCGCAAGTGTAGGAATTACAAGCAACTATGAAATCTGTACATAACACATTAAATTAAAATATATTTATTTGTATTTTTTGTAGAATCATTTCCTTTACCATTTTCTTGTCGAGCATGTCCATGAGCCGGCCCGGGGTGGCCACCATGATGTGGACCCCGCGCTGCACCGTCTCCATGCACTCGGACACCGCCACGCCTGGCGACACAACCTTCAATTACGTTCTGACATACAAATAATTTTTTTTTTTTTCGTTAATTTGCCCTTTCGGGTAGGCTAAAGCTATAAAGCCATACTGCCTTGTCTTCAGTGATATTTCTGCTGTATCTTAACTATGGTTATCGTCAAAGTCGTCTTAGTCAAGTCCAGTTCGTGTCAGTTCGTGCCAGTCATGCTTTAGTAAAGTAGTGGCGACTTTACTATAAAGCTTCGATGGAGTTTTGGAAGCAACACGAAAACTCATGTTTCACCACATTATATCATTTTCGCACACTCGCGCTTGTAATTCGGCACTTTATGAATAAAACACCACCATTTTTATGCATAAACACTCGACAAAACACTAGTTTTGGAAAAAAATACAACGAAGCGACACGACTCTTCCCGCGTTCCCGCCAAAACTCTCTACAAATAAAGATATTTAATATCCTTTTTTTTTCTTTGGTTTTGTCGTTGCGTTTTAGTATTTGCCAGTGACAAGTATTTATATATTTTCAAGTTTCAAAAGTTAAATAAGTGTCCTCGTAGGTAAAGTTCTAGTCAAAGTCCAGTCTTGGTTAAGCACAGTCACAGTAAAAAGTAATGAGACGAACGAGACGCTCTCCTGATGGTAAGAGATAACGCCTGTCCATGACCATTGCAGCGATACACAGAACTTTGAGTAACAAAACAAAGTTCAGGGCATCGCTGCTTTGGCGCTCATTACTTTGAGACTTTCGATGGTTAGTCTCAACAGCCCAGTAATTTTATCTTTGGCCTAGTATTTCCCAAACTAACACAATACAGCGATATTAAAAATTTAATCCATGTTAAAAATATTGTATAACTAGATGCGCCCCGCGGTGTTACCCGCTAAATGTTTTCGGAATAAAAAGTATCCCATGTGTTAATCCAGGGTCTCAGCTATCTCGATACTAAATTTCATCTAAATCCGTTCAGTAGTTTTTGCGTGAAAGAGTAACAAACATCCATCCAAACTTTCACATTTACAATATTTGTGGGATTTTTTATGTTATTTGCGAACGCGCACAAAACTCCCTTATTTCTTGTGTTGGGTTATGTTATCTGTGTTTCAACTTACCACCAATAGCGAGACAGCTCCTGATCTCTGGCTGTCCGCACATCTTCAAATGTTTCACGAAATGCAGTATGATGTCGTGGGTCTGTTTGGCGAGTTCCCGCGACGGACATATGATGAGCCCGTACGGACCCTCGTTTCTGAAAGACGTTTTATAGATAGATAAATAAAATATCGTAGGACTATACACACAGCGCCATCTGACCCCAAACTAAGCAAAGCTTGTACTATGGAAGTCAGATAACTGATACAATACATAAATAGTTATTTGTTATACAAGAGTGCAAAGTTGCTTTTTAACCGCGCGCTCAATGTTGATGAGCGAGCGAGCGAAGGATTCTTTGATTAAATTTACAAAAAAAAAAAGTATTTAAGTATTCTATCAGTTATCTGACTTCCATCACACAAGCTTTGCTTAGTTTGGGGTCAGATGGCGCTGTGTGTTATGTCCTACGATATTTATTTATTTATTCTAAAATTACAATCCTGAGCGTTAGCGCGGGAATAAAAACAGCACGAGGCGAACAATCTCTGCACTCGAGTGCAGCACGTGACTTGTGTCCCGCCTCAGCGGGGAAATGACTCAATGCAAAGAAATCTTCTACAATCACAAGATACTTTTATTTCAGTTTAGGCGTTAACTACTACATTAACAATATGACGTGAAAAGAAAATTGCGCGCGCAAAGCAAATTGAAAAAAAAACGTATACCAAGGAGGTTCCGAGTCTGAGTTTTTAACAAATTAAAAACAGTTGTATGATAAATTCGTCACATGGAGGTTTTTTTTTTATGGTTGACAGGCTAGGTGTTTGACCACAGCTCACCTGATGTCAAGTGAAGGTGTGGTCGAAGATGGTAAAGCACACCTAGCCTGGAATGGAACTGGCTCTCAAGTGAGGCTGCCGGAACACACCGTTAGATGCTTGGCGGCAGATTTTCAACTCTCGTGTGGTAGCTAGCCAGCCGAGTACTAGAAAGTACGCTACCACCATGCTATGGTTTCCTCGCGATGTTTTCCTTCACCGGCAGCTCAAGCTCATTGTTGGGGGTTGAACCCACGCCCTGCGGCATGCGAACCTACCGCGCTGACCACTGAGCTATCATCGCTACGAAGTAGAAGGTACGAGGTAGAAGTAAATAGGTTTAATGATGTTTTTAATTCACAAACTTAGTGCACGCGATGTTCTAAATACAAATTTACTTTATCCTCATACTCGGAAAGTAGGTCTGAAGTTGTCGTCTGAGTGGCATGCCTTGGGAGAGGCCGTGACTACAAGCTGCTGATGCTTACCTGATGAAGGGCATATAGACCTCCTGCTCCAAGCAGAACATGATGATGGGAAGAGTGAAGACCAGGGTCTTCCCGGAGCCTGTGAACGCGATGCCGATCATGTCCCGCCCACTCAGCACCGCCGGGATGCCTTGCACTTGGATTGGGGTCGGCTTCGATATGCCTTTGGCTTCTAGTCCTCGGAGAATGCCTGTAAATTAAAAAAAAGACCGTAAACCAGTAATACACATAATACCAAATTTCTAATCGATCAGTGCTAAATAAAAGTATGTATAAGAAACTATATTTTTTTAATGTAATTGACATATTTTATTTTATTTTAAGTGTAGAATTGTTTAATTTTATTTAATTCATTTAATGTATTTGCACACTGTAATGGTTGACAAAAGACGCTAATTATAAGACCTTTTAAACGATAAAAAAAAAACTCACATACATAAGAACTGTTCATCTTCAAACAGCTGAACAGACTCTCTTGAAACATAGTTAAAATCACTTTTGATCAAGTCACATAAAAAATATGTAATTCGCCATTTTGTGGCGGCGGCCGTCTTGGATTTGAAATTTATTATAGTATATAGTAAACTAGCTGCACCCCGCCTACCGCCCCGCCAGCTATGTGTTTTCGGGATAATCCAGGGTGTCAGCTATCTCCATACCAAGTTTCATCAAAATCCATTTAGTAGTTTTTGCGTGAAAGAGTAACAAACATACATCTTTCCATCCAAATTTTCACATTTATAATATTAGTGGGATAGTATTCTACTATTCAAGCCCTTTCATTTAATACCCATATTTTGAGGGAGTTGTAAAGAAAGAAAGAAAAAACATTTATTTTTTTCCTTAAAATACACTAGACAGCAACAGATAAGTACAAACAAAACACACAAATAAAACATACAGAAAATAATAATAATATAATAAAAAAAAATGTAATTCGCCATTTTGTGGCGGCGGCCATCTTGGATTTGAAATTTATTATAGTGCATAGTAAACTAGCTTATGGGGGAGGCCTATGTCCAGCAGTGGACGTCCTACGGCTGAAATGATGATGATGATGATGATGATAGTACATAGTAAACTAGCTGCACCCCGCTACGTGTTTTCGGGATAAAAAGCCTATGTTTCAGGGTGTCGGCTAACTCCATAGGGGTCGTTCAAGTATTACGTAAGCACCAAGGGGGGGTGGGGGGGTCTCTGTTTTGCTTATTTTGGATGACATGGGGGGTGGGGGGGTCTAGATGATGATTACGTCATCGTTAGTTATTTAAGTTTTTTCGGGGATTCCCGCAAATAATACATATGCGTAGGCACTCGCTTTGAGAACTGATTAGGGGAATTACCGCGCATTAGGGAAATTACCGTGCGCTATTCACTTGTTTAATAATTCACTCTCGTGCCGGCCGGCTGCAAGTGCGCATCTATCAGTATTGTTTTGTTTGGATTCTAAACGTATTGTAAGCATTGAAAGTTATCATTTGTGTTTATGTTGATGCAATTAGCCAAAGTTTAACGTTTTAATTATTTAAATTTAAATATCTTATTAGAATGTCATATCATATAGACAAATCCAAGTTATACCAAAAACTGTTCGAAAGTTAAAAAAATCTCATACTGGGACGAAAGTGCAAAATGTACAAAAGTTAGTTAACGAAGTTTGGCGAAATTATAAATTACAAGCAAAGTCAGATAAGGAACTAGATATTATTGTATCTAAGAGAATTGAAGAAGATTTTTGTAGTGATGATAGCTCAGTGGTTAGCGCGGTAGGTTCGCATGCCGAAGGGCGTGGGTTCAAACCCCAACAATGAGCTTGAGCTGCCGGTGAAGGAAAACATCGTGAGGAAACCATAGCATGGTGGTAGGGTACTTTCTAGTACTCGGCTGGCTAGCTACCACCCTCAAGTTGAAAATCTGTCGCCAAGCACCTAACGGTGTGTTCCGGCAGCCTCACTTGAGAGCCAGTTCCATTCCAGGCTAGGTGTGCTTTACCATCTTCGACCACACCTTCTGCTGTGGTCAAACACCAAGCCTGTCAACCATTAAAAAAAAAAAAAAAAAAATTGCAAGCGGCGACTAAAAATAAATCCAATCTGCTTCATTTTTTTTCCAAGGTGAGTAAATATAAGTACAAAGTTTCTCTTTACGTTCTGTAACAATTAAAACGATTTATGAGTAAAAAATATGATGGCCTATCTCAAAGTAAAAAGGTAAATGATTGATATTTTATTTCTTAAGATCGACTCCGGCAATTGGTCACAAAATACACGGTGTTTTCAATATCTGTATGTGAAGGGTTTCTGTGGGGAAAAGCTTTCAATAATATTTAAACGCTGGTTTTATTAAATACGGTGAATTTATGTAGCTTAATAAGAGAATATCCAGCAGAACTCTTAGAAATTTTTCATTTTTAGGCAACGTCTTCTACCAGTAAACCTGCAGAAAAAACACAAATTATACAGCCATTTTCTAACATTGAAAAACAGAAAGAAGATAAAATTAAAACCGGCAATGAATCACAAGAGCAATGCGAAAATAATAATAATGCAGATAAACAAAGAGCAAAACCTTCTCAAGAAGCTTTGAAAAATAAGATTACTCTACTCGAAAAAAATCTGAACGCTTTGTATTCTGCCAGAGATACTATGCCAAATTGCGCTGAAGTTGATAAACAGATCATTAAGTTGCGCGAGGAACTAAAAACAGCAAAAAATACTTTAAACAGGAAGATTCAAAACGCAGTTGCCCAGAAGAAACACAGGGATGGTATGAAAAGAAAGTTAGAAGATATATGTCAGGAAAATCCTGAAATAAAAAGAAGACTTATCTCTGAGGGATTCAGTAGGACATCCTAAACTTGAAAGCGATCAACCATTACTATTGAAAACAATTGCGGATATAGCTTTATTTGGGAGTGCATGTGATGACAGGAGACGAACGGAATCTATTCGCAGCGTAAAAACTCTTGACGAACTCACACAAGAACTGCGTAAACTAGGATTTGACATTAGTCGCAGTGCGACATATCTTCGTTTGATTCCCAGAAAATCGAATTCTACAGAGGGACGAAGACATGTATCGACAGTCCCTGTTAGGCTCATTCGTGCTCAAACTGATCACCACAAGAGCCACTTAGATAGCAAGTTCGCTGAAACATCAATCCATTATTTAGAGAACATAGCATCCATACTTGGACCAGATCAAGTATTTTTTTTATCTCAAGATGACAAAGCTCGAGTCCCTATTGGCGTCACTGCGGCAAATAAGCAAGCACCTCTTTTAATGCATATGGAATATAGAATCAAATTACCTGACCACGATTGGGTAATCGCTGAGCGTCATAAATTAATACCATCTGTTTATGCTGGTATCAAAGTTACTTCCAATATGCTAGGACAACCGCAAGCCGTCGGATATTCTGGGCCAACATTCATCGCTATTCGAAGTGGAAAGCATAGTTCATCTACTGCTAATACTCATGCTCAGGATTTCGAGACGCTTCTCGAACTTGAAGAGTTTCGACCATTAGCAAAAACTGACCATGGACTAGTAAAACCAGTAGTAATTATGACGGTTGATGGAGGGCCAGATGAAAATCCGCGTTATCAAAAAGTCATAGGGTTTGCTATACAACATTTTAAACGACATGATCTCGATGCATTGTTTATAGCTACCAATGCTCCTGGAAGGAGTGCGTATAACAGAGTAGAGCGAAGAATGGCTCCTCTGAGTCGGGAACTGGCTGGTTTAATACTGCCTCATGACCATTTTGGGTCTCATTTGGATGAACGTGGCATTACAATTGATGAACAATTAGAAAGATATAATTTCGAATTTGCAGGAAATGTATTAGCTGAAGTATGGAGTTCAATGGAAATTGATGGCTATAATGTTACTGCAAAATATGTTGAGGCTGATGAACAAGATGTTCCTGAATTTCCAGACATTAAATGGTACTCAGAACATGTGCGTGAAAGCCAATACTTGCTTCAAATTGTAAAATGTAAAAATACAGAATGCTGTCGTCCAAGAAGTGGCCTATTCAGATTACTAGACAACAGGTTTCTTCCACCACCTGCAAAAGTAAAACAAACAGTTGATGACTTGGTTTTGGATGAAGGAGGACAATTTCTTGATCTTCCAGTCAATTTAGCTCTACGCTTGAGTACTACCCTCAAAGATTTTTTGCAAATGCCCTACGATTATTTTTGTCCGACGGTAAAATTGAGGCTCTCAAGCCGAACATGCAAAACGTGTGGTCTTTATCATGCTTCCGTCAAATCATTAAATCGTCACATCGAGAAGATCCATAAAAAAGTAAACACGCCCACAGAGGGAAAAGTTAGACCTGTAAGAGTCGCTGCTCGTCGTGCTAATGAACTGATGTGCATTATTCAAAATTTAGAGCACCAAGATGTTGAATGGCTCGATGAGAGTGACGTAGACATTCCAAAATCGGATGAAAGTGAGCAGACTCACAACACTGAGCAGCAATCCAATGTCATCGATAACTTAGAATCATGGATTCAGGTTTCATGGACTGAAGACTGTTAATGTGTTCCGAAAATATTCTTTATGTTAGTTATGTTCTTTATTTCTGATTATATTTTTTTGTCATTTACTCTATGTGTATCAGTTAAACCTAATATTTTCATGACTTTTCCTATTTTAAAAATAACAATATAAAAAAACATTTATTACTAAAAATGTTTACGTAAGCATAGGGGGAGGGGGTAAGTGCTTTGCTTACTTTTGATGACAAGGGGGGCGGGGGGGTAAAAAATGGTAAGAAATCTGCTCACGTAATACTTGAACGGCCCCATACCAAATTTCATCAAAACCCATTTAGTAGTTTTTGCGTCAAAGGGTAACAAACATCCATCTATCGGTTCAAATTTAGCCAGATATCAAGATAAATATCACGATAGATGACATAAGAAACTGACGGTGGAAAGAGAAATGCGAGCATCACAGTTGTCTCAGGGCACGTCATCCTCACCGACCTTTTGGAAACTTCATGTGATGGAAAGTGGTGATGGGCGGCGGTACGTCTTCGCCCTCGACCAGGATCCGCATCTGGTCGCGCACCGAGTCGTGTCGCTCCTCGGAGAGCGCCAGCACGCAGCGCGGCGGCGTCCATGAAGTCTTTATCGGCTCTTCGTATTGTATACCTGATGAAACAGAATAAAATACAAATTTACAATTTAACAAAACCCCGACTCCATGACCCAACTAAACGCACTGCTCCAATGAAACACCGAGGAATCAACGAAAATATCATCGATCGACGCCTCGCTGTTTCCCCCGCGTAGTTCCCGTTCCCGTGGGAATACAGGGATAAAATGTAGCCTTTGTCACCCGGGGATAGTGTAGCTTCCCAACGGTGAAAGAATTTTTGAAATCGGTCCAGTAGTTTCGGAGCCTATTCAATACAAACAAACAAATTTTTCCTCTTTATAACAGTACTAGCGGACGACTCGCGTTTTCACCCGCGTAGGTCCCGTTCCCGTATAAAATGTAGTAGTCCGGGTGGCAGCGTTGCATTTTAGGTAGTGATTTTACGCCGATCCATTTTTATTTAACTTCTGCCCTTAAAATTTTAAAGCAGCATCTGTGTGCATCTGTGGATTACTGGAGAAAAGTCGTGAATCACTCTGAACAATATTATGAAAAAAGACTGGGAGCGAAATGTTCACTTCGACAATATTTGTGAACAAGAATGAATAATAAACTTAAGGAACAGTTCTAGTAGTAGTATCTTTAGTAAGACTCAAGTTCTATAAGAGTCATACTTAATCGTAAAGGTTCATTAACGATAATACTTTAGCGCATTCCTAGAGGAATTAATTTAACTATGTAAATCATTACAGATTTATTGCATCACATCATAGGTAGGGGGTCGGCTTGCAGCTAAACCACCGCTACCTGGGCAGCTGACGTTCGGTTTACTTATTAGCCATATGAGATCTACTATCAGTATCAATATCAGCCGGCTTACTATGACTTTTGTATTTGCAACGCTGCCACCCGGACTATAGGGGTATAACGTTCAGGGATAAAATGTAGTCAATGTCACCAAAATTACGCAAGATGGCGCCAAACTAAATCAACATTAAAGCTAAACGGCGACAAATATCTTTTTTTCAAAATCCCGCTGGACCCAAAGGATGGTTAATAAATTGATTTGCTAACTAGCGTTTTACCTTTAGCCAACTCGGCGACTCCCATCAACGCTTTGCTTTGAGCAACACTTTCCAGTATATGCTCTTCCTCTCTCGCTTGCCGTTCAGCAGCTGAGAGCGCTCTCGCTTCAGCCAACCGCTTTAACTCCGAGTGCTGGTCCAGAAGAGACACGTTATAGCGGCGGCCCCATTCTTCTTGTGATGCTGTAAACAAATGTGAACTTTAATTGCTGGTATTTTCTAAGTCTTGGCGGTAAAATATCTGGCACTAGAGGAAGCTTTTTTTTTTTTTTTTTTAATGGTTGACAGGCTAGTTGTTTGACCACAGCTCACCTGATGTTAAGTGAAGGTGTGGTCGAAGATGGTAAAGCACACCTAGCCTGGAATGGAACTGGCTCTCAAGTGAGGCTGCCGGAACACACCGTTAGATGCTTGGCGGCAGATTTTCAACTTGAGGGTGGCAGCTAGCCAGCCGAGTACTAGAGAGTACGCTACCACCATGCTATGGTTTCCTCACGATGTTTTCCTTCACCGGCAGCTCAAGCTCATTGTTGGGGTTTGAACCCACGCCCTTCGGCATGCGAACCTACCGCGCTAGCCACTGAGCTATCATTGCTACCAAGCCTCGCGGTTTCACCCACGTAGTCCCCGTTCCCGTGGGAATACAGGGTTAAAGAGTAGCTTATGCCACCCGGGGATAGTGTAGTTTTTTAACGGTGAAAGAATTTTTGAAATCGGGCCAGTAGTTTCTGACCCTATTCAATACAAACAAACAATCAAACAAACAAATATTTCCTCTTTATAATGGTACTAGCTGACACCTCGCGGTTTCATACACGTAGTTCCCGTTCCAGTGGGAATACAGGGATAAAAAGTAGCCTATGCCACCCGGGGATAGTGTAGCTTCCCGACGGTGAAAGAGTTTTTGAAATCGTTCCAGTAGTTTTGGAGCCTGTTCAATACAAACAATCAAATCTTTCCTCTTATTCTTATTCAAACTGTTCTGCACTGTCGTCCCGCTTGGGGAGTATTGTGCATTTCCCCCTGCCAGCGTCTACCCGAGCCAAACCAGCTCCTTGAAGTACCGGAGCGAGGCTCTGGGCCGCTGGCATAGTAGCTCCAGTGAGTTGGGTGGAATGTTCAATGACGATGACATGAATGATGGTGAAGCACCTTCATCTTTCCTCTTTATAATGGTATAGATAGATAAAAGATGTCTACCGATCTACTAATTCTAGTATTATATGTTCTTTGTAGACGACCACCAGCTAACTATGGAACACTGCACAATTGCACCTATTTTGTAAAGTCAGTTAATATGCCTAGTGTATGTTTTTTTTTATATGTGAAAAATAATGAGACGTACGAGACACTCTCCTGATGGTAAGAGATAACGCCTGTCCATGACCGTTGCAGCGATACACAGAACTTTGTGAAACAAAACAAAGTCCAGGGCATCGCTGCTTTCTGCTCTCAACAGCCCAGTAATTTCGCTAGCTGCAGTACTATTCAAACCGGAACACAGTAATGTTTACACACTACTATGTCAGCGGGCAAACACTCAAAATACTGGTCAGTATGGTACTATCAATATGTTTGTTTATTATTCTTGTATTACTATATCTAGTACATAAACCATGTAACAAGGTCATTTCCAGTAATGTTTGTCTGTTTTCAAGGCTAGTTTAGATGTAAATATGTCCAATTTGTATTAATTACAACTATGCTTTGGTAAATAGATAATTAAACTAGAAAGCAAACATGCGAGTGCAAAAATGAATTCCGATACCGGGAATCGAACCCGAGCCTCCTGGGTGAGAGCCAGGTATCCTAGCCACTAGACCATATCGGATGATACTTGAACTAACGAAAATTTTGTATCAGATGTAAAAGCCGCTTGTTCAAATATAGAAACTGTTTGATTTGAATGTTCCTGTTCATCACCTGTTTATGTTCAGTGATCGTTAGCTAAATTTTAACACATGAATAGAACTGTCATTTACTGATTTATGGATTGAATACAAATGAAAAAAACTTACTTTCATCATCTGGATCATTATCGCTTGAGCTTTTAGTCTCAGTAGCAGCTTCCGCAGCTATCTGCCCAAGTCTGCCCAGTTTTAAAAGCTGTTGTTTCTTACGTTCTTTTATTGGTACGTAGGGTTCATATTTATTGATGTCTTCCTCAGAATCAGAAGATTTCTCTTCGCGCCTGTAACGCTTCACTGGCGGTGTTGAGTCAGGTTTATCTGACATTGTTACTTCATTACATAAATGGAGTATTTATATATAACTGCAATAAATCGTCGATTATCTCGTAAATCTTTACATGTAAATAAACAAAAACTTAGGTTATGTTTTGTGACTTTTGCCAGTTTAGTGACGTTCCGTTTCACAATTAATTTTAATGTGGTATTTTAGCAGTATTTTTTTTAATAAGAATGCTTGAGAAGTAGACAGCATAATGAATATGTCGTGTACTACTTTACTTATTTATTCACTTTGATAGTTAGATATTTATGATTAAATCTTTCATAACGATAGAAAACTTTAGAAATGATTTACTGTACATAAAATTCTGCGTTAACTGAAGTAGTCACAGATCTTGGAAATAGTTTTTGGAGTATGTTTTGGACAATGTTTGTTTGTGAAAATGTCCAATGAATGGTTTTGTTTTATTTGGTGATTTCACATATCTTTACTAGAACTTCTGAATTTAAGCGACTTTTGTACCTTTTTAGGTGAGCTAATAGATGAGTTGTTCAATGAAACAAAAATAATCGTAGAGTTGTATTTTCAGATATTATTTTTACAAAGAATTCGACCTTGAAAACTGCATTTCATGTTATGTCAGTTTTGTACGTCATGCATGTCATAATTGTCAAAATATGCTAGTGACACGTAACTTTGTTTAAATTAAATTAACAATTTACGACCTCCAAATGTGTGAATTTGTGAAATTTTTCGCATGTGCCGGTAAATAAAAACCCGTCGAACATGTCCGATAAAAGTTTCGGTGATCATACAAACAGGAACATAGTGAAAAATCCGCTTCTTTCAAGTGCTGTGACTGGTCTGTCTTTAGAAGACCTGACACATAAAGCTGTTTTGCTGCCTGTAACCCCGTCCCTGGATCAGATCACAAGATCAGGCAAGTACTATGTTTTATTTTTATCCTATATTTACGGATACAACACGTTATTCATGACGCGCGCGATTAGAGGAAGCCAAAAAAGTGATAATAGTTTCTGCTACCGAACTGTCAAAAGTCTAGTTTTCCCCGATTTCAGTGTACGAGTTTATTATTTAATGTATTAATAGTGTTTTTTAATACAAATACGTGTTTATTGCAATAAATAATAGCTACAAAATTACAATTAGTGCTGTGAAATTCGTGTTTGTGTTTACATAACAGTATACATTTTACGATGTCGTTTTTGTACAAATCTTACAAGAACGCACCGTTTGAAGGTGGATTTACACCGGATTTCGATTTTTCTTTCAATTCGCAATGTAAAGGGGCCCAAAAGATTGTCAACCGCGCATTAGTGAGTGAATGAAAGCTTTGTTTATGTGAGATACCATTACCTACTAACAATGTTGTTTTCATTGGTTTTTTTAAAGTTTTAATAGCCTTAAATATGCCCAGATACAATTCTCAGCCACTCGACTCTAACTTAGGCAGACTGTATCTTGCACTCTAGTCAAAAATAAAATTCAATTATCATTTTACAGTTTTATTTAAGTACTAGCGGACGCCTCGCGGTTTCACCCGCTTAGTTCCCGTTCCCGCGGGAATACAGGGATAAAAATTAGCCTATATCACCTGGGGATAATGTAGCTTCCCAACGGAATTTTTGAAATCGGTCCAGTATTTTCAGAGCCAATTCAATACAATTAAATCTTTCCTCTTTATAATAGTACAGATGACATTTATTTTTCTTCTTAATGAAATAGGTGATGCACTTAATAGTTAGAACAAAATACCAAATTATTTTTCTTAATAAGGCAATTAGTAAAAATTCTGATTTTATACTTGACAAAAAGCATATTAACGGCTGCAAGTGACATCACTTCTTATTATTCTTATTCGGAATGGGGGCGATGAGTCCTGCACTGACGTCCCGCTTGGGGTGTATTGTGCATTTCCCCCTGCCAGCGTCTACCCGAGCCAACCCAGCTCCTTGAAGTACCGGAGCGAGGCTCTGGGGCGCTGACAAAGTAGCTCCAGTGGATGAGATGGAGCTGGATGACATCACTTCTATTTGTGACATTAATATATTGTACTAATACTAACAGATCACATAGACTAAGTAATCTAGTCGCATTGGACAAAGGAACATCAACAAATAAAATCTAAGTCAACTAACTAATTTATAGATAACTATCAGACACCTCACGGAATCACCCGCGTAGTTCCCGTGGGAATACAGGGATAAAAAGTAGCCTATGTCTCCCGGAGATAGTGAAGCTTCCCAACTGTAAAAGAATTTTTGAAATCGGTCCTGTAGTTTCAGAGCCTTTTTATTTCTTTTCTTCCTCTTGTTTGTTGCAAACTTTTTATATATTCACATCTTCAACTCTCGATAAATGGTTGGAATGATAAACGACCACACAAAGAGATTGGGTTTAGTGTTGCATTGTATGGTACAGATAGCACAGCTTTGTGTTTTTTCCATTCACGTCTTGGAAGTGACACACATTCTTATCAAAAATGCATCAGAAATTTTAATCAAGGTCATTTGTTATCTGTTTCAAATTAGCATGATTATGACAATATCTCAACATAGGTGGGCTGTTATCTGTTATTTCATAAGCGTCTTTCAAAATTATTATGTACCAGTGGACGCCTTTCAGTTTCACGCGCGTAGTTCCCGTTCTCGTGGTGATACAGGGATAAAAAAGTAGCATATGTCACCCGGGGATAGTGTAGCTTTCCAACAGTGAAAGATTTTTTTAAATCGGTTCTGTAGTATTGGAGCCTATTCAATACAAACAATCAAATCTTTCCTCTTTATAATAGTATAGATTTTTTTTTATGTCAAAAAGTAATGAGACGAACGAGACAACGCCTGTCCATGACCATTGCAGAGATATACGGGTGGTTCTACGATAAGAGGTAACTTGTGCGGCAATCCGTTTATAACAGTTTTTTTTTTCTATATGTTACTATTTCTTACAATGAATCACATCATCATAATATACTTTAATGAATAACATCACAATTGAATGCCTAATTAAAACACATTTTTCTGAAATTCCTTACAAAGTCTAAAAAAGTATCTACCCTGGCCTGTCCCCTTGGTGGTTTCATTTTAACTTTCAAACAATACATATGTTTTTTGTATCAGTTATTTAACTAAAGCATTTTTAAATGGAATTTAAGTAATTATACTTAAACATTATTAAATAAAAAATAAAATACTTTTGTTAATTTCAAATAATTTTTAAAATTAACTTTTGTCCCGCTTTTTTTGTGTATCTACCCTGCCAAATTTCGTTCCGCTAATACAAACATAAATTTAAGGACAACCATATTGGAAGTAGCGCTCAAGCTCGTCTATCGGCGTGATGTTAGCATTACTAAACGCGCGAGCCGTCTAAGCGCCGCTATTTTCTAGTTGTTGCGACGCGACCGTGCGGTGTAGTGCTTTCGCAAGGTGAATGTGTCTCTCCACTGGTAAGTCATAAAACTTATAATATTCATTTAATGTATTTGCATTTACTGCCCTAATTAATCAATACAGTAATATGATAAGTGAGATATACAATTAACCCAAAAAAGAATTTATTCAGTAAAAATAATTGAATATGTCATGAAAACGTCTCTCCCCTGGAGTATTTCCCCTGTCAAGATAACTTCCAGGGGAGAGAGTCCCTGACCAGGGGAGATAATATTCATCATAATATGTTATAACAAAAGCAGATTTAACTAACTTCAATTTTAAAATAAGCTGTCTGACTGAGGCTTTAGAAAGCTGGAAAGCTGCTTGTCCAAGCCAGTCCGTACCCAAAGGTCCGAATTCTCAAAGGCAGTGGACGAGCCACTGTGTAAGTTAGAAAGTCAAGGCTTAGTTAACTCTGCGACTTCTTCTACAGAACGCGCTCGCCTACTTGCAGTCTCTCGCTGGGAGTCAGGGCTTTGGTTACATGCACTTCCTTCAAAAAACGTTGGTAATCTATTAGATAACACTTTCCGGGTGGCAATATCTTTAAGATTAGGAGCAGTATGTCAGGCCCCTCATTGCAGTTCGTGCAGTGAAATAGCGGATCGCCACGGCCAGCACGCGCTTTCATGCATTAAGAGTGCTGGGCGTATATCGCTGCACGCCAGCTTAATAGACGTCATCCGTCGGGCTTTTATCAGTGCCGGCGTCCCATCAGTTTTAGAACCAAACGGACTGATGCGTGACGACGGCAAGAGACCCGACGGGATGACCCTTATCCCTTGGAAGATAGGACGGCCTCTTGTATGGGATGCCACTTGTGTCGAACCTTGGCGCCGTCTCATCTTCCTGTGACTTCGGGACAAGCTGGTGCCGGAAAACCTCAAACGGCACAAATATAGTTATTTGGATAGAATATATCTTTTTGTACCGTTTGGGGTTGAAACTTTAGGTTCGTGGGGGCCGGCCGCTCTCGAACTGTATCGGGACCTGGCCAAACGTTTAGAGGAAGCTTCAGGTGACCAGAATGCTGGTATCTACTTTGGACAAAAGCTAAGCATTGCTATCCAGCGTGGCAATGCTGCCAGCATTCTGGCCACATATCCCTCCTGTCACAGATTTTTAGACAATTTTTTTTGTATACATTTTGTAAATAGGTAGTATTAATTTAAGGTTTTTTTATTTTGTTTCAATAAAAAAATCTTAAATTAAATGTTACTTCTTTCAACGTCAGTTTTAAATGACTTAAATAATTATGGCAAATGAAAATTTTTATGATAAAAAAATATTGTTAATATATTACGGTCATTATTACAGATTATGGCACCAAGGAAAAAGTTAACACGTGAAGAAAGATTACAGAAGAAACGTGAAGTAGAGAAGCAGGCTACGATATCAAAAGATTAAAATAATGTATATAAAAAATGCATCCAAACCGGAAAACTATTTAAAGTTGATGATCAAGATATTTCATTCATTTTAGAAGATCAGGTTGTCCAGACACTCCCTATGCCAAACCTTATTTTGAAAGGGCAGAGGATGTTTTACTCCTTTAAAAAGTCGGTAAATGTGTTTGAGAAAGCTTAAGCATTTTAATTATATTTTTTATTCATGTAGGTAAGAAAGTGCCTTTAATTTTTTATGTTATTTTGATTTTATTTTTTGTTCATGTAAGCAAGAGAGTGGCTTTAAATATTTATGTTATTTTTCATTTTCTAATTTACATTTACTTCCTATCTTTCATTAAATGAGCCGTATACAGAATGTGACAGAACCGCATAGGTATAGGCAATATGAAAATTAACCTGATTATCCAAGTCTGATTAACACTTAAGAAGAGCTTTATTAGTATTAATTAGTATTAATAAAAGAATATTTTATAATCGTTGAAGGTACAATGGCAAGATAATTTACATGTGTATTTTTGTAAGTGAAACACTATTGTTGTAAAAAAAAATGCTGTAATATGATAGTCTGATTAATGATTAATATAATAGTCTGATTATATGTTAAGAACAATATTTAATAAAAGTTGGTTTAATTCATTTTATTGATTTTATTAAGTATATTATTGTGTCAAATTCTCTCCCCTGGTGAAATAAGTATCTACCCTGGTCCTGATGTCTCTCCCCTGCTCGATGTATTTACCCTGGTCTTCGAAAAAGTAATGAAATATGTATAAAGTGACTTGCCCTTGTGTGAAAAGGTAAATAAACGGGTCAACAATCATAATATAAGGGTTTCAAGAAAAAACTCTAACTTTTCTTCTTGGCCGTATCCTCTATGAACTTGAAACCTCTTATCGTAGAATCACCCATACAGAACTTAACAAAACAAAGTCCAGGGCATTGCTGCTTTGGCGCTCATTACTTTGAGACTTTCGATGGTTAGTCTTAACAGCCCAGTAATTTCTCTGCAGTACCCTTCAAACCGGAACACGCTATCGCTAATTCTGGTTTAAGTATGGATTAAGCGACGTTTTTATTTATGTACTAACATTTTGACACCTGTACTTAACAAATAAATAAGTTTTGATTTTGATTTTTAGTTACAGGGTCTCTTTTTCCATACCCAAAGGGTACAGAACCCTAAAAAAACCTTTTATCAGCATAACTTTTAAAAATAAATAAATAAATAACGTTGGACATTACACACAGCGCCATCTGAGCCCAAACTAAGCAAAGCTTGTACTATGGAAGTCAGATAACTGATAGAATACTTAAATACTTTTTTCTTTTTTTTTTTGTAAATACATACTTATAATAAATACAGAACACCCAGACACAGAACAAACATTTGTTCATATCACAAAATGCTTGTCCTGGGTGGGAATCGAACCCACGCCCTTCGGCTCTTGAAGCAGACATACTACCAATGAACCAACTGGGCTGTCGAATGTTTGAAATGTCCAATGTTAGATATCGGAGACACGAAAGCTTAATAATTTACATAAACCTAACATGGCTATACAAAATAAAACTCGGTACTTAATATAGAAATTAATTTTATTAAAAAAAAAATACATTAATTTTACAAAAATTAATATGGCTCGTTGTCAATATTAAATCTAAAATACTACCCGTATTAGTACATAAAAGTAATTGTTAATACTTTATAATTTTTTTCTTAAAGAAATATATAATTAACAATGGCAAAGAAAAAAAAAAGATTAAAAAAGGTTTAGAGTTAAAAAAAAAACGAGAATAAACATTTAAGGTGGTTCGATTTTCATACAAATACATTTTTGCCATTTATGGACAAATGGAGCATAATTTTACAGTGAAATCACAGCTACTGGCATTTATTTGCGGTAAATTACAATTGCTTGAATAAAACGGTAGATTATTAGCATAATTTACTGTTTTATTCAAAAATCATAAATTTATAAATTTGATTTTCTACTAATAATCTACATTTTCACTGTAAAATTATGCTCCATTTGTCAATAAATGGCAAAAATTTCTTTGTATGGAAATCAAACCACCTTAAGTACTTACATATTTCCACTTGCATTTATATAAATAAAAAATCTATTTAATGTAAATCCTAAATAGTGTTACAAATAACTTAGAATATAATTTGGGTCGCTATATCATGTTATTAATGAAATTAATACATGTGGAAAAAAGGTTTCTTTTAATATTTTTAAATAAAATTGTCTTCTTTGTATAATGATCTATAATATTTTCCCATTTTCGTGATAATAAGTTTTTTTGTTATGGTTGACCACAGCTCACTTTTTTTTTTTTTTTTTTTATCTTGCAATCAGCCCTGTTGGCTATAAGCAGATGTGATGGTGGTGGTATTTTTTATTAGACCACAGCTCATCTGATGTTAAATGACAGTGTGGTCGAAGATGGTAAAGCACACCAAGCCTGGAATGGTATATCCTTACGATAAAAAGTGATTTTATTGTTAGGATCGGCAATTGCAAAACTAAAAGGGAGTTGGGCAGGACATGTCGCCAGGCAGGGTGATGGCAGTCTTTGACGGAGGCGTTCTACCAGCTCGTTGGGTGGCGTACAAGAGAGGCCTATGCTCAGCAGTGGCCAATTACTGGCTGATGATGATGATGATTATGACATTACTGGGCAGTTGAGACTAACCATCGCAAGTGTCAAAGAAATGAGCGCCAAAGCAGCTTTGTTTTGCTACTCAAAGTTCTGTGTATCGCTGCAATGGTCATGGACAGGCGTTGTCTCTTACCATCAGGAGAGCGTCTCGTTCGTTTCATTACTACAACATTAAAAAAAAATGATGATGAAGTAATTTTATATTACTGTTAATTATGTAACTTCAAGGGATTGTTACGTACAGCAAATAAATTTATAATTCGACAAAGCTTTATAAATAAAATCAAATGATTTGCAACGACTAAATTTTTTTACAGAAAAAAAATCTACTTTACTGTACTGATTTACATAAAGACGTCTTATAATTAAAATAAAATTAAATCTTAATTTCTAAGGGTAACCATTATAAAAATCTAAATAAGTACTTATCAATCACATACTATATTATGTTTTTTTATATACGTAATAACGTACAAAACCAAACTCTACCATGAGTTAAGTCTACATTTCGATCACTAGATGGCAGCACAGTACAAATTCTGCAATTGATTGCAAAGTAAACTTATATTTTTAATGTCTTAAAAGGTTCGCGTTTTACCATACACTGTCTGATGTTAAACAGTAGTGCGGTCTAAGATGGAGCACGCTTACCTATTAAACCTATTTATGGGGCCGCCTCTGAAGTACTTATGATCTATCAAGCAAAAAAAAAAAAGAATCATCAAAATCGATTTATAAAATAATTGGCAGAATGATCGCATTACATACATACAAAAAAAAACATGCAGTTGAATTAAGAACCTCCTCCTTTTTTGAGTCGGTTAAAAATGAATCGAGACAAGCGTGAATTCTTTTTAGGGTTCCGTACCCAAAGGGTAAAAACGGGACCCTATTACTGAGACTCCGCTGTCCGTCCGTCACCACGCTGTATCTCACGAACGGTGATAGCTAGACAGTTGAAATTTTCACAGATGATGTATTTCTATTGCCGCTATAACAACAAATACTATAAATAAAATAAATATTTAAGGGGGGCTCGCATACAACAAACTTGATTTTTTTGGCGTTTATATAGATAATGGTACGGAACCCTTCGTGCGCGAGTCCGACTCGCACAAAAGTGCAAGACTCATCCCAATTTTTGTTTTTTAGATAGGTAAGACGCCACAGTGTCGTATTGTAGTGTAATAAATGTACGGCACGCGAGCGTAGAAACTTCCTTTCCACGCAACGTTCGAACTAACACTGTTGGTTTTAAACCGTGTAGCCAACAAATCGCAACTCGCATTCTACCAAGGTGACCTTGGTTTTTAGCTTGATTTCAACCCGTGTATAACACGTTTAAGAGTTTGCAGCCTGTATTTGTGATTACATTATATTTGAGGTCGTTTTAAGAAAATATAAGAAAAATGTACAATACTTCTTGGTAATTACATTTTTCGGTCTTTGAGAAAATATGTCGATAATTCGGTATGTAAAGTTTTTTTTTGTATTTATTTTATATTTTTTACTGATAGTAAACTTTACTTTAAGAAACTAATTTGAATATTTTGGCTTTCTATGCGGTAGTTTAATTCTAATACGTTTTCAAACTTTTTATAGTTATGACGTCATGAGCTCGACTGAATATGTAGAATATGCCTTTGCCATACGAAACAAAAAAGTATACCAAACATTTGACACATTTCATTAACTTTGACGACAGAACTGAAAGTTTTTTTTTAATTTGCCCCATCGGGCAGGCTAAAGCTGTAAAGCCATTCTGTCACCCACCTCATAGTTTACAACGTAAAGATATTGTACAGAAATGTGCTATTTCGAAATGGTTTTGGTATTAAGTAAAGTTTTTTTTTCTTTACATACCGAGTTGCTGATACGTATTTTGATAGACTTAAAAAGTGACGCCATCTAGTGGATTTTACAAGAACTTTCATGGAATTAAAATCGCTTACAATCTAAACGTAGATAATTCAGTTTGTCTAGCTGATATTCCTTGAAGATGTGCTGTAGGGCAGTTCCCTAGATTCTTTTCGTCGTTTAACACACCAGTAAATGAGATATCCAATTACTATTATTAAAGCTAGACACAGCAGCACGCCGAGAACTATCGCTGCTATTGCGGCTTCCGTAAAGTAATCTGAAACAATAAAATACCGTCACTATATAATTCACTAGCTGCGCCCCGCGGTGTTACCCGCTACATGTTATCGGGATAAAAAGTAGCCTATGTGTTTATCCAGGCTCCCAGCCACCTCCATACTAAATGTCATCCAAATCCGTTCAGTACTATTAACAAAATGGAATCCAGAAAATTAAATTGCAAAATTATAATTGTCAAAAAAATCCATTGTTTTATAGTATTTCCTTAATCTATAAGAAAATTTAATAACAAAAAAACTATTAATCTATCTACCTATCTTTTTTTATATCTGACAGGCTAGGTGTTTGACCACAGCTCACATTGATGTTAAGATCTTGAATTGATTATTTATCATAGAATTAACCCCGAATTGGAAATACCACCTGTCCCGTAGAGCGATTTCATCCTCGACAGAGCTTTCTTTCGCGATTTTCTGTTTTAACCCATCTGTACTTTTTTTACAATGGAAACTTACGTTGGTTTGAAAATTTTTTTGTACGGTTTTTTTTTTAATGGTTGACAGGCTAGATATTGACCACAGGTCACCTGATGTTAAGTGAAGGTGTGGTCGAAGATGGTAAAGCACACCTAACCTGGAATGGAACTGGCTCTCAAGTGAGGCTATACCACCACGCTATGATTTCCTCACGATAGTTTCCTTCACCGGCAGCTGAAGCTCATTGTTGGGGTTTGAACCCACGCCCTTCAGCATGCGAACCAACCGCGCTAACCACTGAGCTATCATCGCTACAAAATACTACTACTATTTCTTTAATTATATCGCATATTCCGATTATAGTTTCGGCCACACACGGTGCCCTTCTTCACGGAGACACAGCTGAGTGCAACGCGCGCGCGGCCCCGGTCTTGCTATGCGAAAACAAAAGAACATCTGTACTCACTCGATATGTCAACAACGTAGCTGTTAACGTTTCCATAAGAGTCGACAGCGGTGACGAGGACCCTGGGAGCGCAGCAGGTGGCCCTGTACGTCGCCACTACTTCCTCCCGCGTGCCCGATATGAAGTTACTGTCGTAGACCAGCCCGACTGGTGAAGAGCTTAGGCGGAGAAGACCTGCAATCACATAGAAACAACGATTGAGGCAATAGAATCTAAATACCTTAAGGTTATTCTGCCGCTAAGCAGTAGTGTGTAGACATTACTGTGTTCCGGTTTGAAGGGCAGCTAGCGAAATTACTGGGCTGTTGAGACTAACCATCGAAAGTCTCAAAGTAATGAGCGCCAAAGCAGCGATGCCTGGACTTTGTTTTGTTACTCAAAGTTCTGTGTATCGCTGCAATGGTCGTGGACAGGCGTTATCTCTTACCATCAGGAGAGCGTCTCGTTCGTCTCATTACTTTTTACAAAAAAGTCAATCAAAGTTCTATGTACCGCTGCAATGGTCATGGAATCTCTTACCATCAACCGAGCTTCTCGTTTGTCTTATTAATGAAACTGAGAATGGCAAGTTTCGTTCTTACCTCCTACAGCGTCTCTTGCAATGACGGTGGCTGACCAGACGTGTTGCGCGCACTCAGTGGAGTCCTGTCTCCCAAGACACGACCCTTGGAAGTTGTGCCGAATCTCTGGTGCCCATACGTCTACCACGGGTTGGTTGGCGTTGACTACGTAGACATACGCCGAGATGGATACCTGTTCTAGACCTGAAAGAAAGACAAGGGCAAAAGCTATTTATTTATTATTGAGGAAAAAACGGATACATCCAATCACAATTACCTCACAATAATTCAGATACAATTATTTATCATGTCAAATTTAAGAACTTATGGTAGCATGCTAATTAGTTAGAATGTCATAATTTATACTTAAACAAAAAATGAAAAAAACTTTAAAAAAAAATCAAAATATAATAATAAAAAGATGTCAAAAATTTTAAAGTATTAACAAAATAATAAAAAATGAAAAAAAGTTATTTATTTATTAATTTATGACTGAGGAAAAAACGGGTACACCCAATAACAATTACCTCACAATTAATTTAATTCATCAAAAAATAAAAAAAATGTCATAAAAAGAAAATAAAAAATGTCAAAAATAGTTATCGCAAAAGAAAATCAAAAGCGTGTCGTGTACCGTACATATACTCAATACTTTATTGCAACATATGTACAGGCCCTTCTGCTTATAAATTTAACAATGTTGTACCTAGCACATAGGACCCCATTAGGGTATGGCAAACAATGGTACTCAAAAGATTTAAATAATATTAACTACAGAATTTTAAATGAGATTTAAATTAAAAATACAAAGAGATCATGAGCCTTAAAGGTGGTTCGATTTCCATACAAATAAATGTTTGCCATTTGTGGACAAATGGAGCATAATTTTACAGTGAAATCACAGCTACTGGCATTTATTGTGGTCTTTATTTGCGGTAAATTACAATTGCTTGATTAAAACAGTAGATTATCAGCATAATTTACTGTTTTATAAAAAAAATCATAAATTCATAAATAATTCAGAAATTTGATTTTCTGCTAATAATAATCTACTGTTTTATTCAAGCAATTGTGATTTACCGCAAATAAGGACCAAAATAAATGCCAGTGGCTGTGATTTCACTGTAAAATTATGCTCCATTTATCCATAAATGGCAAAAATTTCTTTGTATGGGAATCGAACCACCTTAAAGGCTCATGATCTCTTTGTACCAATGAAAAATCAAATGTACCAATAGCTTACCATAAGCAGTAAATGTGATAAAATCTCTGGCACCAGGCTGAGCTGATGTAGATATGGTCAAACTGACTATCACGTTGACCGTCTGTCCAGAAGGTATTGTTTGCCTGGCAAAAAAAAATATTTACAATGAAACAAAAACCCACTCCATGACCCTTAGGGCAACTAAACGCGCTGCTCCAACGAAACAGCGAGGTTTCCGACCAAACGGAAATATCATCGATGTATACAGTTTTGAGATTTTTGTTGATTATATATATACATAAACCGCTCAATCGATTTCGGTAAAATTTATATGGGACCACATCTGGAGTACGATCTACCAAGCAAAAAAAGAATTGTCAAAATCGATTCATGATTATCGCGTATTAACATTCATAAAAAAATATACAGTCTAATTAAGAACAGCCTCCTTTTTTGAGTCAATTAAAAATCAGAAGAAATTACTTTAAAAAGCTACGGTGTGTATACCATTTTCGACCACACTGTCACTTAAAATTAGGTGAGCTGTGGTCAAACACCTAGCCTGTCAGCAATTTAAAAAATAATGGAGATATGAATTGGAGAGGTATGTCTGATAGTGGGTTTTTTACACATTACACACAGCGCCATCTGGCCCCAAACTAAGCAGAGCTGTGTGATGGAAGTCAGATAACTGATAGAATACTTCATACTTCATCTGCTCAACGACCTGCTTGCTCACCAACCACAATTAGATATATTTGCCGACAAAATAGACATATTCATGTGCTGTGCTATCGCCTTCATTGGTGATAGCAACAAGTAAATAAATAATAATCTTTAGTATAAATAAGTTATTTTGAACTGTTTTGTATGTAATGTTGACTCTCTGTGCGCTTTGGAGTAATCTGTAAGCACAGGGAGTATCTGTTGTACAATAAATAAATAAATAATAAATAAATAAAACTTTTTTTTTGTAAATTTATACATACTTTTTTTTTTTTTTTTTTTATGGTTGACAGGCTAGGTGTTTGACCACAGCTCACCTGATGTTAAGTGAAGGTGTGGTCGAAGATGATGAAGCACACCTAGCCTGGAACGGAACTGACTCTCAAGTGAGGCTGCCGGAACACACCGTTAGATGCTTGGCGGCAGATTTTCAACTTGAGGGTGGTAGCTAGCCAGCCGAGTACTAGAAAGCACCCTACCACCATGCTATGGTTTTCTCACGATGTTTTCCTTCACCGGCAGCTCAAGCTCATTGTTGGGGTTTGAACCCACGCCCTTCGGCATGCGAACCTACCGCGCTAACCACTGAGCTATCATCGCTAAACATACTTGTAATTGTTCCACCGATAGCGCGTTGTAATGAAACCACCTTGGTATTTTTCATCACCAAATTTATTGTAACTCTGTTGCACCTTGTGTTAGTCACAGAACGAAATGCTATCGCGTTTTCACATTTTGCCTCTTCGGCCGTAGCGACATCTAGTTTTTATTTGTGAACTATTTCTACTTTAACAGTAATACATACAGAACACCCAGACACAGAACAAACATTTTCCATCTTTCCTCTTTATAAGATGTAGATGACAACTGTGTTCACTTGGTGGTAGATCTCCTTAGCAGGAGGTCGTCTAGGTAGGTACCACCGCAGTACCAGATATTCTGCCGCCAAGCAGTAGTGTGTAAACATTACTGTGTTCCGGTTTGAAGGGTACTGCAGCTAGCGAAATTACTGGGCTGTTGACACTAACCATCGAAAGTCACAAAGTAATGAGCACCAAAGCAGTGATGCCCTGGACTTTGTTTTATTACTCAAAGTTCTGTGTATCTCTGCAATGGTCATGGACAGGCGTTAACTCTTACCATCAGGAGAGCGTCTCGTTTGTCTCATTACTTTTTCACATAAAAAAATATATCTTATGAACTTGAGAAAGAGTAGAGTACTCACGAAGTCGGGCTGATTCCGGTTAGGAATCTGAGCTCTCCCACAGCGCCAAATCTGAAACTTACTGCCTGTTCCCTGAAGTTTGTCACTTCGAAGTGTAGCTGGAAAAAGCAGAATAAATTCATTTATTTTAATGTAATAGTAATGGACGCTCTGATGCTAAGATTAATGTAACTTTGTGTAGTAAAACAAAGTTCTGGGCGCTGCTTTGGCGCTCATTACTTTGAGACTTTGATGGCAGTTGATATATTCAGGCTTATATATAACAGCTAGCTGCAACTTTGGGTTAGGCTACAGTAGCGATGATAGCCGAGTGGTTAGCGCGGTCGGTTCGCATGCCGAAGGGCGTGGGTTCAAACACCAACAATGAGCTTGAGGTGCCGGTGAAGGAAACCATAGCGTGGTGGTAGCGTACTCTCTTGTACTCGGCTGGCTAGCTACCACGCGAGAGTTGATAATCTGCCGCCAAGCATGTAACGATGTGTTCCGGCAGCCTCACTTGAGAGCCAGTTCCATTCCAGGCTAGGTGTGCTTTACCATCTTCGACCACACCTTCACTTAACATCAGGTGAGCTGTGGTCAAACACCTAGCCTGTCAACAGTAAAGCAGCATTTATAATACAAGGTGTCTCAAAAGAAAGTATACATTTGTTTAGCTGACTGCGTGAACGCGTCGATTCTGTTGGGTGCCAGTAGGTAGCCTAGCTCTTGAGAATTCAGTTGCTATGGATAGTTTCCATAGCAGACAGAATAATTTATTGGATAGCAGAAAGGTCATATAGAGGTCATTTAATAGTGTCTATCTTACCTGTAGGTTATCGCCGGGAGATCCGTACAGTCTTGTGCTCAGACCGATCTGGACAGCTGTCAGGATGGACCCATGTTGGTTTACTACCTGAAAAAAGAACCACGACATTATTGAACAAGAATAACTAAGTTCAGACGCAGGAAACTAATTATATTATTTACTAGTGTAACATCAGATCATTTTGATTTTATGCACGAGTTTGCATTTGAAATGCTATCCAATGTTATTCTCAAAAGTTTTATTAGGGGGTGTGAAAATACCATTTACACCCCCTAACCAATCACCAAGTCGCTCAGTCTCAACCAAACGCTCGAAGAGTCAACACGTCCTGAGGACGCTTCGTGTAGAGGCGAAACACGTGTCGGCAAGTGGTTACTGCAGAGGTAGGAGGATTGTAAGACTTGTTATTATTTTAATTAGATTTTTGTTAAATTAACAGACAGAAATAATTAGAAATGGAAATTGCTGTTAAACTCAGTGAGATGAGGTATGATAAAAATAAACTGGTACGTTACTCCATCAGCTGTCGTCGTATCAGCAAAAGCATTGAAAAGTTTAAATGGATATTTGCAATTGTCTTCCTAATAACGGATTCCTGACAGACCAATCAAATAATATATTTCTAGATTTTTAACTATGTATATTTTTACATCCGCAGTAGTTGGACAAAACATAGTTATTAGTAGTCCATTAAGTCTCGGACAAAGAGTCGTAAATAAAACTAGCACCTAGGTTACAGTACAGCTTGACAATGACCATGCTTGAGTATTGAAGACCTTAAGAATAATGTCGTAGGATTATATTACTTTGTAATTTATGGTCGAGTCAAGGTGCCGCTTAAATCGTTTAAATCTTCTAGACTTCTGGTAGCTAAGTAAAGGAAATCAAGCACATATAACTAATGCGATACCTCATTAGATTACTTATATGTTTTCTCTTTACATACTTTTCCGTCAAAAGTTTTTTCCCCCACAATTTCTGAACTTGGGTTAAGTTTTCCATCGTTAAGTTTAGGCGCTTCTTTTTCTCGCCCATTTATAACTTGTTTATGTTTTCCTTCTAAAGGATTTTTCATAGAATACATGGGGCGTTTATAAATTTCGTCAAGCTATCTAATTCATTCAGCTAATTGGTTTTATCGTAAAACATTTCACACAGCGTCCAGTCAGCTTCAAAACTATGCAAAGTTTGTTCTACGGGAACCAAATAACTGATAGAATACTTGTATATACATTTCTTTTTGTAAATTTTTACAAAGCACCCAGACACAGAACAAACATTCATCGTCACAGAAATGTTTGTCATGAACTGCTTGGACCATAGATCATAAACCATGTTATAATACTATAGGAACAGACAAGTGCTACAGATAAAAATACACAGGAGGATTGAGAGCCATTTATTGCACCTGAGACACAGCTCGTCCGTAAGGCAGCACATTACTGTCGTTGTACCGTAGACGACTGTAGGCTTTGGAGTTGTCTTCCTCAGCAGCTTCCAGGTCGTTGACGGCATCGGGGAAAGTGATGGCAGCTGATCTGCTGAGACGAATCTCCGGCTGCGATAGAGGGCCGGAGAAACGGACAAATGGTTCTCCTGGAATAGAAATTAATGATCGTCGAAACCTTCAATAGCTTTTGGCTCGAAACGAACTATAATACAATTTGAAACTAGTCACAAGTCTTCATAAATGGTGATCCATAACTGTTAGAAGCACTTTAACCCCGCGTTTAATATAACACGGTTTTTATGTGCGTAAATCGTAAACTTTTCACGTATAAGTAAGTCTGTGGATTCGTTACCAATGAATCGTGATATTCTAAAGATTGCATGCAGTGTCGCTGAACTGCTGAGTGGTTATACAACACTTCATCATAATATGAAGCTTTAGAATTACCTTGGAAATCTCTTCCTACAATCTTCACGTAGACCTTAGATCCCTTGTAGACGGGAAGTGGGACGTCTTCTACTAGTTCTTTCAAGGAATCCGCTTGCATCGCCTGCTCGTCACCAGTTATAGGTTGATGTCTGAAAAAGACAAAAAATATATTACTGTATCATCAGAACTTTTACTTGGTGGTAGATCTCTTTGGTCCTTTTCTTTCTCCTTGGATCTCCGAGAACTTGATATCTGTCATGAATTTGGCCAAGATAAAGAAGAAAAGCCTTTATATTATCTAAGGTCAAGATATATTTGTTTTGCGTGACTGCTTCATGAAAGGTTAGTCTACTAACCAATATAGATAGATACATTTAGAAGTAACTTACCTAAAAGGTAATTTCCCCAACTCAGTTCCATACTCGTCGACTAAGACAGATTCCCGTACGCTGGCCACTGGTCCTGTCACTCGAACCCTCACCATATCTGAAAGGAGAATATTTTTTAAAAATTATAACTGCCCAAAAATGATATTGACTTCATGGAAAAAATATGGTAGAAATATTTATTTCTTATCTTTTTTAACAATACGTGACGTGACGTGTCAAGGATTCTTTTTAAATAAATAAATAAACTGTCGGGACAGTGATCGTTGAGTCAACATTCTCTGTGTCGGTTATCTCGTGAGCCAAGTTACTTGATGAGCTCGTTCTTGGCTTTCGCGAGATTCTCGTCATGTGAGACGGTGATGATGACGAGCACTGCCTGAGCCCAGTCTACCGCCACTTTAACAGGATTTCTGCCGACAGCAGTCAAGTCTAATAGTGTCGACCAGTCTGTTACTAGTGATGACTTATGACTCTGAAACGAGGTCGAATCAGAAATGAGGAGATCCGTAGACGAACTAAAGTTACCGACATAGCCCAACGAATTAGCAAGTTGAAGTGGCAGTGGACACATAGCACGCAGAACTGATGGCCGATGGGCTGCAAAGTTCTGGAGTGGCAAGCGCGTAGGACGTCCACGCACGAGGTGGATGTACTAATGAAGACTGCAGGAAAGCGCTGGATGCAAGCCATTTCCAACCAGTCTTCATACTTTACTTGGTGGTAGATCTCCTTAGCAGGAGGTCATCTAGGTAGGTACCACCGCAGTACCAGATATTCTGCCGCCAAGCAGTAGTGTGTAAACATTACTGTGTTCCGGTTTGAAGGGTACTGCAGCTAGCGAAATTACTGGGCTGTTGAGACTAACCATCTAAAGTCTCAAAGTAATGAGCACCAAAGCAGTGATGCCCTGGACTTTGTTTTGTTACTCAGAGTTCTGTGTATCACTGCAATGGTCATGCACAAGCGTTGTCTCTTGCCATCAGGAGAGCGTCTCGTTCGTCTCATTATTTTTCAAAAAAAAAAATAGAAATTATTGGGGGAGCAGCAGTAGACGTCCTACGGCTGAATGCTGATAATACTTTTCTTACTCGATTTGAATTGATTTGATAGTCGGCTGTATTGTTAATGGGGGAAAAATTTACAAAAGCCCCAAAAAAGGTAAGCCCACCGCGGTTAGTTAGGTATGCTTGTTTTTTAGGATCTAAATCTGGAGTCTGAAGTTTATGTAAAAGTTAAAGCTACGGGGAGGCAGTTTTTTCTCCTTTTTTAAGTTTTGACAGGTTATCTGTTTGATCACAACTTAACTAATATTAAGTGATGGTGTAGTCTAAGATGGTAAAGCACACCTGGCCTGGAATGGAATTGGTTCTCAAGTGCGGCTACCGGAACACACCGTTAGGTGCTTGGCGGTAGATTTTCAACTTGAGGGTAGTAGCTCAAAATCATTGTTGAAGTTTGAACACACGCCCTACGGCGTGGGATCCGACCGTGTCAACCACCGAGCTATCATCGCTATCAAAATTATCTTGCGAGGACTATGATGGTGTACGCATATCATTTGTTGGTGTCGATGAATAAAAAAACATGCAAAATTGTTGTCGGCGCTAGACTGAGAAATATGTTTCTATAAAATAGGTTATCAGTTATCATAGTGCATGTGTACCGTAATCATTATTAATATTCCTTATCGCCGCAGTAGATAAACAATCTGTCTAACACTCTGAGCTGGACGTATTAAGGATTTTGTGTATAGGGCCAGATTGGGGGCGAACTAAACGAGCTAAGACACTTTAGCTCTATCTTTGTGCAGCAGAACATGGCTCGACATATAGAAAGGGTTCTTGTGACAATACAATTGGCAATAGACAACACTTCATTTGAGACATTTTTTTTTTCTAGTTATTCTGCAGCCAAGCAGTAGTTTGTAAACATTACTGTGTTCCGGTTTGAAGGGTACTGCAGCTAGCGAAATTACTGGGTTGTTGAGACTAACCATCGAAAGTCTCAAAGCAATGAGCGCCAAAGCAGCGATGCCCCGGACTTTGTTTTGCTACTCAAACTTCTGTGTATCGCTGCAATGGTCATGGAGATACGTTATTTCTTAGCATCAGGACAGCGCATCGTTCGCTGCATTACTTTTGTTGAAATAAAAAAATACTATATAATTTTGTAGCGATGATAGCTCAGTGGTTAGCGCGGTAGGTTCGCATGCCGAAGGGCGTGGGTTCAAACCCCAACAATGAGCTTGAGCTGCCGGTGAAGGAAAACATCGTGAGGAAACCATAGCATGGTGGTAGGTTACTTTAGTACTCGGCTGGCTAGCTACCACCCTCGAGATGAAAATCTGCCGCCAAGCATCTAACGGTGTGTTCCGGCAGCCTCACTTGAGAGCCAGTTCCATTCCAGGCTAGGTGTGCTTTACCATCTTCGACCACACCTTCACTTAACATCAAGTAAGCTGTGGTCAAACATCTAGCCTGTCAAACATTAAAAAAAAAAAAAAAAATTCCATCGACCCGTAAGCAGCTCCCGATCACGAATATGACGCGTTTATAATATTAGTGGGATGGCTTTAAATGATATACCTACTGCGAAAAAAGCAATTAACGGTACAACGAAAAACTTGGCTACTTAGACTTCCCAATGTCGCCCCCGTTGCCCCGCTCTTAGTACGTCCACCCATTTCTATGCAGATAAACTTTGAACTCGGCTCCGTTATACTTCCTTGTTTAGCGACACTGACGCTTGCGTTGATCTCTGTGCCTTGGTATGTTGATATTTGTGAATGAAGGCCTAAGTATAGATTGTTATATGGATTTGCTTGTATTATTGACTGGCTAGGTGTTTGATCATAGCTCATCTGCTGTGACGAGATTGTAATTGTACCTTAAAAATTGCCTTTGAAGTGTTTCATCCATTTCTCTTGGGGTGTTTTATGCATTTCCCTTGGGGAAGTTTTGTGAATCTTGTGGTGCTTTGTCCATTGCCTTTGATGTGCTTAATGCATTTCCTTTAGGGTGTTTTTATGCATTTTCCTTGGGGTGTCTTATGCATTTCCCTTGAGGAAGTTTTGTGAATCTCTTGTGGTGCTTTGTCCATTGCCTTTGATGTGCTTAATGCATTTCCTTTGGGGTGTTTCATGCATTTCTTTTGGGGTATTCTGTGCATCTCTTGTGGTGCTTTGTCCATTGCCTTTGTTGTGCTTAATGCATTTCCTTTGGGGTGTTTCATGCATTTCTTTTGGGGTATTCTGTGCATCTCTTGTGGTGCTTTGTGCATTGCCATTGAGGTGTTTTTAACATTTTCCTTCGACTGTTTCGATTGTTTCTCTTAGTGTGCATTTCCCTTGGAGAGCTTTATGCATTTCCTTTAGGGTGCTTTGTGCACCCTAAAGGAAATGCACCCTTGGGATGTCTTGAGCATTTATTTTAGGTTGCTTTGTGTGTGTTTTAGGGTTTGGGCTATGATTGACTAGGTCCATACACCACACGAATTGTGTGAATAATTATTTTAACCGTGAAAGTTTTATCAAATATTTCAAAAATAGATAATGGGTTCATTTTTATATCTAACTTTTTCATTCAATAAAAATCTGATTAAAACGAACCTTATCTCCCTAACTCCGGTCCCGTGTGTTATCGAAAATAAAAGCGTATTATTAAAACAAACAAACACACTAATAAGTTGTGTTTGATAAAATAATAGTTGGTTTAATCGTAGTGTGTATTGCGCCATTGGATTGGCTGTACGTTTTGGAACGAATCAGTTTGTTTCTTTTTTCATTTATTGTGTCGAAATTTTGTGTACGAAAAGTAGCGCGAAACGTTGACCATATCTATGTTATATGTGGTAACTCAAGTGATTTGTGTCAGTGATTCATTTGTGAAATAGAAAAGTTAAAAATTTCTACTGTTAGATGACTTTTTCAAACAATTTATTATTGATCCCGTTTATGTATTTGATTCGATAGCAATACTAAAAAAAAAAAATTTTTTTTTTTTTGTTTTGGCGTCGCATTTTGAGCATTTGCCAGTGTCAAGTGTTTTATATTTTCAAGTTAAGTTAAATAAGTTGATTCGCAGCTATAGTTATAGTCAAAGTCCAGTCTTGGTCAAGTCCAGTCATGCTTTTGTAAAGTAACAACACGAAAAGTCATGTTTCATCACATTATATCATTTTCCCACACTCGCGCTTGTGATTCGGCACTTTATGAATAAAACACCACCATTTTATGCATAAACACTCGACAAAACACTAGTTTTGGAAATAAATACAGCGGAGCGACACGACTCTTTCCACGTTCCCGCCAAAACTCACTAAAAACGTTGTAGTTTTTAAACTGTAGTTATAGGCTTCGGTATATTACTATAATATAAAGTTTTTATATATTGTTATATTGAAGATTAATTTATAATGTATAACTAGCTGATCATACGACCTTCGTATCGCCTAACAGTCAATGAATTTCATATCAATTTTTAATTAAACTTAATTTATGATTTCATTAAATTTCTGTAGGTATATTTTTTTCCGTTAATTAGATTAATTGGATAAATTAATCATCACTAAATGTGACGACATAACTTGAGAACAACTTTACCGATTTCAATCATCTTTTTTTTTTTAAAGTTTTCTAATACTTTGTAGAAGGTACTTAAGGAAAGAAAAATTAAGAAAATTGCCTAGAAAATGCAAAAAAATTTGATGTTTTTTTTTATAAATAATAATAAATAAATAAATATCGCAGGACATTACACACAGCGCCATCTGAAACTAAGCAAAGCTTGTACTATGGGAGTCAGATAACTGATAGAATACTTAAATATTTTTTTTTTTTTGTAAATACATACTTATAATACATACAGTACACCCAGACACAGAACAACTATTTGGTTTTATATCACAAAATGCTTGTCCTGGGTGGGAATCGAACCCACGCCCCACAGCTCTTGAAGCAGACATGCTACCAATGAGCCAACAGGGCTGTCAAATTCCACGCGGACAAAGTCAAAACAGCTAGTAAAAATATAAAATGTAATTTTTTTTTTTTTTATGTTTGACAGGCTAGGTGTTTGACCACAGCTCACCTGACGTCAAGTGAAGGTGTGGCCGAAGATGGTAAAGCACACTTAGCCTGGAATGCAACTGGCTCTCAAGTGAGGCTGCCGGAACACACCGTTAGATGCTTGGCGGCAGATTTTCAACTTGAGGGTGGTAGCTAGCCAGCCGAGTACTAGAAAGTACCCTACCACCATGCTATGGTTTCCTCACGATGTTTTCCTTCACCGGCAGCTCAAGCTCATTGTTGGGGTTTGAACCCACGCCCTTCGGCATGCGAACCTACCGCGCTAACCACTGAGCTGTCATCGCTACGTAATCTATATAATACAAATTATAGATAAACTTTGAATACGACAAAGTAGCATCTTATTAATATTTTTTATAACAATCGAAACGCGATAATTGTCAAGCTTAATTACTTATTAAATACTTTATTGTGCAATCTATACTATTATAAAGAGGAAAGATTTGTTTGTATTGAACAGGCTCCGAAACTACTGGACCGATTTCAAAAATTCTTTCACCGTTGGGAAGCTACACTATCCCCGGGTGACATAGGCTACTTTTTATCCCTGTATTCCCACGGGAACGGGAACTACGCGGGTGAAACCGCAAGGCGGCTTGTCGTAAATATAGTAGGACATTACAAACAGCGCCATCTGAGCCCAAACTAAGCAAAGCTTGTACTATGGAAGACAGATAACTGATAGAATACATAAATACTTTTTTTTTTGTAAATACATACACGACACCCAGACACAGAACAAACATTTGTTTTTGTCACAAAATGCTTGTCCTGGGTGGGAATCGAACCCACGCCCTTCAGCTTTTAGAGCAGACATACTACCAATGAACCAACAAGGCTGTCTAAATATTATATTTGAGCGATAATTATCAGAAGTTATAGAATTCACACTGGCTAAGTGATTTTCACAAAAAATGTGCTAATGCTTTATTAATCAAACTGAGCGTAGGAGGGACTTAAGTCCGTGTCTGCGGCTTAGGGTTCCGTACCCAAAGAGTAAAACGGGACCCTGTTACTAAGACTCCGCTGTCCGTCTGTCAGCAGGCTGTATCTTATGAACCGTGATAGCTAGACAGTTGACATTTTCACTGATGATGTATTTCTGTTGCCGCTATACCCCCGTATATAAGCCCCGTTGGCTCATTGGTAATATATCTGCCTTGAGAGCTGTAGGGCGTGGGTTCGATTCCCACTCAGGGCAAACATTTTGTGAATAAACACAATCATGTTTGTTCTGTGTCTGGGTGTTCTGTATGTATTATAAGTATGTATTTACAAAAAAAAAAGTATTTATGTATTCTATCAGTTATCTGACTGCCATCACACAAGCTCTGCTTAGTTTGGGGTCAGATGGCGCTGTGTGTAATGTCCTGCGACATTTATTTTATTTTTATTTATTTATAGATACAACTCTTTATTGTGCACACCATAAATAGAAAAGAGTACAGAGAACAAAGCACCTTATGAACTCGTGCCACTAGTGGCGGCCTTATCGCTAACTGCGATCTCTTCCAGGCAACCAGGAAATGAAAAATACGATAGAAAACATAAGAAACAGACGGAGAGTTTGGGTTTATCATCGCTATTTATATCGTGCCTCATTTTCGTAATCAGGCATTGAAATAAAGTAGTACATATAAAATAACTGGTTAAAAGTTAATATAAGTTTCGCTGTACGCTTTTTATTTCGGTTTTTGTGTGTGTAGGTCAAACGGTAAAACTATTTTATGTTTTTTGTCTGTGATCATATCACGATAGAATATTGATAATGGAGCTATCTTCTCAATTATTTATATCTAATATACATTACATAAATAAATAGTTGAATAGAATTTATACGCTCCACAGACACTGGGGTCCGTGACCTTTGTCGACTTTAATTGACTTGTAGCAATGATAGCTCAGTGGTTAGCGCGGTAGGTTCGCATGCCGAAGGGCGTGGGTTCAAACCCCAACAATGAGCTTGAGCTGCCGGTGAAGGAAAACATCGTGAGGAAACCATAGCATGGTGGTAGCGTACTCTCTAGTACTCGGCTGGCTAGCTACCACCCTCAAGTTGAAAATCTGCCGCCCAAGCATCTAACGGTGTGTTCCGGCAGCCTCACTTGAGAGCCAGTTCCATTCCAGGCTAGGTGTGCTTTACCATCTTCGACCACACCTTCACTTAACATCAGATGAGCTGTGGTCAAACACCTGGCCTGTCAACCATTAAAAAAAAATTTACATTACTTTTTTTTTACAATTTTACATTACAAAAAATGGAAAGTTACGTTAGTAATCTTAATCTCAGGTTAAAGTAGGTACTAGATTGTGTGTATACCGCGAGCAGAGCAGCGACCTGAATGTAATATCCGACATAGAATCATATTAATAATAGACACGTTGCTATGCGAAGTAGAGTAAGGTTGCACAGAGTGATTGTGTTTATTCACAAAATGTTTGCCCTGAGTGGGAATCGAACTCACGCCCTACAGCTCTCAAGGCAGATATACTACAAATGAGCCAACGGGGCTGTCATCATCTATCTATCTAACTAATGCGAAAAAAATTATTGAAGTGTATAGTAAACTAGCTGCACACCGCAGTGTTACACGCTACGTGTTTTCGGGATAATCCAGGGTGTCAGCTATCTCCATAAAAAAAATCATCAGAACCCATTCGGTAGTTTTTGCGTCAAAGAGTAACATCCATCCATCCAAATTTTTTAAATGTATACCAGTACTAGATAGTATTCTACTATTCAAGCCCTTTCATTTGATACTCATATTGAGCTAGTTGTGAAAAAATGTGTAATCCGCCATTTTGTGGCGGCGGCCATCTTGGACAGATTTTCATCAAACATAGCTCATTGATTGTAAAATACAGAAAGCAGAAGAAATAAACTTAAATATAGGTGTAACTGGCGATCTTATTTTTAAAAGCGTTCTCTTCCAGGCAGACCTTTCCTGCCATTTTTTTTCTGTGGCCGGCCAGCACTTTCGATTTTATTAGTTTGATTTTGGCGTCATATTTTGAGCATTTGCCAGTGTCGGGTGTTTTATATTTTCAAGTTTCATGTTAAATAGTTGCCTTGTAGCTATACACTCGATAAAACACTAATTTTGGGAAAAGTAAAACGGGGCGACACGACTCTCTCCGCGTTCGCGTCAAAACTGAAACCAAACTGAGCTATCATCGCTAATAAAGTCCAGGACATCGCTGCTTTGGCGCTCATTACTTTGAGACTAGATGGTTAGTGTCAACAGCCCAGTAATTTCGCTGCAGTACCTTTCAAGCCGGAACACAGTAATGTTTACACAGTCAGCTTGGCGGCAGAATATCTGGTACTGCGGTACCTTCCTAGACGACCTCCTGCTAAGGAGATCTACCACCAATTAAGTAAATCTCACTAACCATACCAAATAAAGTAAAATAAGATTTCTTTACAAACATTATTATAACAATTTCGACATTTTATAACCGGATTTTGATGAAAAATAAATTCTATCGGTCACGAAGTTGTTGAAACGAATGCAATTGTCCTTGGCATAGAAAAAGTGCGTCGCCATTTTGGGAGATTGGAGCTGTCAATGTCATCGTGTCATTAACAGGTGAGTTTTTTTTTAATTTACTTTTTTTCTAGATTACCATTAGACGTTATTAAAATGCGGTACCGCACCCACCTTAGCGTGGAGGTACCTGATTTTTAATGTTATTTTTTATCTGTACTAGATAACTCTTTTGTTTTTTTGCCCTAAAAGTAGTGTAGTCAGTGTTTCTATATTTTTGCATCATCATCATCATCATCATTTCAGCCGTAGGACATCCACTGCTGGACCCCCATTAGGCCTCCCCCATTGACTTCCACAAAGACCGGTTGTAATGTCGCTAGTAGTATCCTTCACACTACTGCTTGGCGGCAGAATATCTGGTACTGCGTTGGTACCAACCTCCAGCCGGCCTTCAGCCAAAGAGATCTACCACCAAGCTCTTAACCTTTCAATATACCCGCAACAAATTGCGAGAAGTTCTTGCAAGTGTACACTGAAAGCGGTCAGGTGCATTTAATGAGCGATCGTTAAAAACTGGATCCGAAATATTTCGAGGTAATTTTGAAGGCATGCGTTTCAAATATTTTGAAGCGAAAAATGGGACGGGTTCGGGAGACTTTTTCAAGAAAGAAATGCATTAGTTTAATCATATGTACCGATACCGGAAGGATAGACAGACAAAATAGGGTTTTTTTGATGTGAAATATTTATTGGCAGTAAAACCGACACGTATGCCGTGACGACAAATGGCCTGACGCCCCTCTACGCTATTTCTCTCGATTTCCTTGTGTGTAAGCTGCAAACGTTTTAAATGTTTCAAATATTGCCGGACGTTTCGTGACAGTAAATTTTTGTAAAATTAGTAAAGGGTTAGGCATTTGACCACAGACTTAAAGCAAACCATAGCGTGGTGGTAAGGTACTTTCTAGTACCCGGCTGGCTACAATCAAGTTGAAAATGTACCGCCAAGCATCTAACAATGTACCCTCTCCGACACCGACATTTAATGTCAGGTGAGCAGTTGTCAAACACCTAGCCTGTCAACAAAAAAAATGGAAAGTTTTTTACCTGTGGTTTCGTCTTCTATATCCAGATGAATCTGAGATCTGGCCATCACGCAAAGCCTGTAGTCGCAGGTGTCACATCTGACGCTAAAATGCCACATCCCAGCCAGGGAGCCTTGGGGCTCGGCCCGGCTCGATATCGCTGGAAGTACTGTAAGCCTGGGAAAAGAAAATAACCTTATGTACAACTGATATCCTCGAGATTTTGGCGGGAACGCGGGAAGAGTCGTGTCGCTCCGTTGTATTTTTTTCCAAAACTAGTGTTTTGTCGAGTGTTTATGCATAAAAATGGTGGTGTTTTATTCATAATGTGCCGAATCACGAGCGCGAGTGTGAGAAAATGACACAATGTGGTGAAACATGACTTTTCGTGTTGCTTCCAGAACTCCTTCGAAGTTTTATAATAAAGTTGCCACTACTTTACTAAAGCATGACTGGACTTTACTGACATGGACTGGACTTGACCAAGACTGGACTTTGACTGGTGTTAACTGTTGGTGGTGTTTTAATGGTGGTGGTGGTGGTGTTGTTATGAAACTTGAAAATATAAAACACTTGACACTGGCAAATGCTCAAAATGCGACGCCAAAACCAAAGAAAAAAAAACGAATATCCTCATACTGGGCAAAGGGCTACCGAATGTCTGTTTACCCCTATCGTAAGCTAAGCATTCACATTTTCTTTAAGTTCGATATAATACACTTTAATTGTACGAACCGCTAAACAATGTAATTTGCTGCCCGAGTGGGTGTTCCCTGATAGATACAATCTGGGTGTCTTCAAGTCGCGAGTAAATCGGTTTCTTCTAGGCGAGCGTGCTCCATCGTAGACCGCATCTTCGCTTAACATCAGGCGAGTTGGCGATCTAACGCAAGCATATTATGTGTAATAAAAAAAGGCGAAATCATAAAAAGTTGTATTTCGGCTTCAGATAGAAAATAAGCCCAAATCCATGAAAAATCGAGAGCCGTGAGACGCCTGGCGTGCTCACGGCATCGCGTTAGGGATTCGTGAGGCGTGTCGACGGCACTGAATGTGTTAAAAAAGTCATATGCTCTAGATTCTTACATGTCAGTGTTAGCAGCTCCAGGGAAGACCAGATAGACCTCCCTTGGAGACACCTCCTCGGTCCGCGATGTTGGTGAGAAGGCTGCCACGGAAGTTGTGTTATAAAGGTCTACCTGGGGAGCTGTGAACAAATAAATAGATAAATGTAAATTTCAATTAATTTATGGCTGTGAAAATCTACAAGCTAAGTCGGTTCAAGACATAATAGGCGACGTCTTTTACTTATCGGCTACAGTCTATCCCGGAAACCAAACGCTAATATACCTACTCTTGACGATTTATTATATTATTTGAATGATTCTTGAAAAATTTGCCATTAAAACTTTTGCCATAATCTAATGGGGTATTATGTGTGCTTATGCTTATACGAGAAGTTGATACTCTATGACAGTGGGAAAGTCATTATTATAGGGGCCAACAACTGAACCCTTGCTAACTCCGAAACGCGTGTGATTGAGTGAAGTGTCATTAAGACCCAGCCCTGCAAACAGCTGGCGATCACTAAGAAAATCTACCGTGAAACGAAGGAAATCTGGCGTTAGTCTCAAGGCATTGAGCTTTTTCAGAAGTATGTCGTTATTGACCCCATCAAACGCCTTCCATAAGTCAAAATAGTGTACATCCACTTGTGTTCCATAATCCAATCTTGAATGTTTAAAAGTTAGTATGTACTGATCTTTTCTTCCTAAAATCATCCAATTGAGTAACAGGGCATTCTTTTCGTAGTTGTTAAGCTTCTGGCTTCCTTGTTTCCTGAGATAAAATCTGGATCTGTTCAAAGTCAGAGAGACATTACACACAGTGCCATCTGACCCCAAACTAAGCAAAGCTTGTACTATGGAAGTCAGATAACTGATACAATACATACACACTTTTTTTTGTAAATACATACTTATAATACATACAGTACACCCAGGCACAGAACAAACATTTGTTTATATCACATAATGCTTGTCCTATGTGGGAATCGAACCCACGCCCTTCAGCTCTTGGAGCAGGTATACTACCAACAGGGCTGTCGAGTGAATTTGATAAGTCTACGTGCTTCATCTATTAAAAATAAATGAATTTAAAGACAAAAATTAGTATTTAAAATCAATAAACAAAACGATGTAGCGAAGACAAAGATTGATACTGAGATCGTTAAATAATTGCCTACTATGTAAATAGTAACAAAGATCATGTTTTTGCACGCTCTACATCCTTGACCATTTCACACGTGCAGAGTCACATCCGTTTAGTATAGTTTTATAATGATATCCAATCGATATTCATGGTCAGGGTCAAGTTGAGGCTGACTGAGCGTTTGTCTTTAGTCATAGCTAATGTTATTATCTTTGATTGTCACCGGCTTTGGTTTTATTATAGGTAGAACAATTGTTTTTTTTTTCGCTTTTTCGGATTTGGCCTTGTAGTAAAAGTTATTCATAATGATAAGTACAATGACCTCCTTTCCGCCGTGTAATACTTCCACGTGACTCGGTATTTCTCTTTCATATACAGGGTTAAAAACTTGGGATGTATTAAGCAGAGATGAGGCAAAAAAAGAAAACAGATGTTTTGTAGTTTTTTTTACCTATGATCAAATGTATTAAGCAGTTGATTCTTTTTCGTGATTTCATTGTAAAATTTGTTCACAATGTTTGGATTAATATACCAAGTTTATAATACAGTGTGATTGTGCGACCTGATTTCTACTTGGTGGTAGATTTCCTTAGCAGGAGGTCGTCTAGGTAGGTATACAGTACCAGATATTCTACCGCCAAGCAGTTGTGTGTAAATATTACTGTGTTTCGGTTTGAAGGGTACTGTATCGACGACATTACAGGGCTGTTGAGACTTACCATCGAAAGTCTTACAGTAATGAGTTTCAAAGCAGTTGTTTTGTTGCTCAAAGTTCTGTATATCGCTGCAATGGTCATCATGGATATGCGTTCTTGCTTACCATCAGGGGAGCGTTTCGTTCGTTACATTACAGTCAAATTAAAAAAAAAGACTGTGAAGAGAGGGCTTGAATGAAACGCCGAGTATGACGCGATTGTTATTTATTTCTTTGTACAAGAGTGCAAGTTCGATTCTCGTCCGAACAACTCTTTAGGGTGCCGTCCCAGCGGAGTGGAAGCGGAGCCTTCAGGAGTAGCTCGGAGAGTGTTTAATAATAGGCGTTCAAAGCGGAGTCCCAGCCAGGTGGAAGCTCAGCTTATGCAGCGCTATTATTCCCTATCGGATTCGAATAACAATACAATTTCGTTGCAACAGTATTAGGTGGCACGCGAGCGAAACGCTTGCGCGTTTTAAGCTCGTACAGCGCCATCTAGTTTTTTCTGAGTTTGTGGTGTTACAAGACATGTTTTTTTTAAATCTAACACTATAAGAGTATAGTGTTCATATTTATGAACATCATAACCGTTAACTTTATGAATGTCGTCGTCTCCTATAATTGCTGTAACATCTGTTTGACATTGACATTGACAGCCCTGTTGGCTCATTGGTAACATAACTGCCTTAAGAGCTGAAGTGCGTGGATTCGATTCCCACTCAGGACAAACATTTTATGTATCAACAAATGTTTGTTCTGTGTCTGGGTGTTCTGTATGTATTATAAGTATGCATTTACAAAAAAAAAGTATTTATGTATTCTATCAGTTATCTGACTTCCATCACACAAGCTCTGCTTAGTTTGGGGTCGGATGGCGCTGTGTGTAATGTCCTACGATATTTATTTATTTATTTACATCTAGTGTTTTTTTTTTTGTGTTGATGACCGCTATAATTGTTGTGATGTATATAGTATTGGTGATCCAAATAAATAGTCCCCCCTTTCGGCTTAGTATAGCCTAAGTATGTAACCCCGTATAGTAAATGAAGGTTCCCAACAGTACGATATCATGCTGACATGTAAAGCTCATTATCGTCCATTTGCCTATGACCTTTCAGTTGTCAACCACACAATGCAGTTTAGACAAATCGTCGCCGTTAATGGTAACTTGTGTCAATACGGAGAGGAATAAGTAAGGGCGCTTACTGTGATTCAAATACAAAATATTGAGAAACTTTTGTAGCGATGATAGCTCAGTGGTTAGCGCGGTAGGTTCGCATGCCGAAGGGCGTGGGTTCAAACCCCAACAATGAGCTTGAGCTACCGGTGAAGGAAAAACATCGTGAGGAAACCATAGCATGGTGGTAGCGTACTCTCTAGTACTCGGCTGGCTAGCTACCACACGAGAGTTGAAAATCTGCCGCCAAGCATCTAACGGTGTGTTCCGGCAGCCTCACTAGAGACCCAGTTCCATTACAGGCTAGGCATGCTTTACCATCTTCGACCACACCTTCACTTAACATCAGGTGAGCTGTAGTCAAACACCTAGCCTGTCAACCATAAAAAAAAAAACCATTTTATTATACAAACAAATGTTTGTTCTGTGTCTGCGTGTTCTGTGTTTATTATAAGTGAGTATTGAAAAAAAAAGTTTTAAGGTGGTTCGATTTCCATACAAATATTTTTTTTTTTTTATATATGGACAAATTGAGCGTAATTTTACAGTGAAATCACAGCTACTGGCATTCATTTTGGTCGTTATTTTCGGCAAATCACAATTGCTTGAATGAAACGGTAGATTATAGGCATAAACTACTGTTTTATTAAAAATTCATAAATTTGAATTTATGCTAATAATCTACTGTTTTATTCAAGCAATTGTGATTTACCGGAAATAAAGACCAAAATAAATGCCAGTAGCTGTGATTTCACTGTAAAATTATGCTCCATTTGTCCGTAAATGGCAAAAATTGATTGGAAATCGAACCACCTAAAAGAAAGATTCACTCGCGACTTGAAGACACGGACTGTGTCTGACAAATCCATACTGCGATTAGCTGTATTGCGTTTTTTAATAGCTATAATTTTATCGTATTACGATACATTAGTAGTTCCGGCCGAGTAGGAAGTGTCGTAACTGTTTCAATCCGATGCTGTTTGTGACGGTTTCTTTACTAATGTCATGGCATTATGCTGAAGATTTATTTCGATTGTGATGCTGTATGCTTGGTTATATGAACGTAAACATCACCATAATAAATAAATAAATAAATAAATAAATAAATAAATAAATAAATAAATAAATAAATAAATAAATAACTAAATAAATAAATAAATAAATAAATTTATTTATTTATTAAATAAATTTATTTATTTATTTGTTATCTGAGACACTGGGTAAGTGGAATAAGTGAGACAAATTTGCAGGTCCCTTCAGGTCTCATTTAACCTGGTTTCACTGTACTATGAAATTAGTTGACAGCCCTGTTGGCTCATTGGTAGCATGTCTGCTTCAAGAGCTGTAGGGCGTGGGTTC